>CM023532.1:46916717-47361598 GCA_013350335.1 Chimonanthus salicifolius | reverse complement strand
CACAAGGCCTCTTTTGGGAGTAAAAGTGGGTTGGCTCGCAAAAACAAAGCCGTGCAGGTCCGTGTACGCCCAAAGCGGACAATATGGTGCTAGCGGGGGTCGTTACAAATACCTTATTACCCCACTTTTTTCTTCTAATTACTAAACCACTCCTCTGCCTTTAATTTTCTCACCACCTTTTACCAACGTCCAACCTAATACCTCTTTCCAATTTCAAAACCCTTTCCAACAATCCCATTCCATCCTTTAAGTTGCACTAAACCGTGGCCCACCTTTTCAATTTGACCCCTTTGATCCTTCATGCCCCACTCGTGGATCCACCTCACACATCCAATGAACCTTTTCCCCACTCCAACCGTCATGTCTTGGACTCTGTGACACCTCGATCTGATCCCCGCAACACGCAAGCCCGATAGCATCCAACAACAATGGTGATCAATTACTCAGCCAAGCTGAGTTCAACGAATTAAATCTGAATTCAGAGAATTTCTATCTGAATTGCTATCTGACTTGCGATATGAATTTCAAAATTTTTTCCAAGAATTTAGAGAAATATTGCACGGTAGAAAATATGGAGGCACGACGAAGGTAAACAAAAACTTGAAATGTGTGTTAACTTCCTCGAGATATGTGTCAGCTCCTCCAAAGCCACCATCGAAGTTCATGCCTGCTTCTCCAGAAGTCGTGACCCCACAGCCATTGCCTGTGTTGGGATAATGCCAATTGTGTTGCCGGCACCACAGTCGATGCAACCAACGAGTGTCGAACCACTCCCACTACCAACACCTACACCACCTCCCCACCACCACATCAAATTACCCAACCATCTCCTATACCTGAACCCCATCCCATTACGGATGCTAAGAATCATCTATGGTTATTCGTACATTATCCTGCTTACCTCATGTCCTCTCATTGGAGCCTCGACCGACAGTCCATCAAGACCGTGTGATCACTTTAGTGCCATATGAAACCCCTTCGCTATCAGCTTGGTTCGTCAATGCTTGAGCTCGTTTGCAATCCTTGGCTTCTTTGTCCCACATAATGAAAGTGCTCATCGTCCGTGTTTGCAAGTTGTCCAATCACAAGCTTCATCATTCGCATCTTCGGCCTTGGTCTTCATCTGTGTTTGGTTGCCTTGTGCTTTTGTTGATTTCAACTCGAGGACGAGTTATTTTCAAGACTGGAGGACTGATGTAGGACATAGAAGATAACACATACGACTCCACTTCTATTTATTTTTATTCATTTCTTTATTTCTTAATTAGTAAATTGAGTAGATTAGGACTTGTTATTTTCGTTTTAGAAAGAGTCCTTGTTTTAGTAGGATGAGTAAAATAGGAAAGCCAGGTCGGTGGCCTACCCAATCTATTTTCGTTTATTTTTTTCCTATAAATACCTATGGATGTAAGAGAGAGATATACACGATGGATTATTAATAAAATTAATCGAATGCATAGCCTTTTCCTATCTTCTTTCTTCTCTTATTTCTGCCAAAGTTGCAGACCATTCTTCTTCTTCCTGCCTAATTGCAGGTTGATCCTTCATCAAATGGTATATTCATTTTTTTCAAGTATAGATTTCACAAAGCACTCCATTATGAATTTCAGAATAAAAAACAAATTAGTCAAATGATCAAGCTTGCAAAGACATGCCCTGACACCACCAATCCCATCCCAAGAGCAGATATCCATGAATTTTGTGCATTTTGTATTCTTACATGTACCTGATGTGGACATTGTATGCTATATTCACTACAAGAGTTGTCTAATCCATACATATGATGACTCCATTCCACCCTATAAACATGATTGGGACACAAAAGGTCAGCCCGACTCAACCCGTTTATCTTTTCAAATGGGTGTAATCGTCATTCTTTTAGGTCCCCCTTTGTTCTAGGGTAAAACCCAGCTCCACCAAGTAGTGGACCCTAACCATGACCAAGAGGCCAAACTTGGCCCTTTAATAGCCCTAGTTCCAATAGACAACCTCCATTGGTGAACAATAACAGTCCCTCTTTTCTGAAAGTGGCTAATTGTAGTTAACTAAGATAAATGAGCTGAAGCTTGTGCTTTTATCTTGGTTGATAACGGGGATAAAAGGTTGTGATTAATTTCATGCATTTAGATATTTAGGGTAGTGTAATTGTGAAAATTTAACGATTACCATCAGAAGTATAGAGTTCAAGTTTGATAAAATCGAATGATTTTACATTTTTCTATCTTACATCTTAAATTTAATTTTAGTTAAGTTTGTGATTGAACTTTAAAAGTGGCAAGGATGAGCATAGGTTGGAAAAGTGATAAACCTACAAGTGTCTTACATTATTGCCATTTTACTATTACCACTACAGTTAAAAGGACTTTCTTATAAGACAGGGTACATATGGTTAATGTGTACACTAAGAATGGAGTAACAAGAAGAATAAAATTAGAAAGGATCATATCTTTAAGAAAAAAGAAGAATTGATAACCCCTTTTGGGAGCAAGATCTCTAGAGGGAGGTCTTGAGTTCAAAACCATGAGAGCCCCCAATGAAGGACCACTTTCCATGGATATGTATAGAGTAAGGTCCGATCGACTTACCCGGTGTGTGCGGATAGAGGGGTTTTCACACATCCCGGAGGACTAGTGCGGGTGCAACGCCTGGACACATCCGGACCTTAAAAAAAAAAAAAAAGAATGGATCACATAATAACAATCTAAAGGTCGCTCCAACATTAAAAGGATATGTGCCATCTAAGGAAGATCAAAAATCCACCATACAGAGAATAGGCAGTCATAAGTGACATGTTAGCTATGGAGTGGTAGATCATGGTCCTAAGTAGGGAAGTAGAACTTACAAAACAGACCCCTTGATAGATATGATAAGGCATTAATGATGATGATTGTTTGAGTTCATTATTTTTCAAATTTCTTTTTTCTAAGGTGAATCTTTTTTTTTTCTCTTCAGGATGAAGGTAAACCTATTTTATTGTTAATTTACCGTAGTCTTACACGTTCTTTACATCACCATATTTCCTATCCTAATTGGTCAATGTAATTTCTTCTGCACCAACAAGATGGCGATTTCCAACATGCTAAACATGCAATAAATGGAATTGTTTTCGCTATCAACTAGATGGACTTGCTGATGACTAGAGATAAATTACTCAGCAGATATTCCTGAGATGAAGAATGCCATTTATTAAACAGATTACTAAAAGAAAAGGAAAGTGCACCTAATATTACATCCACCATGTGAATACATAACGATATGAAAGTTTAAGTAAGCATTGTTGTAACCAATAATGAAGTTCTTGTTGCAGTGGTACCTTGCCCAATCCACATTTTTGGGAGTAGTAAAAATTCAAATCGGAGCACCCAACGTACAGAAACATGGGGTGTGGAAAAAGACATTGGTCCATCCATGGGGATAGAGAAAAGGAAGCTGTTTGTACCAAATCTGCAACAACCTCATGGTGGTCACTCTGAACCTGCAACCAGATGCAAAAATTTAAGCAACTGAAATTTACGAAATAAAGATACTTGGATAATACTCACACACTAAAATGGACATGAGAAGCTAAGCACAAGCAGCACGATTAGAAAATGTTATGTTGACTAGCACAGAGAACTTTCCCCTGGTTCCTCAGGAAAACTTGGTTTCCATTAAGATAAACCTCCGTGAATGCTCATTTTTATTTTAGTTTTGCTTTATTTGCTAGGTTCTTTGTCAGTGTTTTCTTCTTACAGACGTAGTCTTGTTTAATTGGAGTAATAAGTTACCTTAAAAAGAAAAACCCTATGAAGGCAAAGGTGTGTAATCTCTCAGGCTCTTCCATGCAAAACAAAAGCATTTGAAAATTTATACATCCTTTTTTACTTAAAAAATTACTCAGTTTTCTCTAGAATTCTGTTTTGCAACAAGAAAGTGAAGAAACCTATAACATGAGCATCTTTAAACATCATTTTTTTAACATGGTGTAACCATCATATAGGTGTTGTAAGATATGGTGTATCAAATTGTACATATGTTAGTTGATTTTTAGATTTTGTTAGATATCATTGATTGTAAATGATTGTAACTTATTTTTCTTTCCTTTTTCCTCGCATTGATTAGCTCAATGTACTTTTTATATACATGTATCCTCCTTTGTTAGAAAGAAGAAGAAATACAAACTCAAGATAATGATTTCTCTCAATCTTCCTTCATTGTTTTCTCTTTTTTTTCTCCTTGTGTTCATTCTAACATGGTATCAGTCAGAAATTAGTCCTACTAATCTTCTAAGGCAATGATTTCATCTCATCCCTTGGTTTTCTTCTCATCCCATAATCAGCCCCTCTCGTGTAAGATTTCATCTTGGACCTCCACCTTGTTTCTGTCTCCCCTTCCACTCATTCCAATCCATCAGGATTGATCTTTGGTTTTGAATACTCCAAAGGACAACTACAATACCATGGTTTAGGGTTTCTCTCTCTCTTGATCCAAGCCATACTAAGGTTGCTACCACCAAATCTCAGTCACGCAATTGCCCCTACCCCTAGAACATATCCCTTTGGTTCATCTAGAGTTTCAGTTAAAGGTGGGGCCCCGCTTTACTACTTTTTCATATCTGCAGCAAGGACACCTGAAACCCCATTTTCTGCATTTTTCTTTTCTACTAGATCTGGTTTTCTAGCTCTTGGATTTCTCTGATACTCTACTCTCAATGTCGCCCCTGATCCTACAGTGATTTCGTATGGTTGACCTAGGGTTTTGGTGAATAGTGGGACCCGTTTGACCTCTTCTTCAGATTTGCTGCGATGACGTCCAAAGGCATGTTTTTTTCAAAGAATTGGCTCGACCTACTACTGTTGCTCCTACTAGTTCTTTCAATCCCATTGGACTGCCTTGGTTTTGTGATTTGTGGGGCCCACTTTTATAAGATTTTGTAGGCGTTGTGGAGTTACTGGCCAGTTACTGTAGAAGAACCTTTTTTTCTTTTTTCTCCTTACATATGGCACTCACTAGCCCTACTTCTCGTAGAGATGATGTTCTTCAAGTGTCTCATCAAGAATTTGATTCATTGTAGTAAGACAGAATGCAACTTAAAAGCCTTCAATCTATAGATATGCCCAAACTTTTGTTGCTCAATCAGGTACTATCTCATCTGCTTTTCAGACCTCAGTCTAGATTATTGATTCTGGGACTATCAATCACATATCAGGTATGTCTCATCCTTTTTCTTCTCTTAATTCTCTTTCTTTTGGACATGTTAAACTTGTTGATGGTACCCTTACCTTCATCAATGGTAAATGGACTATTCCTATATCTTTTACTCTTGATGTGTCTTCTGTTATTCATGTTCCCCAATTGTCTAATAATCTTTTATCTGTTAGTTCACTTCCTAAGGCCTTAAATTGTTGTGATTTTTTCCCTTTCACATTGTGTTATTTAAGATTTGGTCACAACAAAGACGATTGGGGGTGGTTGTGAAGAAAAGGGCTTGTACTTCTTTGATCCACAAATTGGCTCAGAACATGTTGCTTATTCTACTAGTCATTAGGATACTTGGCTTTGGCATTGTCGACTTGGTCATCCATCCAATATAGTATTAAAGCATTTGCAACCTTCTTTGAAAATTGATAATTTTTTCTGGTAAAGTTGCCAATATAGAAAGCAGCATCGACCCACCTTTTCTCGGTCTTCCAATCATTTTTCTTCCCCTTTCCTTTCCTTTCCTTAATACATTTAGATGTTTGGATGTCATCCATTGTTTCTTCAAAAGGATTTCATTATTTTGTTACATTCATAGACGATTACTCTCGAATGACTTGGGTTTATTTGATAAAACATAAATTTGAGATCTTTGATCATTTTTGCACTTTCATAAATGGATTACTAATCAATTTGATTGTCACTTTAAAACCTTGCGAAGTGATAATGGGGGAGAATATGCCTCGCTCTTCTTTACATTATCTTCAAGGACATAAATCTTGACTCAAGATAATCTTCGGAGAAGAGGAAGAATCATGGTTAGTGCTTGCTCTCTGTGTTTATAAGCATCTGAAGAGTTGAATCATCTTCTACTGCATTGCCCTTTCTCTTCAGAGGTTTGGTTCTCGGTGCTTGATCAGTTTGGAGTGTCTTGGGTTATGCCATCATTGCTTGCCGAATTGTCTTTTGCTTGGGACATTGTTTCTATCTCGCCAAAATGCGCCGCATTGAGGCAGTTATCTTTATTTGCCACTATTTGAAGCCTTTGGTGGGAAAGGAATAATAGGCTTTTTAGAGATAATAGTGAGACCAGTGCGGCGGTTGGACAGTGTGCTCTTGCTAAGAGTGCTTCGTGGGCTGTTTTGTTGCAGGTGTTCCGAAATATTTCTATGTCAACCATTTTGCGCGCCTGGAAAGAATGTTTTGATCTTGTTTGAAGATTCACTGTTTGGTTCCTTTCCAGTTATTAGTGATACTAGTTTTATCTGTTTTCTATCTTTGCATTTGCACATCTGGTACCCTTTTATATATTAATATATGAACAATTTAAAAAAAAAAAAAATTATCTTCAAGAACATGAGATTGAATCTCAAACTTCTTGTCCCCCATACACCTTAGCATAATGAAGTTGCTGAAAGGATGAATTATCATCTTCTTGAGGTAGCTTGATATTTATCATTTGCAATGAATATTCTGAAGTCACATTGGCATGATTCTATTCTTACTACTTGTTATTTAATAAATTGCATGCCCACAAGAGTCTTAAATAACAAAGCACATATTGACGTTATTTATACCTATTTGTTTGTTTCTATACTTCTGTTGAGCGTTTTTGGATGTACATGTTTTGTTCATGATTTTTCTTCTCACAAGCTTCCAAAAAAATCTGTGAAATGTGTTCTTGTGTTCTTGGGCTAGTCTTCCACTCAAAAGAGATATAAATGTTTCAATCCGATATCTGGTAAAAGATTTGTTTCTATGGATGTTGCTTTTTAAAAAATACTCTTTTTAAGCATCAAGTCAGAAGTCGTCTTCTTCTCCTCATGTTCTTCCTACTCATATAGATACAGTTGACACTTATGTTGATCTAACTACTTCTAAGCCTCTCATTATTTATCATAGGAAGAAGGACAAGCCTTATGCTTCACCTACTTACCACCCATCATTCTTGGACTGTCCAGATCCATCACCTGCGAATTCGAATGTTCTCATCACTTCGAGGAAAGGCAAATGTGTGTATACTGAACATCTGATAAATCACTTTGTTTCCTATAATACTGTTTCTCCATCATATCGCAACTTCCTCTCCAAAATAGATATCCCTTCCATTACTAAGAGGATTAATAGTGCTCTTCGAGATTCTTCTTAGAAGGTTGCTATGAAAGAAGAATTGATTGCACTTCAAAAAAATCAGACTTGGGAGATGGTATCTCTGCTGCAGAAGAAGACTCCAGTAGGGTGTAAGTGGGTCTTTGCTCTCAAACACAATCCAAACGGATCCATTGCTCAATATAAAGCTCTCCTAGTGGCTAAAGTCTTCACTCAGACCTATGGAATTGATTATCAGGATAGTTTCTCTCATGTTGCAAAGATCACCTCTATACGAGCTATTATCTTTATTGTTATTACCCAGCAGTGGATTCTTCATCAATTAGATGTCAAGAAAGTGTTTCTCCATGGTGACCTAAAAGAAGAAGTTTACATGCTACCACCTCCGGGCTTTATTGGACAGGGGGAGCAAGGGAAGATATGTCGGCTTAAAAAAGTAATATCTTGTCTCAAACAGTCTCCTTAGGCATGGTTTGATAAATTTAGCATAGCCTAGTTAAATTATGGTTTTGCACGATGTTAATCGAATCATTTTGTTTTTCTTTTTTTTTATCTCGTGCTAAATATGTTCTTATACTTCTTGTGGTTTATGTGGATGATATAGTCTCAACAGGGAATAATGAGCAAATAATGAGCCCTCTATCAGTGCTTTGAAAGCCTATCTGCAATAGTCTTTTGATATTAAGGATCTTGACTTGCTTAAATATTTCTTGGGAATTGAAGTTATTCGATCATCTAAAGGACTTGTTCTTTTCCAAAGGAAATATGCTTTAGATCTTGATGCTGGATATTATGGATGCAAGCCTGCAAATACACCACTTGATGTTAATTCAAAAATTTCTGCATCTGATGAGACTCTTCTTCCTGATCCTCGCTTTTATCAACAGTTTGATAGACAAGCTTATGTATCTTACCATCACCCGACCTGACTTGGCTTATGTTGTCAATGTGGTCAGTCAATTTATGTATGCTCCTACAGATGCTCACCTTCATGCGGTCTTTCGAATTTTTTGCTATCTTAAGGCCCACCCTAGTCGTGGAATTTTTTATAAGAATCAGTCTGCATTTAATATTCGCGGATACTCTGATGCTGACTAGGCTGGTTCTCCTAATGATCGACAATGTACCTCGGGCTATTGTATTCTTTTAGGATCTCATTTAGTTTCTTGACGAAGTAAGAAACAAACTGTTTTTGTTCGCTCCAGTGTAGAAGCAGAATACAGGTCCATGGCCAACACAACATATGAATTATTGTGGTTCAAACAGTTTCATGATGAATTGGGCTTTCCTTCATTAGAGGCACTTATCATATTCTGTGACAATCAAGCTATAATCAATATTGCTTCCAATCCAGTTTTCCACAAGTGTACAAACATATAGAGATTGATTGTCATTTTCTTTGATATCATGTATCCTCTGAGAATATTGTCACTCTATATTTGAAGTCCAATGATCAATTAGCTGACATGATGACGAAAGTCATCTCTCGCTCTCAACTAGATGATGTTTTCAACAAGCTAGGCTTGATTGATATCTTTGAGCTAGCTTGAGGGGGGGAGTGCTGTAGGATATGGTGTATCACATTTTACACATGTTGATTGACCTTTAGATTTTGTTAGATGTCATTGATTGTAAATGATTGTAACTGGTTTTTCTTTCATTTTTCCTCGCCTTGATTGGCTCTTTGTACTCTATATCATGTATCATCCTTTGTTAGAAAGAACAAGAAATACATACTGAGGAGAATGATTTCTCTCAATCTGCCTTCATTGTTTTCTCTTCTTTTTCCTTCTTTTCATTCCAACAATAGGTCTTTTTTCTTTTATTTCTTTGGTGATGTATCATCCTTGGTTAGAAAGAACAAGAAATATAAACTGAAGAGAATGATTTCTCTCAATCTTACTCCATTTTTTTCTCTTCTTTTCCTTCTTTTCATTCTAACAATACGTTTCTCTATTTTCTTTTACTTCTTTGGTGATGTATCATTCTTTGTTAGAAAGAACAAGAAATACAAACTGAAGAGAATGATTTCTCTCAATCTTCCTTCATTGTTTTCTCTTCTTTTTCCTTATTTTCATTCTAACAATATGTTTCTCTTTTTTCTTTTATTTCTTTGGTGAATTATCATCCTTTGTTAGAAAGAACAAGAAATACAAACGGAAGAGAGTGATTTCTCAATCTTCCTTCATTGTTTTCTCTTCTTTTTCCTTATTTTCATTCTAACAATAGGTTTCTCTTTTTTTCTTTTATTTCTTTGGTGGGGAAAGGTAACTTCATATTGGTTCATGTATTTGATTTTAATCACATTTTCTAGTGTTCCAAATGGAGCCTCTAGTTAGACAAGAAATTCAGCATTGAAATATTCTAACAAGCTAACAATTAGAAGAGTCTGAACTACTTTCCCTTTTGTTGTCCCCTTTCAAATAGTGAATTGTTCATTAAATGAATGACAAAGACAAGCAATCCAAAACTGTCAAAAACAGAGAATCTCAAGAAAAGCATTGACAAAAGTTTAGAGATATATATATATATGTACATATAGATACATATATGTACATATAGATATATATATATATATATGTACATATATATACATATATGTACATATAGATACATACATATATATATATATATATGTACATATATATACATACATATATATATAGAGAGAGAGAGAGCCTTATGACATCCTACCAATATCCTCGCAAGTTCTCATCCCTGGTAAAAATTCTGCTTCTCCACAAATATACTGGCACAAAGCTTTTCTCTATTGTATCAAAAAATCTCCATGGTGCCACCAAATCACTATATGGCATACTACATTTTGTCATCTCTACAGTTGCATTATGTATCATCCTCTTTCTTTTTGAGAGGACATTGTATATTATCATCTTAAAAAGTTACATCCTATGATCCTAACAGTGGAGCTGATGATCTAGCAAAGGTTGAATCACCAAACCCAAGGCTTTGATGGCTTATAGTAGTTGTCCTTTTCAGGAAAAAAAATGGTCAAATGAATTGAATGCTATAAAATGACAAGTAGAAGACAAACTGTACAATATGGAACTATACTAACCACCATATAGAAGTACAATACAGTCCCATACTCCCACTATCTTGTGCCACTTATTGTAGAAACATGGTATTCAAACTCTGTACCTATGTCAACTCATCTCTTTGTTCTCCATCTTTAACCAAGAGATCCACTATAGAGTTTGCAATCTAATATGTTGGAACATAACCTTCATCACCTTGCACAAAGAAGTGATTACGTGCTCCTCCCTGAAGTCCATAAGATCGCATATGAGGAGTCTACTTTGATTATGAGCTTGACCACAGAGAAATTCTTGAATATTCTCAACACTCCACCTATCACCAAGACCTCTCCTTCGTTGATTCGGTGAAGCCAGCAGGCCCTATGATAGGATCCTAATTAAATAAATTAGTTATTTTGTAATGAGAATAATTGGCAGGTTGAGATTTGTTTCCTTTATTGTATTTTCCATTGGAGTTGTATCCTGAGCCTATTGATAGGCTAATTTAATAATGAAAAGATAGAAGAGAATCATTCCATAAAGCTTCGACTCTAAGGTTGGTTTCTCCTGGAATTGAAACCAAAATTGGAGGTTGATTTCCCCTCAAAGCATAATCTCTGTCCCTTATTTTTCACTATTTTCTCTATTTTTTATTTTCCATCCAGATTCGTATCACTTCGTGCTTCATTGAGCCCGATCTCTATCTCCATCTATCCCATGTTCTTAAAAAAAAAAACACTAAAAGCAGCATCGTGATCATCTTCTTGACCCCTATCTCACTGTTGCTCCCGTTGAGTATCACTAGTTAAGAATCAGATCGCCATTGCCTGCTCTTGTTTTTCACATTAAAAATTAAAGAGACAGAGAGAGAACAAAAGAAGACGACAACCATTGCTGTCAGCGTTGACACGTCAGCGCACTGCTGTTGGTTTGCAATAGCTGTCATTGTAGCCAAATTCGGTCATGTTGATCTCTTTCCTCCACTCTCATCCCCTTTCACCACCCCTTAATCACCACATTTAACCCCAAATCCACTACTTCACCTCCCTCCTCCTCCCAACCCTTGTCCATCTCGAGTACTCTTCTTGTTTCTGCCTATTCTGCCACTCCTCCTTTGCTCTCCATCACCCACCTTCGTAAACCGTCAAACCCAACCCTCTCATTCTCTCACAGTGACTATCCCCACCACCAACTCCACCTCTCAATCCAACCTTCTTCAACCTCCTCCAGCATTCCCCGCATCACCAATTAAAAGGAAAATAAAAAAGAATAAGTCTGCCCCATTGTTTCTTCACACTGTTGTATACGCCGCTCTCAACCTTGAGTTTTTTTTTTGAAAGATAACTTCATTAAACAGAAAAAGGATACAAAGAGGAATGTACCAAAAGACCCTCCTAAAAGAAACATCACCAAATTACATCAATCTGTTAACCACTTCCGCATCTAAGGACAAACCATATTTAGCCAAATAATCTGCAGCTAAGTTAGCTGACCGCAGCACCCAAGCAATCTTAAAATTAAGGTAGTAATTGCATAACGAGTCCTCTCGACTTTATCTAATACCGCCATGGGCAAAGAGAGCCCAACACCCAGCCAATCATTACCTTAGAATCACCTTCCACAAGACTCCCACTGACCCCAAGCTCTTCCAACTCCAAAATACCTCTCCACAGAGCAAACAATTCTACATCAAGAACCGAATTCCATCTTAAACCGCATTCCATCTTCTTTTCTTCATTGGAGCTACCTTAAGGATTCCTATAATATAAGGATTCCAAATCCATCCTTCAAACGTAACATAAGGGGCTTTGCAAACATTACTTAATCTACTTTTCTTAATTGCCAAACATTAAACTCCATATAGGAAGCATGTCTGATTTGTATTCTTGTAGAAATACTCCTTTAATCCAAGTGTTCTATGACACAAGACAACTCTAGCTTGCATACACTTGGCCCTAACTGTGCCCAACCTAATAGCAATATCCAAACATACCTCAGTTTGGTTTTACAGTTACACCCAAGTGATGTAAATTCGAAGGGACTAAAAGTTCATACAAAGAGGTCTAGCACTGATGTGGGCCTCGCACCTCTACCTTCGAACCCACCATAGTAGCTAACCTTTGGAGAGGCACACTAGTGCAATGAAGTTTGAACTCAAAATTCAATTTTGGTGCAGTTGGTGGTTTTAAATAGTCTTACTTTGAGTTCAAATTTCAATTAGGCTGCAATTAGTGTTTAGATCTTAATTAGTTTTAGTTTGAATTTCAGTGCATTTAGTCTCTTGGTTTTAATTAGTCCAAATAATTCTCCAAATGCATGAGTCCTCATCAAGTTATATATACAGGTCTTGTACTCGCAATTAAAACAGTAGGGAATGAAATCAGATTTGAAGCGTTGAGCTTTCTCATTGGTTGAAGATGACTCCAAGTGTTGACTCCTGGTCCATGGTGTTGACCCCATGAATATCCTGGGTGCTGACTCCTGGCAATTATCTCCCCTACCATTTATATCCTATTTTTCCCATCCTCAAGTCTACCCTCTAAACTTCAACCTTTCCTTATACCAATCCTGTTAAAGACCAGCAACAATTCCTAGCCTTTTCGCAACAGATCTCAACACCTCAAAACCTTAAATCCTCAACCCATGTCCCATCTAAAACCCCAAATTGTGTGGTGTTCTCCATTATTTGTGGCCTGCAACTCACATCTTGCAAGCTATACTGCATCGCCAAGTTTTGGAGGAAAAAAATTGAAATGATACACTTATGCGAGGATAAAATATAAAAGTAATTCAGATACAATAACTCCAACAATCACCCAGGAATTACAAAGAGATAAAAGGGAAGACTAGAATAATTCTAGGAAGCTGTTAGAACCTTCAGCTCAGGTGAAAAATCAGACCAATTGAGGACTTCCAATAATGGCAAATTGAGGAGGTAAGAGTCCCCTGAGAAATTTTTACCAATAACTGCCCAAAAAGCCACCTGAATATGATTATACCAATAAGCCAATCCACTGACTTTGCCCCATCGTTAAAAGAGTAGTTGTTCCTTTCTCCCCATAAAGACCAGAAGACAACTAAAAAAGTAAAACTCCAAAGAACTTTACATTTGGAAGGCCCCATGTAAGGTACGGCCGGAAGTAAATCTATCAAGCAACGAGGCATAATCAGTTCACACTCGCCAAGCCCAAAACATTAAAGTTGAAATCCAAATAGTCCATCTTTGTCCTAATGGTTTCAAACCATACACCTCCAAAGTTTTTCTCAAAAACCAATTTAATACTTAGCTGGTTTTTGCCTATAAAACAACAATTAACAATGTACCTTTGTAATTGTGGGAGAGCTCCGCCGTGACGGATGGACATAGCGCTGACCAATAGTTTCTGAAGTCTCCAAGGTTATTGAGACCTGGAGGAAGCCAACAGTTCTAATCATGACAACTTACATGATAAAAGAAAAAGTTTAGCAAATTTTTGTCATTAGTTGTTACTAGTTCCACTTGAAACATTGTTTAGCACTTCATCGTTTTGGAAGAGACAAGATGAAAACAATTCCCAAAAATTAATTAGCAAGTTTGGCCTTATTAGTCAAACAAATTTTGAGTTAATAAGGATACCTCAAGGCATCTCCTAGCTCCATCTTCGTGGAAAAAAGTTAGAGTGCCACCTATCTATTGCCAGAGTATCAGATATGATTACACAATGAAATGGTGGAGAAGTGAAAAAATCATAATATGGAAGTTACACCATATACTGACCATATCACTGAAATAGTAAGTTGAGTCAGAGTGTTTTGGGGAGAAACGCAATAGAACTTGGTCATCCATCCTTATATTGTAAGACCTTCCTCTAATGAATCCTTCTGCTGCAGAAAATGTTTACACCATTTTTTATGAAATGGTAAGTGAAGTTTTTCGAAATAAGTTAACCAAGATTCCACATGCACGTGACTCCCATAAAATGTCAAAAAGTACGATTGACTTACATGCCACTGGCTCAATGGATCTAGGAGTAGAAGGTACTCCTGTTTCATCGTTATTGAAACCAGAACTTGAATGCTTTTGCTGATGACTTGGAGAGATGATGGCTGATGAATAACAAGGCATCTGTTGCGGTGACAAAGCATCTGTTTGCAAGTGCATGTCATGATTTGGAGTACTGCTCATGTAAGACACTTAAAACCAGCTGAGTATACAGCATAATGTATCACAACTTCTATTACTTTATATTCAACACCTAAGGTACAGTACTAAGAAATACACAAGAAGCTAATAAAGTAAAATTAATAGGATAAGCATGATGAATAACTAGGCATCTCTTTTGGTGAGACAAACAGATAATCCAGGCACCTTATGGGGACATCATGCATGAAATTGAGAGCAAAATTGAACCATTAAATGACTGCCAAGATGAGCTTAGCCATGAAATTTCTCAATTAGCCATAATTGAGTATGAGAGGCATAATGGCGCCAAAACCCCGCATTCCCAACTCCAAAATCCACCCAAATTGACTCAAAATCAGCCCAAGTTTATGTCATATGGGTCTAATGCCCCAAATTGAGTCCCAATTGAACCTTTTAGCAATGCGAATCCAAGCAATTAGCATTTTACACGAATTTTCTCTCTCACATGCATGGAGGAAGATTGGAAATTTAGAAGCTAGGTAGCTTATCCTTGGAGCCAAAGTGGGCCAAGCTTGGAATTTAATAACTTCAATGCATGGCTAGGATTCACTCTCATGAAGGGATGTGGGATGGACGGTTTTGATGGATGGCAATCCTTGTAAATATTTTGAGTTTTTGTGTATAAATAGAGGCCTTTGGGAATTGTACAAATCACACAAGCAATCAATCCAATTTTTGAGTTTGAGATTGAAGTTCTCTCTCTCTCTCCCTCCCTCCCTCCCTCCCTCTCTCTCTCTCTCTCTGAGTACGTTTTCTTTAGTTTCTTTAACTCTGGTTCTAGTTTCAACTTTTGTCCAATTGCATTGAACTAATTTTGCAATTAGTTCTAGGAATTGATTCAAGAAATCAATTCTAGAATTCTAGAATTCCATATTTTCTTGAGTGACCTTTGCATGGTATCAATTTGCACCCAAGGAAGTCTTAAGAATTTGACGTTTTGGCTCATCCTCTTTGAAGCTCCGTTTGTTGTCGATCCGGGTGAGCTATCAAGAGACGTATTTCGTCGACGTTGGTCCGAGGAACTTCCAAGACGTCAGAGTCTTTAAATCTTGGTTCTCTTGGAATTCTATCGAATTAGCAAGTCGGGTCTTGTGGAATTTCTCAATTCTATGTTAGAGGCGGAGGTAAGTGTTAAAACCGATCCTACCCTTCATCAGCATCTATAACATTCAGATATCTATGAAACAATAGAATGTAAACAAAAGGAATGGTCAAACCATTGGAAGAAAAACAAATGAATCTTTTTCTTATTCTTCTTATTCTGAATAACTAGGCATCTTTCCTAGTAGGACACAGATAACTAGGCATCTGTAACGTTGAGATATCTATGAGCCAATAGAATGTAACCAGAGAGAGTGGCCAAACTATTTACTTCCTCTTCTCGAGTGTTAGGATGAATTTAAGATAGGCTGATAGAGTAGGAACAAATGCTAGTTTTGGAGGAACCAGTCATGGTTAACAAGAAACTCATCTTTCTTCCAGAATATCTACATTTTCTGCTGCTTCAATTCATGCACCATAGATGACTAACCAAGGATAAGCATTAGCCAATATAGTAAGATGTCCCTCACTAGAGATGATCTTATGTTTGTGACATTGACTTGAATCTAAACCATTGGCCATATTGTCATTTCAGGTGTGTTGGTTAAATGGTTGAATTGTATATAGAGAGAAGAATTTTGACCATCACCCATTTGTGGTGGGAACACAACTCCAAGTACTGGTGACCCAACAATTACCAACATTAAAAGCAATACCTTTTTTGGGGTCCAATGGACTATGAATTATATATGTCGCAACAATGTTTAAGAAGATGTAGAACAATGAACAATAGGTGGATGTCAAGTAAAATACATTCTGGTTTCTCAAACACAGTTCACGTACCCCCAGCTGGATCATGCAAGACCTCAGTTACAGACAACTGAGGTAGCACTGAATAAGATGGAAAGCCTGAGTTTTCTCCATGGATATTTGAGAGATCCTGGCTTGAAGACCTTCGCGCAGGTGACTGCAGTGATAAAGAATTTCGGAAGGCAAGGTCAATATTTCCTCTTGTCATATTGTAGGATGAAACAGATGATATCTCATCCCTGGAGCTTTCATATCCTTCCTCAACATCATCAGATATTTCAATTGCTCTAGCCTGCTTAGACAGTAGGCATTCTTTAGTGACAAACCATAAAGCTACAATAAGAATTGGAAGTTCTGCAGACAAATTATTGGTTGAAAGAATAATTTTATCCCAGCACTTGACGGTGCAGTTACCACTGAAACAAATTACTGCTCCAAGAAACATAAAAATTTAAAAAGGTCAATTTATACCCATTCAGAGTCAGCATCCTTCTCTTTCCAATATATATCCACTTGAACAGTTGTAGCAGGTAAAATACCTATGCATATTGCAGAAACACATAAGTTCCACTGAAGCTAATCGTCTTCATTCCACCAATCACAAAAGTTTAGTGGCACTCACAAGCATGCAGTAAAACATGCATAAGCACCAGAATGCACAGTATAAGCACAAACTCCCACAGAGAAACAGATGCAAACACGTAAGTGTGCACACACAGACAAGTAGTAGAGACACAAAAACAAGTCTAATTCATAAAAAGTGCAAAAAGTATTCCAGCAAACTTCCATATCATTTCATAATGCACAATGCTAGGGCACTCAAAAATACAATTATATTCACAATTTAAGCAAAAAAACAAAGAAGGTATACCTTCTTCATTTAGCAAACCACTAGTTTTTTGAGCAACCCATACTTGTAGTGGAACACGAGCTTCCTGCAAATTGAAGTTTAGCGATAAGACTGATAATAAACAATGCACAAGAATAAAAAGGAATCACCAGGAATTACATGTATACAGTGAACTAGAAGCACAAATCCTAAAAAAAGGGAAGCTAACAGAAACTCCAATTTACAAAGAGAAATTTGCAGAAGCATCAATTAACATAAATGTAGAGCTATAATCTGAGAATAAGTTACAGAGATCCTGTACTAGTGTAGGTTAGTTGGCTTGAGCTTATAAGAATAGACTAGAAGCCTCGGGTTCAACTCTCCCCGGAGTTACCCAATATATGAAGCTTGCATGTGGTTTCATGTATTGATGGGATCAGTCTGTGTGTGTGTTACAGAGATAGGTACATATATTTTCACTTACACAGTTTTTCTTATAGAGGGGGGTTGGACTGTTTGCAGGATAGCATTACAAGGAAATAACAAATTCTTAACAAGGTTAACAAAGAAGCAATGACGCTGAAGAAATAATAGTGAAAAAGAAAGAGAAGTTGAACCTTTTTCGGAATGGTAAGTGGAGTGCTGAAGTTGCAACTATGAACTAACTAAAAATGAATAAAAATCAAACGGTAATTTTGTTAAAGACCAGAGAAAAGGAATACAATCCAAAGGCTACGACATACCAAAAAGGATGAATGAGAAATATCATCTACACGAGCAATAACGACAACCTTACACCAATACACTACAAATAGCAAATTCAAATACTTCCTCCAAGATCCTAAGATATCCACCCTCGACTAACCACAACAACAGATTGGTGACTTGGACTGCTTCATATCACTTAATGCTTAGTGTCTTTGGCAACTTAACTTTAAATCTCTAGATATTAGAATTTTCAATCTCCAAAACAATCAGAGATTTCAATCCAAGTGTTTGGTAGGAAGTACATTAGAAGCAAATATATAAAAAGAATAGGAAATTATGAGCTACAGGGTACCTCGTATAAGTGGATCTCCATCTCCTAAGTCTGAATATTCAGTTAAAAACCCACTGAGACCTTTTCCACTCTAGTAACAACCAATCTCTCCATCTTCTAATGACCACCAAACAGCAAGGTTTTAATCCACGTAGATTTTCTATTAATCTCCAATATCAAAATCTACCAGTTGCCAAACACACAAGATCAGAACTCTAGATAGGATCCAAAAGGCAAGCTGCCTCAGTCTGAATAAAACATTTCCAAAAATAAGAAAAAAAAATGCATGGAAGAGGAGGAAATGAAAACAATGACCCAGGAAATGTAAAAGCTGTTTGGATTGAAAGAAACTATACAAGTAAAATAAAGATAGATGAAGGGAATAACCATATTATTTTTATTTATTTATTTAATTTTCTTTTATTTTTATTTATTCATGCCTCCAAAAATATACCTAGTTTGATAAGTAGGTACAATTTCATGGTTGCGAGATACCCACGTCTTTCAAAAATATAGCTTGTTTCATAACTAGGAAAAGGCTCATGGTTAGGTCACATAACTAATTCGATAAACAAAAATACATTTCCACAGTATACAAATACATGCCTTCAAAAGTACTGCAAAAAAGGAACCCACCAATTGTATGACATCATTTGAGGTCTCTCTATGCGAATGGCCATTTTCCAATACTAGCCATCGTCCACGCAAGGCAACTCTGGCATAGTATAGATAGCGAATGGTAGTACCTCGGTATGATGGTGGTATAACCTTGGGCAGCTCTGTGCGCACTATATCTGCATAAAAAGTAACAGTTCAAGGACAAGTTTATATAAGAAATTTAGACAGCCATGGATAAGCTAGGACTAGATGCAAAAAACATATCTCACAAAAATTTGAATGGTCAAAAACTTATGTTGTTCTGAAAATGAGTACAATGGTTCTATGCAATAAGCACAAATCACTGCCTCCTCAAGCGACCAGCTCAGCACCTCTTTCCAGATGACCAATGTCGGAGCAAAATTTGCAATTTGAATAATTACAAGAATTAACAAGGAATTTGAAACTACAAAGTTAATAGTTTCCATTTCATGTTGCAGCTGTTGCAGGATTATACATCTTCAGTAGTCTTTGCAGTACCATAGCGTAAAGCATGCATATCACTCTTCATATCATGTCGTGGAGCACCATTAGGAGTTGACTTCCTTTTTGTTTAACCGTGTCAAGACCATGTACGTAAGCTCTTTATAAGCAGAACTAATGTAACAAATAACAATAATTGACAAATAGAATACACCATGTTTCCCTCCAATTCTCTTCTACATTCTTCTCCATCTTCTTACTATTAAAATGGTATGCAGAGCCCTTGAAATTGATTTTTTTTCTAGGTTTCTCGCTACTACAGAAATTGCATGGAACTGCTATAATATTTTCACATCTTTTATGTGGGTCCACCTTGCATCTAATCACAACCATCAGATTCATCCTTTTTTTCTGGGATTATCAACACCTTATGGGATCTTTCAAACCCGCCAGATCTAGTAAAAAACGAGCTCTTTCATTTGCTAATTTAAGAAAATCTAGCAACTCAAATTTTGTGTGGCCTTTGTTCTAATGGCCCACTCAGTTTTTTGCTTGGGAACCAATCATAATGTTTTTTGTGTTCCTTTACATCTGTAAGTTTGAACTTTTCTTTTGAGGCTGTAGGACCCACCTTGGAGCAGATTTTCTTCCATCCAGGTTGCCGCTATTTTTCAGCTAAATTTTCCTTGGGCAGTTTTCACTGTTCTAAAGTACCGATCTTCATTTCAATATATTGATAGAAAAGAAAAGGGGCACAGAGGTGTAAATACAAAGAAAAAAGACAACATAGTGTCTCTATATCACTTAACAATGTCTGGGTCAGCATCGTTTGGGATTTCAATGTGGTTCTTCCTAATGGTTATAACTATTTTGATGATACTACACAAATGTCTTATTTGATGCACCATAAAGATGGAAGTTTTTAATCATTTATAACACTTTCATAAATGGACCTCCACTTAACTTCGAAAGTCCATAAAAATCATAGTGACAATGGAAGAGGATATGTGTCACTTGTTAATTCCTTCAAACAATGGCTTAAGTCATAGACCTCCTACCCTTATACAACAAAATGACATTGCTAAAAATAACAATTCAAATGTTCCTAACGGCTATTGTCCAAAATCGCGTTAATAACTTGTTATTTAGTCAACAAAAATGGCCATTAAATTATCAAGCATTGAATCTCCAATTGAGTTTCTTTCTCCATATTCGATATCGAAATAGGTCAAGTCAAGTTGAGCCTAATTTGGGTTCGGGTCACCAACCCGTAACCCATTACTATTTATTAAATGGGTAACCCTCATAAACCCATACGCCTTTAAAAGTAATAGGTTCAGATCCACCCAAACCCATTCACCATTTAATTCAACGGGTTGACCCACTCATCAGAACCAAAGCCATTTAAACCCATTTACCCATTTAGGCATTTATCTCATTTTCAAAAATCACAAAAAATACAAGAAAAAAACCTAGAAATCCAAAAAAAAAAAATGAAAAATGCGCCAAACCATGGATTCCCACATCCCTAAATTAGGCACCAAAAAACACAATGTGCAAAGTGATGCAGATGCTATGATGGAACATGTGCATGGGAGTGCAAATTCGATTCATTTTTTTATTATTTAGATTTAGACTAATTTTGAGTCAATTTTCATGATTTTAAATAATGGTCATATTTCGGGTCTTATCGGATGTTCAATCGACATGAAATTGGATTCATTGGATGAATTATTCAACGACCTTCCCACAAGCCCAAGACTGTGCCATTCTAACATGTACAAAAGAAGTTATGACCTATTTTCTAGTAGGGGTACAAAGTGACAAATTTGATTTTGTAATTAGTCCCACATTTGTTATATTTGAAATTTGTCATGCAGAAAGACTTCATTGATGGTAATAGAAGCCTCAAGGCCAGGTAGGGTTGAGTTGAGTTGAGTAGAATTAATTTGTGTTATATTGTTTGTGGAGTATCAAAAGGCTTTGGCCCAAATTCACATAGAAGAGTATTCATAAAGAGACATTGGCCTCAGGTGGCTTTATCCTGGGTTTCTCATTCAAGGCTTAGTTTGGTGTGTTGTACAAGAGCATAGAGATAAAAAAATAAGCAACCTCCATTGACTATTATAGGTATTATTCGATTCATCTCAATTTATTTCAAATTACAGAAACTCAATTTCTTGTTAATTGTCAATTTTCAAAATTGATTGATGAAGAATCATTTTAGGGCCCTACGTGTTGTGAAATTTTGATTTTCTAGATGGTAATTTAGAGGGATTATTTCTAGTAAGCCCAATCTTCAAATGTAGACAAGATCCTCTTAGATCTTTGTCCTACATCACAAAGTAATATACAAGCAATCTAAATGTCACATTACCATTTTGCATAGTAATATACAAGCATGCAAGAAGTATTAATTTTTTTAGCATTTACATACTCCAAAGAAAAAGTAAATAATAATAATTTGCTAAGTTGAGTTGTGTTATAGTTGCTTGGATTTGCAATTAGTGGTGCAAGTCAGGTTAGGTAAAAACAGGACCCTCTTGGACCCAATACAAAATTAGCTAAGGTTGGGTCAAAGACCACCGAGTTTATGGTTAGTTCGGTTCCAAGTTTCAAAGAGCCAAGACCTAACCCAAAATATTTTAATATAACATATCATATTTTATATATACATACATAAAGACAACCCTAAGGGGTTGGCTAGATGGTCAAAAGCCACCCATGTTTGCGGGAAGTCTTGGGATCAAGTACCCCTCAACACAAAAAGGGTCACTCCCCATTGATTTGTACTCGGTGTGTATGAATTGAGAGGTTAACACATACCCCAAGGATTAGTCAGGTAAGACACCTGGACACCTTGGTCTTCAAATATATATACACACACACACGCAAACATAAAGACATTTTATAAATCCCATTTGCCTCTCCCATGCAATAATATAAAGATATTTTATTTTGGACCTCTTTATTTCTAATTTTTATAGGACTTTAATCAAAAAATAGTCCAAAGAAAATAAGAAGTATTAATCTTTTTGAATTTACGTACTCCAAAAAAAAAGAAAATAATAATAAGTTTGCTACAAGTTGAGTTAGGTTATAGTTGCTTGGATTTGCAATTAGTGCCGTCAAGTCGGGTTAGGTAGAAACTGGACCCGCATGGACCCAATAAAAAAATAGCTAGGGTCAGGTCAAAGATCACTGAGTTTAGGGTTAGGTCAGTTCCAAGTTTTGAAGACCCAAGACTTGACCTAAAATATTTTAAATATACTTTATCATATTTTATATGTACTTACATAAAGACATTTATAAATCCTGTTTGCCTCTCCCATGTAATAATATAAAGATATTGGACCTCTTTATTCAAACTTTCATAGGACTTTTAATTGTGATTCCACTTTTGGGATCTATCATAGTTTTTTCTTTCTATCTCCATTTTTTTTTCTGACGTGCGTGTGGGTGGGTGGGGGTGGTGATGGGGTGTTGGGTGTTGGGTGTGGGTGTGGGTGTGGGTGTGGGTGTGGGTGGGGGTTATAGGGTCCGTTTCTAGGTCTCAAGTATTTTCTCAGTTCATGTTTGTTCCCAATAGATGGGGTATTTAAGGTATTGTGTTAGGTCAAGTTCACATTTTTAAAATTATCTGTCTTGCGGTTGTGACAAAGAGGTTATTTTGATATTGAACATGCAAACTAATGCTAACCTCTCATTTTACAAGAGCATTGGTAGTACAGTATAACTTGTAAAATCTCATGATTAAAATCACAACACTTACCTTGTTCATGTTATCATTGTTGAGTTATTCTAAGGAGACTCTTCAAGTGAGACTCTGATGCAAGACAAAGAACGAGTGGTTCTGATCTCAAGTGAGCCCAGTCCTAGTTTAATTATTTATTTATTTAGTTTGGATTTTCTAAATTTAATTTTAATTGTTATCTTTGGTAGTTTCTTAATTAGATTAGATTCCCATTTCTAGTAGTTTCCTAGACCACCTAGATTTCTTTTTCTATCATGTTTCCTTATTTATTTTCCTTTATTTAAAGGAGGAATGTAATGTGGAGGAACAACACACAATGAATGAATGAAATTAATTAAGGCATAACCCTTTTCCTATCTTTTCCTTTATCTTTTATCTCGATGAAGACTCGAGAATCCCTATTTTGGGCTGGATCACTCTGCGGATAGCATCGATCCTGCATCAAGTGGATCAAAGCCGAGTCCCTGCGTTATCAGGGACGATCCTATTCGGTTCGTCGATTTGAAAAAAAAAAGAGACAGGTCCATGCATTATGAGGAACTATCTTGGTCTCCGTTCGTATTAAAAAAAATAAAAATAAAAAGGGCTTCTGAAACCCACCTTTGCTGCTCCTGTTGTTGTCCATGCTTCCGTCCCATTAGATCTGTACGCCGTAGCAACCTACACCCAACCATCGTTGTTGCTGCACCAACCGAACCCACAGCAGATCTGGTCGTGGTTTTTCACCGTCCGTCATTTGTTCATTCAACCAAAATCCTTTTTTTTTCTTTTCCCATCGCTATTTCCCTCCCTCTTTTGTCCCGTTCCCATTGAAAAAAAAAAAAAAAATATATATATATATATATATATATATATATATATATATATATATATATCTGCACCCTACCTTCTCTTGTCCTCCACCTTCTTCGTTGCCCGCCACTCGCCCAGACCCCATGTGCTTCGCTCGCCCATTTTCCCTGTCCTCCCAAAGCCAAGCCCACACAATCTTGCTTCCGCCCTTTCCAAACGATGTTGCCTCCAAGCGCAAATAGCCCATCCGTGCATGCTGCCTCTTCCACTGTTTCCTTTTACAGATCCTATTTACCGAAAACCCGCAGTAAAAGCTTCTCCCACAAAAAAGAAAAGCAAAAAAATGACAAAAAAAAAATAAACCACTTCCCTTCCCACCCTCCTTTTCTCTAACCGAGCAAACCACTTTTATTCAACACCATCTTTCCACGTCTCCCTAGCCAACCCACGAGATTTTCCCTCTTTCCATCCACCCCATACAATCAAACCCAATTCAATTAATCATTTTCAACAGTGGCCCACCTTTGCCTGGTTGACTAGTGTTTGCCACTACGTCTTGGACTCTGTGGCACCCCAATATGATTACCTGCATCACATAGACCCGATGGCCTCCAACAACAATGGTGATCAATATGTCGCCTAGTGGCTAAAGGCTTCACTAAGACCTATGGAATTGATTATCAGGATACTTTCCCTCATGTTGAAAAGATCACCTCTATACGAGTTATTATCCTTATTGTTGCTACTCAGCTACTGGCTCTTCCAATCCAGTTTTCCATGAGCATACAAAGCATATAGAGATTGATTGTTATTTTCTTCGACATCATGTATCCTTTGAGAATATTGCCACTCCATATTTGAAGTCGAATGATCAATTAGCTGACATCATGATAAAAGTAATTTCTCGCTCTCAACTAGATGATGGTTTCAACAAGTTGTGCTTGATTGATATCTTTGCGCCAACTTGAGGGTGAGTGTTGTAGGATATGGTGTATCACATTTTACACATGTTGGTTGACTTTTAGATTTTGTCAGATATCATTTATTGTAAATGATTGTAACTTATTTTTCTTTCTATTTTCCTCTCCTTGATAGCTCTTTGTACCCTTTATATACATGTATCTTCCTTTGTTAGAAAGAACAAGATACACAAGCTCAAGAGAATGATTTCTCTCAATCTTCCTTCATTGTTTTCTCTTCTTTTCTCTTTGTTTTCATTCTAATAGAAGGTCCATTAAGGATGGCCACCCCTCGATCATCCAATCTTCTAACTCCTTTCAATTCACCAAACAACTTTATTCTGAATACGACCATAGCACTCTTTGACCACTGCATCTCTATTAGTTGCCAAAGAAAATAGAGCGGGAAACTTTTGAGCCAAAGAAACCTCACACAATCATTTATCCGTCCAGAAAAGAATATCGTCACCAGGGTAAGCACGATATCTAATATGAAGGTTAAAGACCATTGTGATCAAACGCCTTTCCAAAACCAGAAGCCCTTCTAGAAGAACCTGAAATCTTCCAGCCATTACTATTCAGCTTACACTTAAACAATTATCAAACCATTCAAGCCCTTAAAACTCATATTATTGATAATGTCTCATATCAAAGACTTGTGGCTACTTTGTCATTTCCTTGGAATCAAGGTGGCTTGTTTTTCAAAAGGCATATACCTATGTAAGAGTAATATGTTTTAGATATTATTCAGGACAAAGGCTCTCTTATAAACCCATTGATAGTCATGGGATCATAATTACAAACCTCATGTTGATGATGGTGAATTATTGGATAATCCAGGATATTATCAAAAAAAAAAAATTGTTGGCAAATTTATTTATCTAACAATGGCTCAACCCAATCTTTCTTATGTAGTCGCAGTTATCTGCCAATATATGCATGCCCCTGGTGACACTCATTTTCAAGCTATGTTTCAAATATTACGATATATCAAAGGCAATCAAAGATATTATTTATACTTCTCATGGTCGTATTAACTAGATGAAATGCAGATGGTGAATACAAAGGCATGGTAAATCAACATGTGAATTTTTATGGCTCAAACTCCAATTGGAAATGGAGTTTTAACTTAGATCTAGTAGCCGTGTTCTGTGACAAGCAAGTAGTCTAATTTTTATGGCTCAAACACCAATTGGAAATGGAGTTTTTGCACTTAGATCCATTGGTTATGTTCTGTGACAAGCAAGCATTTGTTCACATTGCCTTCAATCCAATCTTCCATGAACATCAAAGTCGACTGCTACTTCATCTGGGGATCATGCGTCTTCCAAAAACATTTGTAACCTGGGTATGAATCCAAAGACCCAACTCATTGATTTGTTTTCCAAAGCCCAATCACAACTTCAAGATTCCAACGACAAGTTAAGCTTAGTTGATTTCTATGCACTAGCTTGAGGAGGAGTGTTTTAGAATTATACTTCTCAAATAGACCTTCAATGTACCATAATGAAGCATGTATATCATTCTTTGTGTAGTGCTATGGAGCACCATTTGGAGTTAGACTTCCTTTGTATTACCTTGTGTAAATCATGTATACAACCTCTTTATAAGAGGAATTCATGTAACCTTAATCCCCCAATTCTCTTCTGCATTCTTCAACGAACTCTTAATATTAACAAGTGGGACACAAAATGTGGTCATAGTCTACAAGTTTCACTTGCTTCATTTGATTCATCCAATGGCCAAATGCGGTCCACTGACTTGCTCCATTTCATGGAGGCTTGTTATTGTAGATAGGTCCACTTGGTAGGGATCCATAGGACTCCTACACAAGTCCTCTCGAGTCCAATAGACTTGTTCCCTTGTTAAAGGTGATTTCAGTGTTCATGGATTCAAAATAAAAAGAGAAAGATGGGGTGGGGGTGATTATTCTCCACTTGCTAAAGAATTCTACTTGATTCACTTGAATTGAATCCTTATCAACAACAATAGTAGGGATTTTCCCATCATCTAGGGGCAGCTTTTCAAGTCTCATGTTTCCATTTTGCTCTATCAAAGATCAACCTCTACCACCCTACATTCAATCATGAATCATGTCCTTAACCTCATGCATCCAAGTCTTTAAAAGTCGATCTTTCCTCCCTTCCCCAACTCTTGCAACTATCAATTCTTTGTACTGGGTTATTTTTAGCAGTCTACAAACATGTCCAACCCACCTCAGGTGCCCTTTCTATCATCTTATCATCTATTGGAGCTAATACTTAAAGTTTTCCTAATGTGTTCATTCCTAATTCTATCTTTTTATATAACTCCATTCATCCATAAAATACAAAAATGTCTTACCACTTAGACAAGAACCTATACCCAAGTTGGTAAGTGCTTTTTGTCGCAAAGGTTGCAGGTTCAAGTCTTATGGGTATCATAAAGGAAGCCATCCATGGTCAACGTGCCAACCCCAAATAGATGGGATAAACAGCATCAAATGATGATGATGATTCGTAAATATTGAAAAGAAGAAAAATAATCGAAACAAAATATTATCATTTGCCAAACTATGTGATTTTCTACATTCGAAGCCATAATATGGATAACAGAAATGATTAACCTTCCATCTACATAAAATATGAAAGAGAGAGCTTACAAGTTTTAGTGCGTCCAGGAGAAACTATCACTTTCGAAACAATGGAGGGTGTCGTACAGTCCAAAAAAATATGCTCACCTGCCATGTCATTGACAATTAGTAAGAATGATATTTAACCCACACTTTTTTAATGAGAACAAGGAACAATATTAAGATTTCTTACTTAAGATGGACCTAACTGATACAATATTACCGAAGGCCAAAATCAACCACCGAAGAAAAGTGTATGGAAATATAGTAAAAACATGCACAAATACAAAGCTAGGTTGCATGGATGTGAGTCAGAGTGGAAAAGTTCAACACAAGTGCAAGGTGTCAGACTCGGTAAACCCCCCAAGATAAGAACTTGAGGAATGGGCACCAAATTTAAATAAATTTAAATTAAATTTTACATGAAAATACACTATAAAACACTAATAAAAATTTATGTACTACCTTTACTCTAAACAATAAAATGGCAAATATATCATTATTTTAATTAGATACAAGAGAAGAAAGATGTAATAATATTTTAGTCATCTTTAAAAACAATGTGAAAGAAGTACTAGAAAATTCAATCTAGAATACGTAGAGAGTTTACATTGATGCTAGTGTCTGACATGGGTGTGAGCGCTTGACATGTTGTGCCACACAATTTGAAGAGTCCATGCAACAGTAACAAAGAATAATGGCCTCACAATGATCATTAATAACAATCAATCTTGAAAACATGAGGAATTTTCAAATGTCAATATGCATCACTAGAATAAACAACAAAAATAAGAAATGGAAGAGAAAAAGACTTCAATAGATGGAAATGGTAGAGAGATGCTTTTTCCAGATGGAAATTATAACCTTTTTTTTTTTTAAATGGTTCATATATTAATAGAGAATGAAGCATTAGAGGTGCCATTACAAAAAGAGACAACTGAATAAAAATAAACAGGAAAAAACTGGAAAAGAGGTCACACACTGGCCAAGAACAAAGCACTATGAACTCATGCAAGATCACCACAATCTTACAAGGCACGCAAACTAACCTTCCAGCCAAGGAGAAGAAATACTCTCTGAATTAGAACATCATTCTCTAAAGGACACAATCTCGGTAGGGAAACTTAAACTTTCTGGATCCCCCACACTACCCAAAGATAGAGGTCGTCATGGAGGAACTCGCTGGTTTCCACGGCTAGTTTCCTTCTTTTTTCGACTGCAGTACTTCACAGATGAACTATGTCTAGTGAGCTCATGGGAAATCATGTGTTTTCTCTTCAAAATTACAGGATCATGCTTCTTAAATGCTGCAAGAGAGGAGATCAGCTTGTCTTCCTGACCTTCAAAAATAAGGCCGAGCTTAAGACCGATCTCCAGCATCCTAACATAAATCCAATTGGGGTATGAAGGGCCATTCTGATCTTCATCTTCTACTCTCTGGTTACCTAGAATAACATTTTTGCTAACTGGAGAATGTCAGGTTCCAAAATCTCTCTAAGCTGATCCTGGGAATTGTTGGTGAATTCCAGCAAGATTCATTTGAGCTAAAGATGGAGATAAAACTCCTATTGGATTAAAGTTGGCATAGGATCGCAATGCAATAGGTTCAATAGTACTGGATAGGAAAGATGGCCATATTCCAGGCAGGAGCAAGGATCTAGTCATTAAAGAATAATCAATCGCATGAGGTTTAGAAGAGGACCCAGAGTCAAAAGACAGACTCCTAGTGATTCTCAAAGGCTCGAAGAGAGGAGGCTGAGAGGACGAGAAATTGGGGGACGGGAGTGATGGCCGGGAGGTTGGATGCAACAAGGGAAGGCTTAAAGGTGATGGCCAGGACAGTTGTTGGGTGGCAGCACTGCAGGTAAAGGATGTGGTAGTTTGCATCGAAGCAAAGGCGACATTGTTTGGTTCGAGGCCCTAGAGCAATTCCAGGGTATGGGAAGCTGAAGGAAAAGAATTATGTATTGGAGAATCAGATGGCTTGGCGAGAGGACGGTCAGGAATGGAGAGATCTGGATTAACTTCAAGATCTAGTTTTGAAAGGAAGTGATGATGGGCCGAGCTAAGATTATGAGATCCTTGAATTGGACTAGGATGACAAGGCCCCGATAAGGGAAGGGAGGAGCTTAGTTTTGAGGAGGGTATTTTGAAATGGAAGACTCAAAAGGTTTCAATGGTTTGAAAGCTGAAGGAGAAGAGAGAAGGTTTTGGGTTTGGGATTCACATGCATTAGTACGTGGAGAATCTATCTGGAAAGGCCTGGGTTTAACCCACAAGGAGATGGGCAGATGGGCCTCACAGATTGGCCTGGACTGAAAGAGTGAAAGATGGACTGATGGACCATAAGATGGGCCTGAGTCTCAAAGACTGGGCTGGGACAAGCAGAGGCCAAGGCCTCAAGAACTAGACTGGGAGGGGTCATGGGAGGACCACGAGCCATGACATCCAGACCCAGCCACTGGGGGATAGGGCGTGTGAAGGAGGTGGGCACACATGTGGCGAAAGTTCTGGATTCAAAATTGGAAAAAGTGAGATAGGATTGCAAAAGATAGTAAATGGTGGGATGCCCTTCGCGTGCTCTATCCCAGCTACGAGGTTTGTAGTCGAGGAAGGTCCAGGTGCAGTAGTGGAAGGCATGCTCGAGAGGGGAATCCCCAAGGCACTGCAAGTGGGTGGGCGAAGGTCCCCAGGGCATTGGGCGAAGGTCCGTAAGCCACGTGGAGGAAGGATGCACTGATGGATGACCATTGTCATGCTCCCTCGACATTGAGGGATGATGAAAAGGTCCCAGTTTTCCACTGGAGTCAGCCGGATCTACCAAGGAGCCAACAGCAGAAGAAGGGGCGGAAGATGTCCTTCTTCAATCTCAACTCTCAACTCAATCCAGGCGTCGCCGGCTTTCAGTGGAATCGGATTTATCTTCTCGAGATTCGATTCCCATTTGACACAAAAATGGACAAAGGAGAGATTACTACCGGAGGTCATATGAGGATCAATTTCGATCACTTTGCCTGGGAAACTATTGATAGCATGAATAGACACCGAGAACCAAGCACTGAGAGGAATTCCCGAAACAAGAACCCAGCAAGTTTTTGCATCCCAATCTTCAGACCATAAACAAAGACTAGAGAAGGGAGTTTCTTGAAGAACTGAAACTCACTAAGAAGCTTGCTTGCATCATCGACCACATCAAACGATAGTACATCAAATGATTAACTTGTTACAATCTAAATGCCAACTGATTGACATTGAAATGAATGAATTAATAGAGATTTCAAAATTATAGCTACCATGAGTAGAATTATCAATCTAAAAATTTACATGATACACAAAAGAGCAAAAGAATAAAAGAAAAACAACACAAAACTACCACCTCTCTTTTGCTTCGATCCAGGTAACGGCTTTTGAGTACTAAACCACTGAGTATCCAACTTTTCAATTCCTTTAATTTCAAAGGTAAGGTTTTCAACCATAATTGAATAGTCATCATCAACGCCATGTTCTATTTCTGATAGCTCATGAGCATTATATGGGTTCCAAATCTCAACAGTTGCAATAATTGAATCATTGGGCCTATAAACATCTTTGTCCATTTGTAGCTTTAATGAAGGAGCAAGCTCTTCTTTGAGAGTACCAGCAGATGATGGAACAGTCTTCTTATCTTCATAAGAAAGAGATCCCCTCCCTCCAAAGGAGAATCCTTGAGAAATCTTCGGTTGCATTTTGCAACAAAGAATGTCTGTCCAAATAGGATGGACTATTTTGTCTTCACTAATACCACATTATGAACAAATCATCAATGAGTAGATAATAGCAACTAGAGTTGGGTAGAATTCAGCATATCAGCACCACCTGCAAAATGCTTGAGTTAGAATCTATGGATAACAATATTATTGAGCATCAAAATAACTTGTATAGGGAAAAGAATGATCGCTGAATACCAAAAGACAAAATATCCTGATTCAAAAAGTAATTAAGCTCCCCATCAACTACATTAACAATGTCTAATCCAATTGGGGCAATTATAGGTTTAGGTTGACTATTGGAACAGGATGATGATCAAGTTGCATTTAAATAAGATTCATGCACATTACTACTTTGGCAAGCCCACCCTAATCCCTAGGGACAATACTTGATGTGATCCACAAACCCAAGCCAGTAATTTGATTTGGATTGGCATGCCCATTACAAATTGTTAGGGATCAGATTAACACATTTATTAAATAGCTCGAGTAAAACACACTATACATAGTGGTGAACACAACATGCCTACCATCAATTAACTACTCAAAACTACAACAAACCCCATACTGAAACACTACGATACAATAGAAAAATACAGTCTTAACATAGTTAGACGGGTTGTTAATCCATTAACAAGAATATCAATTGCCGCCTTTTGACCATAGAACATCCTTAAAAGAGAAACATTCACCTACAGTACAAACTAGTATTTCAGAATCTAGTATTTCTTTGGAATCCAGCATTTTGGAGAACCAATTTGAGCTCATAGATCGACAGTAGAAGCCTTTCTCCTATTGAGACAATAGAAGTTTAGATAGGCAAAGTTTACAGATGTTTCTTATATATTTAGAATAGGCCTACGATAGGATGCCACACAATTACATTGGAAACATTAAGATAATTGGACACTTGAATATGCTTCAGGCATCGTGTTGGACACCCATACCCTTGTTGGACCCCAAATATCTACAAGATACTTGTAAGATATGCATTAAGTAATCATGTTGCACTAGGTTGATAATATTTGAACTCCTTTATGGTTAGATTTGTCACACCCCGTTCCTCCAACACCTAAACGGGGTGTGATTATTGTTTCTAAACTACAATCCAATGGGTCTTATATCACAAATTCGCGGCTATATTTTTTTTCAAATAACATCATAAACATTTACACTGCCAACAAATTCTTCATGCCCACCCACAACTAAGCTACATAAGATCTAAATTTTCCATTCCACATAACTTTAAGGATAAATAAATCTAAATAAGAGTAATCTAGCTTCACTATTTGCTCGCAAACCCATACCATAATTAAAATAAAATTCTCAATTACACTATACTCGAATTTATCAAGTCTCGCCACAAAAAGAAAATAAACCTCTCAATAATCTCAAACCAACATAACCAAACATAAAATCAAAATGCGCTTTGCTTCTAAGTAGCTCCTTGTTCTTTAATTCTGTTTTTGGTTTTCATCAATACCTAAGTCCACTGTGTTTCCTGTAATGTAAGGGGTATGAGCTCCAAGCCCAATGAAAAAAACAATAGCACACACACACACACACATATATACATAATGTATTTACTTTTCATCGCATATATACTTTCCATTTATATAAAGCATAGTAAATTCAACATCAATTATTTAGTCATGCTTTATGCTTAATGCCAATGCATAATGCTCGATGTAATACCAACCACTAATACGATCCTACAATCCCTTGGTGCCCTTCCCAACGAATCGAAGATCACACAACCTACCACCAAAATGGCCTTCCCGACGAATTGAGGATAACTAACCTACCACCAAGAGATAGCCTTTGTAATTAGTCATGGATAACTAAACTACAAATGTCGTGGTCCCGGCCGAGGATCACACAGCTACCACCTAAGTGTCCATCTCGACAGAGTCAATGATAAAACAACTACCACCATAGTGGCCATCTCGAGCCGAGGGTCACGACTAATAGAACATTTTAGCCCAAATTCCCTTACATTACTGTGAGTATTACATCGGATTACAACCATCATTCAATTGATCACTCAGTCCATTTTAGATCCAGTGATTACATTCCAAACAACATCATAATTGCAATATTTTGCATTGCACAATAAAATAAAGATCATGTAATCAAAATATGTAGTGAATTATTCTTCTCACTTAGAAGTTTGTGAAGTGCACGGTGCTACCAAGGAGTCCAAAGCCTCAAAAGCAAACCCTTTTTAATGCAAAGTTGCTGCAGATTAATTTAAATGTTCTAAGCAAATAAAATTGGTGATTCTTAAGTCTCTTTAAACTACTTTTATCTAAATAATCAAGGATTATATCTTGCTTCCCCATTTAAGGTGATCTAAGGTCAAAGGCTTAAAAGTGAAGGTTTTGAGCCCATGCGCACTACAATTCGAAGCAAATACAATAGCACCCTTCTACATCTTCCAGTAACATATATAGTTTCTAATTGAATTGATGGATGGAAAGGTTAAGATTAAGAAGTGAACAGTTTGTAGAAAAACACTAAGCGTAACTGGAAGGTCTCACCATCCATAGTTGGTGGTTAAGGGGTCTCGTGTCTGGTTCAAGCACCAGTGAAATCTGGCCCGTACAGGCCAAAACAATAAGGTTTACTGGGCTCACTAAGGTCCTGTTTTTACGAAGTTTGGGACTGAAAACCAGTCCCATTATCTGACCGATCTGGGGTTCAAAATCAGTCCCTATTACCAATGATATGGGTTGGTTTGCGAGCCTAGTTCAGAGGAGTTCAAACCTGGTTCTGCTGTTCAACTAGGAAGGGTTTCTGTGTCCAAAGCAGGCCCAATTGCATGCAATTCTGGGACTGAAAATCATTCCAATTATCTGGCCGATCTTGGGACTGAAAATCAGTCCCTACTGTCAATGGTTGGGATTGGTTTCTTCTTGAACAGGCCCATAAAATACAATAGTTTTGGCCTGACTTAGAGGCCCAATTTGACAGTGCTTTAGGCCGGATTCTGGACCCTAGTTCAGACCCAATAACGGGTTGTTCTGCAGGCCTAGTAGCAACCAGTTTTGATGGGTGGTTGTCCATCTAGGCTGGAGATCTATCCAAATAAAATTTCAACATAGCCATTTTAACTTAAGTAGAGGTAGATAAAACTGAAAGAAGCATACCTGTATTGAGTAAGATTTCTTAGAGGGATTTAGGTGCAGGTGTTAGGCCATTACCTGTAGCAAGAAGAAAGAAAGAAAATTGCAACGCAGCAGATGATGGCATCAGGAAGCAGAGGCGAAAACAGCAGAAGGTGCTGTTGGGCACAGCAGAGCACTAATGCGTCGCCCGAGCAGCAGTGAGGGAGAGAATGAGAGAAGAGGCGATTGAGAGAGGGGAAGAAGAGAAAGGAAGAAAGAAGGTACCTGTGAGATGCAAGGTTGAGAGAGAGCCCTGCAAGTTGGAACGAGAGACGATAGGGAGAGAAATCTCGATGAGGAGAAAGGAGTTGTGGGTGTCGCCAGGTCTCTTCAGGGTTTTCATAATTTGCAAGAAACGCAAATGAGGGAGGGCCGGCTTATGAGAGGTAATTTCTACCTAAAGTGAGATGGACTTAGGATTGGGTTGGGATTTTGGGTAGTTTCCAACATCCAAGGAGGAGAATTACGATTTGCGAAGGTAGTAAAGAAATTCGAGGGAGAGAAATGGGAAGCGAGAAAGGATGTGGGTCACTTGATCCCTTACTAATTTCATTAATTTAGATTTTTTTATTATTGAAACTTTTAATTTGATGGATTTTTATTTGAAATAAAAATCTAATTCTATGGCTAACCTTTTTCTTTAATTGAGAATTTCAACTTATAAATTTTCATTTTAAGTTATATTTTCAATGGATTACCAATTGACGAGAAGGTGTGCAAATCAGGGGAGCTAATTTAATAAAAAAATCTAAATCTTTGTGTTTTCCAAAATAATTTTAAATAAAAAGTAATGACACATCAATTCAAGCAAATAATAAAATTTTCTAAGCTAGCTCTACCCAATAACATTGACCCACTAATCCAATACTCAGAGTAGGGTCACTAGAAGAGTATACTTTTGTCATGACAAATACATAAACAGAAGGCTACAAAATGATGTTATTAGAATGATACTGAAGTGACATTCACCATAATTGAAAGCAATGTTATTCAACTCGGACCTGCGCGTGGGTTGACCTGTGGGTCAACCGTGACCGGCTAAAAGAAGGTTCGGGTCTGTTTAAAACCTGTATGGGTTTCAAACTCATAAATACCCTCCTCAACCCGTGGTTCAATTCGGGTTTTCACATAAACCCGTGATCCGTTATCATGTTAAACTCGTATCATAAAAAAAAAACATTAAATACGAACAGGTTGTTGATAGAATGGGATGGGACGGTACTGAAGTCGAATCGCAAAACAGCCGGAAGGCAGAAGGGTTGATTCTTGGATTTCTTATTAAAAAAAAAATCTCTTCTTCGATTCTTCCTCTATTTCATGTTTCCCTTCTTCCTCCATTTCCAGTTTCCTCTGCAACTACGATCGCTCCATCTCCTGCAGTGAACGGTGCTCATAAAAAAACCCTAAAAAGGTTTTTAGTTTTTGGGTACTTAGGGCTTTTTTAATTGTTGAGAGAACTAAGGAATTTTTTTTTTTTGAGAGAATTAACTGAGTTTTGCCGATCACTTATTAATTAGTGACAGGCAAAGGAACATATACCCTTTCTTACAAAATAAAAATTATTAATTTTAATAAGAGCTTATTATTGTTAAAAAAAATGTTCTAATTTTGTATTTTAACACACTTAGTGAAATGGGTATGGCCCAATTTTATAAGAGACTAACAGTTATTAGTGTCCCATTTTTCATATAATTTGAGATCATTTAAGTTTTTAAATAATAGTAAGAGGTAAGATTTGGTTTTATTTTTGAAATAAAAATTAAAATACTTTTAAATTATTAATTAAAAACAAAGATCAAGTGTTGTTTAAATATTGAATTTAATTTAAAATTATAATAATTAATTTTTAAAGTTATGGATGTATTATTATTATTTTTATAAAAAAATCTTGAATAATCTATATAGACTCATTAATCTAGTGAACGTAGACTTTTATTCACCATCTATCTATTAGTTAATAATTTAATATTATTTATAATATAATATTTATAGTAAGGGTTTGACCGGGTTTGACCACGGTTGAACTCGGTTGAACTTTATTAAACCCACTCTTCCTCTAAAACGGGTCACTCTACGGACCGAATTTTAAAACATTGATTCAAAGACAAATTCATTAAATCTGAATAAAAGAAATAATAGCATCATTGGAATGACTCAAGGGAATACCCATATTCTTATAACTGTGAGAAGAAGGATAAAAACCACTTATGGAGAGATGGAGACCTCAATTGGAGTTGACTTCACCAAGGGTCTTTTAAGTCTTTATTTATTTGCATTAATTATGAAAAAACCAACATTAGAAATCCAAGATGAAGTTAATTAGTGTATTTTGTTTGCAAACAATATAATTCTAATTTTTTTTTTTTGAAAAATAAAAATATAATTCTAATTATTGAGACAAGAAACCAGCAAATCAATAAGTTAGAACTGTGGAGAAAAGCATTTGAAAGAAATGGCTTGAACATTGGTCATACCAATATGTTGCTTTAGTGGATTTGAGAGTAACGAAAATGGATTGGCCAAACTGAAACTTAGTGGCCTATTGTGAGTTGGCGATGATGCTCGGACATGGCATGGCCATAACAAGGACACGTGTTGCACAAATAAAAATGAAAGTGTCTAATACAGGTACATTGCCTACATTTAAGTGTTATTGCTTTCACCTGGGCAATCCCACATGAGCAGCATCCCCATTCGGGCCTTATGGGACCCACACAGGTGACCTACAATGGACGAGAATGGTGCATTTGAAAGGTATATTTCGGACGATATTCTCATAAAAAAATGTATATTGGATTTGAAAATTTATGATTTTTAAACATTAAAAAATCTAATAATCAAAATGGAGCCAATTTTGAAAATTTTTAATCCAGTGGTGAGGCCAATTTAAAATAGGTAGATAGGGATCCAATCTCAGGGGGGGAAAAGAGCATTTGTGGGGCTTGGTGGACTGCACATGGAACTCTGCATCGGGACAGTCATTCATGAGCGGCATTGCCCAGGTGCAGTCATTTTACATATAGGAGAATCTTCATCTGGGAACCCCATAAAGGTTCTCACAGCTAGAACTCTTGTATATGATTCACCCTAGGCCCCTATTTCCCATGTTTCCCATCTCACACCCATTATCCAACCATGAATTGATCGCTACCCAATTAGATCCAATATTTGAGTTACACCCACTGTTAGATGAAACTTGATTGAATCGCATTTCTATCTACCATTGATTTTTAAGCCATTTAAAACCATGAGTAGTGTTATTCAATCAAGCCATTTTTTTACAAGTACCATATCCAAGCATAGACTTTTCCTATCCACCTGCTCCTATGATTATACCTCACGAGGAGCACTCACTGTGAGGACTCCTTATGGGTGAGATATACACTAAAAATGGGAACATGACTCAAAACAATCCCCTGTATGGTTGTACAAGCATGATCAGGAAATTAGAGAAATTAGAGTAGTGTTGTGTAACTAACAAGTGCCGCATCAATTAAAGGTTCATTTTTTAAGAATATCAATACGGGTATGCGTATCGGATATAACATGTATTCGATAGAGAATACTACAAATTTTGCGATAAGGGTACGGTGGGATACGCCGAATTAAAAAATTATTATGATTATATATTTATATATACATATATACATATATATATGTATATATATTTATATATACATATATATGTATATATACATATATATATATATATGTATATATAAATATATATATGTATATATAAATTAAGACATTTACAAAAAAATCATAAATTCTACTATAAGATAAAAATTATTAGAAAATTATATTTTTATATTTATAATGAATACAATATATATATATATATATAATACATTACAAAAGATATATATGAGTAAAGATTACAAAAGATATATATTATAAAAATTAGACTATTAGTAATTTAGTATTATGAAAAGAAATACATAATATGTTTAAAAATATTTACAATATAACAGTATATATTATGTGAATGATTATTGAGGTTAAAAAAATAATACTTATATATATATATATATATATATTCCCCTTTTCTCCCATGGTACCCGTATCGCATGCGTGTCACAAGAGATGAAATTTGAAATGAGTCCAAAAGATAAGCCTAAGTGTGTGTTTCCATAATACATATCTTACAAGAAATCAGATTTTGAACTGACAAAATATTATACCGCCAAAACATCTTCTGGGAAACAAGAGATCAGCTGCAAATCTGTAAGCAACCTTGAGATTTGGCGCTAGGGGGGACCCCCCTAGCTGCAGATCTGAAAGGAAGGTGACAATTTGCCAAAAGTTGAGACATCTAATTTCATTTGCAGAGCAGCATAGCCTCTCCTCTTCTCTTAACCTCGCGCTTTCTCCCAGCGAACCAGGCCCGACCCTATTTATAGATGAAGTAGGCTGTAGCCTAGGGTCTCTAAAGATCCAAGGCTCATAACCCGGGCAAGGCCTAAAAAATGAATTCGCGTGCGTCTTCCGTGTCCGTGCGGAATGCGGTAACTCGGTAAGGCCTGGGCACCTGGCCCAAAATCGGAATCCACTGTTCCGCTTGCATCTTCCACTCTTCTGCAGTTCTGCGTTCGTGCAAAATGCGGCCCACTAGTTTATTTTCCTGTTGTTCTCGAGATAACATTTTATATGATCAGTATCATTTTTTTCTTTCTAGCCATTGAGGCATCAGATTTTTGGGAATTGCTAAATGAGCTTATGTTGGGGGAGAATGACATTAAGGGCCCATATTCCTTTTTTATCCTACATAATATAAGAAAATAAAAAAAAATTTGAGAAAAGAAACTTCGGTTGAAATTGGTCTATCAGGCTTTTTCTTTGAAAATTAAAAATACTAATCAGGCTTTTTTTTTTCCTTCTCTTTTCAAAATTGATATACGAGGCTTTTTTTTTGAAAATTAAAAATACTAATAATCAAGGTCGAAAAGAAACTTCGGTTGAAATTGGTCTAGATATCAGTTGAATTTAAAAGTGAAGATCTATATTTTAATTTTAAAAGCTGAAATAAATTAAATATTAAGAGTAATTTAAAATGCCTCATTTTAAGAGTTTGTTTAGGACATCTGAAATTTTAGGGCCGGCTCTGCAGCGAACGGCTTTCCTATACCAGTCCGACGACTCCCAAACCAGATCTATTGGTTGCTCTCTCTCTCACTCTCTCTCAATGGGGCTCCTCTCACCCCTGAAATATTTCCCTCGCCTCTCACCCCCGTCTGGCCAAGAAATCCTCCCTCTCTCTCTCTGGAACACAAGGGGGTCTCACCCTGATGGACGGTATAATGTCCTGGACTCGCCTTAGATGTGTTCAAACTAAATTATGCATTCTATATGCATAAAAATTAGACCACAAAATTACAAAGTGTCACTTCATTTAAATTTATTATTTAATTATAATTTCTATGTTTATATTTATATATTAACATTGAATTAAACTACAGTCTTATGTTACCTAGTTATTACTACTTTTAGAGATTCAAAAAATAATTCAAATTCTCAAATTTACGAGAACTTGAAAATATAGTTTTTATGATTGAATCACATAATTTTGTGAAACTTAATTTTCCATGCCTATCAATGAATTTCACCTTTTAATGACCTAACATCTCATGAGTATAAAACGTATTATTTTGATGGCGGATTAGTGTGATTTTCTTTGAGATCATGTTGTTCATGGGATAAACAGATCTATTTAGAAAATTATTATATGGGACAAAGTTGATTCTCATATAAGATCTAAAAGTTCAATGATTAAGAAATAATTTGAAGTCATAAAAATTTAAAGAATTAAAAAATATTTTTTACAATTAGATCAAATAATTTTAATTAGATCTCATATTCAATTGAATTTTTTTATAATAAATCAATAATGTTGAATAAAAGTATGTAATACATTTTAATAAATTAACATTTAAAACTATTTTACAAAATAAAGTACAAAAGAGTTTATTCCTAACAAATTCTCCTCTTCAATTCTTACAATTTTTTCTCTTCACTTATAGGGATGAGAAAAACTCCTATTTGACCAAAGATATGGTTGAAAACTCCAAAGGTGAGTCCCCCATAAGTTGAGAAGAAAGATTTGGTGATATACGATATCTCAGCACTGAAAATTTGACAAGTATTTTGGCTCAACTAGAGCTCAATTTTTAAATTAATTAAAGCTGAAATACTAAAATTTGTTTAAAATGGCTCATCTAGAAAAACAAAGGAAAGAGGGAAAAGAAAGAAAGAGAATGAGGGTCTGTGAGATAGAGGAAAGCATGGGAGCCATGGTTTCAAAATAGCAGAGAGACAGAGAAGATGTAAAACTGAGAGATGAGAGAGAAAAAATGATGGTTAAAAGAGAGAGGAAAGCTGCATCAAATAGAAAAAATCTAAGATATTTTTTTCTCAAAATATTTAAGATATTTTATAAAAAAAAAAAATTCTCAACTCTAGTGTGGTGGGGTTGGCTTTAGGTCAATTCGAGTGTACCTTGAAAAGTTGGTTCGAATGACACTTTTGAAGGTTCTAACTAGTCCGATGAGTAATTCATATATAATCCGAGCAACCAAATAAGTTTTGTTGGAAACAAATACTCCGGGATCTTGATTTAAATAAAAACGGTTTTGATGAACAATGTTCAAGCCATTATTCACTAGCTTTACGGTTGTTTTAAAATACGTTCTTTGTGACCACTCTGTTCACGTCCTGAATCCAGATATGGGTCCAGAACGTGACTTAATTTTTTTTTAAAAAATAACATTAACCAATTAATTCTTTTAGAAAAGAACTCCCTTGCACATGTACCCGTACACACATGGATTGCACGTGGTTAAAATACTGTTTTCGGCCCATATATCGGTCGAAACGATATGTCGACCGATATATCGTTATCGACCGATATATCGACCGATATTTTTCTCTCTCCAGCCGATATCGGCCGATATGATACGGCCGATATATCGACCGAAAAGGTGAATATCGGCCGAAACGATTATGATATCGGCCGATATAGGGCTCTTCCAAACCGATACATATCGGCCGATATTTCAACCCTTGGTTTAGACATTCTAGTCACATCCTCTGAACTTAATTTATCTATTCTCACTCTGGCCGACACATCGACTAAAACGACATATCGTCCAGAGCTCTGGTCTACCCATCGCTATAGGCGATGCATCGACCCGCTAATCCATATGTTGTCATGTTCTAAGTTTCGGTACTATTATCATACACAACTGTGACTGTCGATACATTGGCATTGACGATTTGTTGAGTCTAGCAATGCATCGATTAGATGTATTGACGACCAGACAACCTGTAGAATTCTCAGACAGAGACTATCGTCTTTGTCAACATATCGGGACTGTTCTAGTCGACAAATGGGCAAACTCGACCTATTGAGGTTAACCATTGATCCCTTCAACACATCGTGATGTTCGATGTATCATGATTATATATCGGCATGTCGACACATCGTTCCTGACATGTCAGCTGCCAGACCCTCTGTAAAACTTCAGAGCTCTCAGATCGATACTATCGTGAGACTCAATGTATCGTTGATGTTCAGGTTGAGATATCGACCGATTCGACACAACCTTTATACCTTTTGTTGACATATTGTTGGTTACGACATGTCGTCGGACACTTTTGGTGACTTATCGCTAGTGTCGATGTGTCGTCCTGGCAACAGAAGGTGTTATCAACTTAATTCATCCCAAATGACTTTTCATCTGGTTTTAACACTTTAACCAGATGAAAGATGATATAAGAACATATCAACATACTACTTGAATATATATAATCAACATCAAAACTTACAGATATAGGTTCTCATGCCATATAAAGTATTTTATTACAAACACGTAAAAGCATCCAAAGCATGCAAATGGTTTCCACATACGGGAAACCTTAGAAACTTCTAAATCTCGACTTTCAACGAGGCACCATTGGTTCCTCCTTTACATTCTCGGGTTCATATCCTACAATGTAAGGGACTTGAACAACAACCCAGTAGGAAGAACTCACCTTAAAAACAAATAGATATAATGCAACAATGAATAAGCAATGCATGCCTCAGAAATAAAAATGCATGTTATCAGTATATCTCATTTTCACCCTAGGATCATTTTCTAAGGTATTTTATTAGATCTGTGCGTGTGGTTAACACTGGGGTCGATCCCCAACCGTGTCAGCAACATCAGGGTCAGCCTCCGCTTTGAAGTTCCAAACAAAGCCAACATTAATTCCTCCACGGAAATAATGTTGCAACTCGCAAATGCATAAGGTCTCCACGACCCGACTTACTGGCACGTCCAATCCAGTGGTTCAAGACGGCGCTTGGCCAATATCAGCAGTTACGACCTGGTAGCCAATATCAGAAATTCCAGCCCGATGGCCAATATCATTTTTTCAAGGTTATTATGTTTAACAGAGTTAACCTAATATCATAACCATTACATGTAAATGCATAACAATGCAAAACCATGCATGACTCTCAGTGCCCTTCTTACATAGGGACTTACCCTGAGAGAACCAGCAAATTTGGGTCTCAAAATCTGAAATATTCAATATTAATATACATGCAATCAATAGTGATAACCAACATTCACACATCCTTTAAAATTGGACTATTAACACGAGTGCCTTCACCTAGTTTTTACCCTACAATTCTCAGACACTCCATGGGTATATACTGCGTTAGAGGCTATAAGTCCTCGACTCCCCGACACCATTTTAGTGCCTACATTCTAAACAGCTAGAATATTTACATCCCTTACATGTAGGCGGTGTTAGGTCTCGTATTCTAGACTTATATAGCATTTTCCATCTAAAATGTCCATGGGTCCCATTTCAGTCTGGTGTTAGTGGGTATAATATACAATACAATATAAGTATCGGTTCGATTCTCCTCACCTTCTCCAATTGAGTTTTCACAGAAAATCTGTAAGATAGAGTAAAATGTATAAATTTCCTATTTATCAGTATATACACGTAATAATTTCCCAAGACCCGTGCTATTTTCCAAAAAACATAATGTATATAATGAGCCACCTAGGCTCTTTCTAGTCATTTACATTATGTCAGAAAGTTAGTTGTCAATCATCCAAAACATTACAATAAAATAAAATATAAAGTACGCAGTGCCCCATCTTATATTGTTTTCCCAAAGGAGACGTATTGAGACGATGCCCAGAGGGTACAAAGACAATAAAGTAAATAAAATACTCAGTGCCCATCCTCGTATTGTTTCTAGAGGAAACGTATTGAGAATTCAGCCCAGAAATTACAGTACATGAATTTAAACACACAAGGCAGGAAAATAAACACACAATAGTCAGCTGGGATTAATCTTTTTTCTGATTTTAATTAGGGTTGAAAACTATATTTTGAACGTAAAATAATACAAATCTTGAGGGTGAAATTTAAATTTTAAGAGGGAACCTATCTTTCTCCCCATTTAGAAGAACTTATTTTTAGAGCCCAATACTAAGGCATTCTACTTCTAACTTGCTCTGGAGTTAATAAAAATAAGAATAGGGTCGTTTCGATACCTTGGGTGTAAAATTCCGTTTAAAATTGGTTATGTTTGGAAACCCTTGATAGATCGCGGGGAACCCGAGCGTCTTAAGCGAAAGACAGAAAAAAAAAGGAAAAAGGAGGATTGGGTAAAAGAGAGAAGAACGAAAGCAATAAAATTAGCCCACTGCATTAGGTATTAAAATATAAACATGGTATTAAAATTTGGAGTGAAGCCCATGTAAAAAACCCAATGTTTTAGCCTAAAATCACTTTTTAACAAAATCTCCTAATTTTGAAGAATCTCTTTGAAAAGATCCAATCTTATAGTTTGATAGAGTAAATTCGTCTGATAAAAATATTCTAAAGTTCCAAAATGTTTCGAAGTCAAAAGCCGCCTTTTCTAAGTGAAAGAATATTCAACGGCCCACATTTCATGGCTTAAAATAAATAACAAAAACTTAATATTTTGGGAATGTAAAGATATAAATAGCTTAGTTATAATACAGATTGAGTACTAACTCTCTCCGAATATTTTTAAGACTTTGTCTACCCTATCAAATTGGGGCTTTACCACCTAAGAACTTGGGGGTAAAATAAATTAGTGAAACTAAGACGAGATTGGCATGTCATTAGGTTCGGAATTTAAAAATATTTACTAATATAAAATTTGGAGTTCAAACTAAGTTAAATGACAGAGTTTCTAGAGCAGTCAAGGTTTAAGCATAAAATAATATTATTATATACATCATTTTACCCTTGCACATTAAAAAAGTCAATTAAAAGGGTTATCGAGCTCAGATCTAATCAAACTTATTTCATAATCTTTATGATTAGAGAGAAATAATCCATAGTTAACAGCTAAAAGTTATTTAATTAATCACAATTAATTATAATTAATTCCTAATTCGAACTGGGGTATTACAACTCTTCTGCGAAAACTGATATCTTTAATAAATATTATACATCGAAAATGGCTTCGAGGGGCTTGGAAATCTTCGAGAGACTCCTGTTGAGAGCAATGTAGAACTATAGTTGGTTTCTCTCATTTCTCTGCTCGAGGGGCTCAAACAAATCGTCTGTTGTTCGAGGGGCTCAAAGGATCATGAGAGGCTTGTGCTGAGAGCAATGCAATAATACATAATTTTTACAGATAAAGGGGTTCGATTAAGACAGTATAATCTTTCCTTTTCTTAATGCTCGGTCCATTTGCCTAGGTGTGATTGATTCAACCTAGAATCTAAGTGCGATAAGCATGTGTGATATTTTCTATTTGAGCCTGGATAAGCTATAGAGGCCCATAGGTTAATCCTAAGTGTGGTTATATATATAAAAAGATCAGTCGCGTTTTAGGTTCACATCGAGGCATGCCGTGACAACATATGCCGCTAAAATGTGTTGAATATGAAGCCTTCATTCATTCATAATCCCTGCTTCTATGATGATGGCCACTGCTTCGAAAGTCACAATTGTTAAGAGGTAAGCTAAAGCATTATGTTCGGTTACAAATTGTTAGGACAAATGACTTAAAAACGCCTATTTGATTAGATATATTTCTAAGGTTGATTTGTTTGATTTACAAGCCTTGGTGTGAGGAGAGTATCAACCAAATCCTTAACACATCTTCTCTAAAATCCATCTGCAAGGATCTTGAGATTGATGTTGGTTGATAGACATTGCTAAGCCATTGATCCAACACTTCCTTCCTTCACAAATTACAATCTCCTAACTTGAACATTTTTAAGGGTAGGTCCAGCCGAGCACCTGAATTGAACCATGGCTCTGTATTGAATCCTAAGTTAAGGTTACAAATAGGCCATTTTTCTTTGGAAGAATCAGCCCAACTCTGAAATTTTGGATAGAGCCTCTAAATTGAAACCCAAGTCTCTAAGTACTAACATGTCTTAATCATTAGTCATTTTATAAAATTTGGGGCAATCAACTGATGCATTGATAAAAACTGGCTATTGATTTTCCTAATTTCAAATGAAGATCTGCTGCAATTATGTCATTTTGGCATCAGTCTAACGGGGTTGAACAGGTGATTGAACTTATTGGATGAAACATTCTACTCCAATGGCTAAACAAGTGGTTTTGATGCCGGAGCATTTTTTTATTTTTGGATTTGATGTTATTGGACCTTGACATTTTTTTTTTAATTTAGCCTAGTCTTTTAGTTTGTGTTTTTTTTATATATATAAGGGAAAAAATGTCTTTTTTTTTTTTTAATTTAGCCTTGTCTTTTAGTTTGTGTTTTTTTTTTATATAACGGAAAAATTTTCTCTTTTTTTTGAATTATTATAACGGGAGACAATTTTGTCTTTTAATCTCATTAGTTGCCCTAAAGATTTAGGAAACAACAACGAGTCACCGACCTCTTGTTGTATTTTCATTAAAAGACTTTTTAAAAAGAAAAGGAGGTATACACTATGGAATGAAAAAGGAAAAGGAAAAGCTTAGCATATGCGCATGGTGTGATGAATTCCCCTTGAGGGTTGGGTGTGAAGCCAACGTTGGAGCATATATCTATCTTCTTCTTCCTCCTCTCTATACTCTATAGTAAGAATAATCTAATCTTCTGTCTTTTCTTCTCTTTCCTTCTTCTCTTTTCTTCTCTCTCCCTCTTTGTTTTCTATCACAACCACATAAAAGCCATCCCCTAGCTGCCACCATCGTTTTAGCCTCACTTCACCCTTTCTACCTTTTTTTTTTTTCTTGGATCTAAACAATCACTACAACCCTTCTCATTGATTCTCAAAGCTATCTTGGCCCATACCCATCATCTATTCCCTTAACAACAACGAGTCTCATAGTCTCTACACTCATAATTCTCCCAAAATAGCCTCAATCAATCCCATTTTAAATTTAAACAAACATAAAATATTTGGGACAGTGTTGTCTCATTGTTCCTTGAGTCTCAAATCTATTTATTTAATCTTCCTCTGGCCTTTAGCCCTTCAAACAGCAGTGTAACATCTGAATGACATTAATTCAACTCCATATTAATTCAAAATCTGCATAATTTATCGATATTGATTGAACGAACTGTTACATCTTCTTGGGACTAATTTGTTGAGCATCTTTAGAGTCAGAACTAGGACTTCAAGAGTATTAACTGTGATTTGGAATCTCAAATGAATGTTTATAACGGTAAATGTGTTTGGACATATTGACTTGATCTACTTAATAATCTTAGTTTCAACAATGCTGGCATTGGTGGTGGCCCGAAACCGTCAATCTTAGATGTCAATAAGGAAGATCTTGAGAAGTTGTTCAGTGTCAATGTCTGTGGTGCATTCTTGGATGCTAAGCATTCTGCTAGAGTGATGATTCCGGCAATGAAAGGGAGCATTCTCTTCACTTCTAGTGCTGCTTCTGTTAAAAGCTACGGCATATTACACGCATACACAAGCTCCAAACATGCAATTGTTGGTCTCACCAAGAACCTGTGTGTAGAATTAGGCCAATTTGATATCAGAGTCAATGGCATCTCTCCTTACAGAATTGTGACACCCTTGATGAAGAATATTTTTCCGACTGACCACAGTGAAGTAGACAAGTTATTGAGTGATTCTGCAAATCTTAAAGAAGTGACACTCAAGGTGAAGGATGTAGCGGAGGTTGCGCTTTATCTGGCTAGCGATGAGTCCAGTTATGTAAGTGGACACAATCTTGTGATTGCAATAGCTTCGCCGGACGGTGACGGCAGATGCTTCTTTATGATTAGGTGGTCAAATAAACAGCGTTTGTTTATGAAATTCTACGTCACTCGTTCTTAATCTAAGTATCTAGAGAGGAAGATGGTATTGTTTGAACTTATTTGTTTGAATTACTTTGTTTAACCACAATTGAATCTCTTTCTACAACTTAGTATTTATAGACCATGGCATTCTGTTTGTTCATTTTGTTAAGAAAATTAACTTCGAATATGATCCATGTCTTGTAACAGGCATTGTAAAATTTAGCAGTGTGTTGGGCTATGGAATCCCAAAGTTTTTGTTGTTTATGTGTCTCTCATTTTTATTGAAAATGAACAAAATTTCAGCAACTCTCTGAGTATAAAAAATCTCTTTTTCTCACTAATTTTTTTCTCTTTCTCCATTTTTTCTTGAAGACTAATTCCTGCATCCACACAAAAGTATCTGCGAGAAGTCCATATTAATTTAATCATTCATCACATATTGCCTTATAAATTTAATTTTGATAAATTAATTATAGATTTACTGAAGCATTTAATCAACGAACGAATATCTGCTTAAAATCCAATCGTATAATGATCTATTAAAATTTCTAATATCAATATGAAATAAATAATACTTCATCTGTCCCAAAATACTTGTCTTATATTCTCATTATTTTTCCATTAAATCAAAGCTATATTTATTTTATTCTTAAAAAATAAAAAGAATTCTGAAATACGACAAGTATTTTGTAATAGAGTAAATATATTGAATCAACAATTCATAAACTAAGAAAACATTACCAACTTACAAAATTGAAGAAGAGTGATATGCATATTAAAAATTGGCCTACTCCTTCCAACTGGCCCAATCTAATCATCATCATCATTATAAGCCTAAATTCCATCTGACCTAATCTTATTTTCTATTTTTAACTACTTTTGTTATTATTTACAAATTTCCCTTTTTCCGGTTGTTGATACAATGAGAATGAGATGAAGTTAGATCCTTCCAATTCATGATATCTATCTCTTGATAAACCTTTTTCATAAATTTTATTTACTTTTTAAGTAAAAACAATCCAAATTCATTCGACTTACTAAATTAATTCTCCTTTCTCTATTTTTAGCCGTTTTGACACATTTTCATATATTTTAGAGAAAATTACATTCACTTAGTAAATAAATTATCAAGATTCATTTGATGGCGAACCTAAACTGTCTTTTTCTATTAAAATAAATTAGTAAAATAGACTAATCAAAATTTCATCCTACAACACAAGTGAATTCCACAAATAAACCAGGTGTTGGTTCGGTAGCCACTATTCCACCCTTTCTAATAATTCCAAAAATTTTGCTATAAAATGTTTTTGAAAAGTACTAGGGGTGAAATTGGGTGAGTTGACTCGGGTCTTCCTAAGCCCAACCCAACATATCAAACCTAGTTGAACCTGATCTAATCCAACCCGACTGAAGAGCCCGAGTTTCGTAACCCGACCCTAATCTAGCCTACCCACCATTTCAAAACCTAAATTCAAATTGATTTAAGGCTTTTTAAAAAATGTCTAAATTAATATAGATTACATTTTAAATAAATAATATTATCATACATTTAATGTCTAAAAAATGACAAATAAATTTCAAATAAACAAAAAAATTCAGAAAATTTGCATTTCTGAAAAGAAATAATACGTCCACACATTTAATATTCAGGAAAAAGACAAACAAAACACAAAGAAATAATTTTTTATTGATAAACAATATGATTATTGATTAAATCATAATCTAAAAGGTATCATAAAATATTTAAGGTATTCGTAATGGCTATTGGGTATTAAGTTAGGTCGGGGTTAAGATTGTTTTTTAAAGGTTGAAGCCCACCTGATCTGAATTGAATTCGAATTTTAATCCTTCAATCCAATTCAACCCAACTCAACCCAACCCTATTATAAAAGTGCTTAACTCAGTCCACTTATTTTTTGAGTTCACTCATGCAGGTTGGATCAAAATCCAACCCACGTTTCACCTCTAAAAAATACTAAAGCATCTTTTTCAGGAAAAGCAAACCTTTTACATTTCTAAAAAATACTCACATTGTAGCATGTCTCACACATGGTTATCAATTTCGTTCCATGGAGGTCAAAACATTACGGAAACATTTTGTTTCAATATGAATTCAAAATGAGAACCCCCTCTTAACATCAATCTAAGTTATTATTTCACTTCTAATCAACTCATCATATAACATTCAAACAAATAAACTCTAAAATTAAAACAAACAATAAATTTCAAGTCCTGGCCCATAAAATGATAAAATTGATTCCTCAAAGTAGGGTAATAATTTTAAAGAGAACAAGAGAAAAATGGAAATAATCCATAGGAAAATGGAGAAGGTACATTTTCTTTTGTTGTGCTATATATATAACGTCTCTTATTTACAACATAATAATCCATAGAAATTTGGTTTTTCCCATTGTGAAGATATAGAAATAGGTAAAAAATACATGCCTTTCTTTTATGCTACGTATCTTTCTTTATGCAGGTCCTAGGTAAACATAGGAATGGGTAGTTCCACAAAGATTTTTATGGGTTTCTTGGAGTGTTTTGATGATAAATTAATCAAAATCGCTCATTCTAAATGTCATACCAGTAATAAGTTGAGTTTGACTAGATCTAAGCAAGCTGATTACATTTCCTGCAAAGACAAAATATAACAGATCCGGATCACACAATGCTATGGAGTGCTGTGAGATGCTTACCACTTGAACCTTTTATGAAAAAATCAGAACCCAAGCTACCTGAATTCCCCGAAAAATGCATAAACACAATTAGCTGCATTTAGATGGGGGTAACGGGGGGTTACCTCCCGTTACCCTTGTTTGGTAATGGAGGGGTAAAGTTAAAAATCATTTTTTTACCCCTACCCTTCCACTTTTGAAAACCCTTTCTTACCAAAGGGTATTCATAATATAGGTCAGGGGTAACCCCAGGTAACCCGTGCAAAATTTACCCCTCATCCAAAGGCAGCCATCATGTCTGTTGCTTCAGCCCCACCCCGACCCATAACCATGACAAAGCAGCAGCATTAGCATGTATGTGTTTGTATGTGTAGAATGGGTCAAAGCATCAAAATATGAGCTCACCTAGTAAAGAGTCCATGCTAGCAGGGGCTATGATTGGATATAGAGATTATTGATCCAATGGGCCCCACTTTATTGAGAGATAACCAGGAATTAAGATATCCAATCTCTGGTCCTCTGGGATTCGAGCTGTATTTTAATAGCAACCACAGAAGCCACTGATGGAAGGGTAATATCAGTTAGTGTAGAAATTTTCATGGCTTATTCATCGCTGGTAGCTCCTTTCACATCCCTGGCCATCAGCCCTATGCATAGCATAGAGAAGCACATCAGGGCACTGTTCACGTCCTGATGCAAAAGGACTCTATAATTCCTTGCTACCAAGATAAATCTGTAGGAGAAATTGGAGAACACATACTATCATCATCACAGAACAGGGAACTCACCATTCTCACTCGCTGGAATTTGCAAGCCCCACCAGATTAAGCATATGGCGGTCCTCTTTAAATCTCTCAAGAACTGTACTTTTCACAACATCAGACATTTCTTGTTGCCTCCGTTCCACTTTAACTCCCCAACATTCAATTACCTCAGGATATATTCTGTTTGACTTCGAAAGACAAGGACTGTTGAAAGTGCTGCAGATAAATGTGTCCCCCTGATCAAAGCTAGCTGATAGGAAAAGGCCAAAGTGATTCACTCGTCCTCCAAAACCAATCCCGTTAGGGATGCTCTCTGAACTGAAATTCACAGCACACTACCATTACAAGGTATTAGATCCCAAAACATGATTGAATGGTAAATGAAAATGTAATATATCCACTTTTTAACCCAACAATGGGTGTGACTCAGGTTTGAATTAAAGTCCAGCAAGGATCCAATTCACAGGAATTGCTCGGTGTGGGAGGGGAAGTCTCCTGATAATGAATCTCATGTTTGTGTAAATCCTTTGGCAACCAATCTAGCTTTATATTGCGCAATTGAACCATCAGGATTATGCTTTAGGGTGAAAAAAACATTTGCAACCAACAAGAATTTTTCCTAGAGGAAGAAAAACCATCTCCCATGTATGGTCTTTTTCTAGTGTTGCCAATTTTTCTTCAATTGCAACCTTCCAAGAGGGATCCGAAAGAGTTGTATTGATCCTCTTAAAAATTAGTGTACTGTCAACAGCAACCAAGAAGTTGTGATAAGATGGTGAGATAGAATGATAGAACAAAAATCAATCAATGGGATAGTCTGTAGAGGCACACAGACTTTTCGGTTTAGTAGGAGAAGGATCTGAGCCACTAGTAGATGGTTGAGCAGTATCATATTGAGTCGTGGATTATGCTTTCTTTGTTGATACACAGAATAGGCTCAAAGTTAGGATTAAAATCAGCAAGTAAGTCAAATGTGTGCCTTTTTTCAACATATTTCTTGTGCAACAAACTATCTGTAGGTTTCTCAAATTGAAAATTCTCAAGTTCCAACCAATAACTCCTCATTTTTAAGTAATATTGAATGAGAGAGAACTCCCCCTGTCAAAGATTGACAGCATCCTAGATGCGAGCAGAGTTATCATCATCAGATTATAAAGCCTAGATTGTATCCCATACATGCTTAGCAGTGGGTAGGGTATATACCAATCCTTGAACATGCTCCTCCACCTCCAAAGAGTGTAAGAGCCAAGTTTGAACCAAGGAGTTGTTAGCTTTCCATTTCTTGTAATTAGGATCATCCCTCATAGACTCCATGACTGTTCCATCAATATAATCCGTCTTTTCTTTAGCATCGAAGAACATTTTGATTGAACGAGACCATTGAAAATAATTTATTTCATTTAACAAAGCAGTTGTGATCTTCCCAATGTAGGTGGAATCAGAAGATGTGTTGCTACGCATGCTTGAAGTATCAAAAAAGGCCATCGAATAATATAAAATGCAAGTACAATGGCCGCACAGGACCACGAAGAATCACACCAGAAGCACCAAAACATGAGAGCCCAACAATAATGTAGATGCAGAAAAAACAAATCTGCTACAGTAACAGTGCTCAAAACCAGTGTTATCAGAACAGGACCGAACCGAGGCCGAACCGGCGGTTCAGCCGTGACCGCGGGGTCTGCGGTTCGGTCCATCTAAAAAACCAACCTTAGGTCAAAACCGCATAAAACAGGTCAGAACAGTGGTTTTATGCGGTTTTGACACAAAAACCGCGAACCACGGTTCAGAAATTTGAATTTTTTTTAATTTTTTTTTAATTTTCCCTTAAAAAATGTGTATATTTGAAATATAAATGTTTATTACTATTTTTATCCCATATATTTCACCGTTTTGGTATATTACTCAAAGTTTGAATATTATTTTTAATATTTATATTAATGTTATTAGTAAAACATGTCTTACTTAATATTATATATAATATTTATATTATTTTAATACTTGACCGACTTTGACTGGCTTTTAGCGGCTTTGACCGCGGTCGAACCCGATTGAAACCTAACCTCCTCAAAGACGGTTCGTGAGACGGTCCGGTTCTAATAACATTGCTCAAAACAGCAAAAAGTGGGTCCCACAATCAAATATCAACAATACCAACTAGTTGGATGAGAAAGAAGACCAAGGGAGACTTTGTAGTTGTTTGATGTTAATCAGGTCCCAAAGGCTCTAAATAGAGGACAAAATCTTGAAAAAATAGACCCAAGGGATTGCCACAAGAGGATAGCATCAACAATGGGCCCCATAGATCACGAGAAGAAGAAAAACCCAATGGGATATGTAGTGGGGTCTTGGGCGACTGTCGCAGTATGGTTTCCAACAGTATGTGTGGGTTGCTGATGCATATCTGAAAAAAGAATGGCGGAAAACACTATTCTTGGTAGTTCCATGCGCAAAAACGGGAAGGGAGAAATGGGCCCCACAAGGCATCAAACGCTAGGACCCACCTGATGGATGAAAAGAGTACCCACCAATGATCATGGCTGGGGCAGTTTCCAAGGATGATGAACAGTATGCACACTTATCGAAAAGAGAACAGTAAAACTGCCCTGGAACTGCTCCTGGAAAAAAATTGTGAACCTGGGAAAGGGATGATTCAACCACGAAGGAGAAGATGGTAGGGGAGAGAGATACTTCAGACGCTGCAGGAAGAGTATAAATACCCAAAAAAAACGATAGTAGAAGGTCAAAAACTCAGAAATCAAACTTGACCGATACCATGTTAGAATGAAAATAGAAAGAAAAGAATTGAGAGAGATAATTCTCTGTGTATTCTATTGCTTTTGTTTCTATTAGAAGATGATACATGTATATATAGAGTAGAGATATGGGCCAGTCTCTCTCTTCTCAAATGATTTTCAACCAAAACATTGTTAACTCAACATTTGAATAATTTAGTCATTTGAAATTTGAATCATCACATGGTGACCTCAGCACATTCCCTTCGTCCAAATAAAATCTCATCTAAACATTTCAAATTCCTCCATTTGTGAACAGGTGCAACCAAACTGATACTTACCCACTGCAAATTACTGTTTGCACCGGTTGGTCGAAATATGGATGCTCGTGGATGTATCTGGAAGAGAAATGACTTCAAATCCCCATAGAAGTCACCATGCTTCTCCCAGGGCTGAGAGGCATAGCCTCCATATATGTAACCTTCTTTATCTTTAATAAGTAGCACAGTTGGCTCATCTCCAGTTCTGCAGATGAACTGAAAGTTAGTCACAAGGCAACTGAGTGTGCACAAAACCCAGACAAGACTCGGCACAACCACCCAACCAAGTGTGCACAAAACTCAGACAAGACTGGCCCAGACTTGGTCAAAAGATTTGACTCGATTAAAATCCAAATTGAAACTGAGCTCTAACTTTTTGAACTATGAAAAGACCATGCTGTAAGGGATTTAAAGGATTTTTGTGTTTCCACTTGTACATTTACTGAAGTCATTGGCCTATATCCAAATATAGAGGGAGAAATACAACAACTTGTACCATCCTTGAACTTCAAAAGCATAGATACTTACGATATGCAACCAATAAATGTGTTGAAACTAAGGCCATTCACAGTACTATGGTACAAAAGTTTCCATTCTTCCAACTCAAGTTGAGAAAGTGCTCCACCTATATGCCAAGCATATTCCTTCCTCAAAATCAGTAAATCAGGATTAACATCTTCTGAATGCAATAGACGAGGCACTTGAGAACCAGGTCTTCCTACAAAGAAGCAAACCAGATACTTCAAGAACCAATTAGTTATTTACCACCACCACCACCACCATCATTATTTACAAATCAATCATAATAGCAAGCTATACCCCTCTTCACCATCAGATTGTAAAGTAGTGTATCATCATGAACCATAACACATCTCTAATGGAGAACAGACAATAATAACAAACAGGTATTTTAACTTTTAACATATTTAGTATAAATGACAGCATCATAAAACTGAAAAAAGAAATAGCAAAATAATTATAGTTCTTTGAAATATTTTAACCCAACTGTTCAGCTATAGAATGTCAGCATGACTGTGCCTGTGTCCTAATCAGCTTGTCACAAATGAAGCATACCAATAAATGGAAATGTGATAAATAAAACATATAGGACGCCAACCAACTTATATTTTCTAAAAGTAAAACGCTCTTTTCTTAAAATGGGGAAGAGTTGTCTAAATACCATGTCCAAACAATCATGTTGGACACAATGTGTTGCAGTCATGAATGATATACAGTCAATTTAGTCCTCATGTATCATGTACATCCATTTAAGCAAATACATCCCACTAGCACACTATAGTTGCAGCAACAATGTAACCGAGCAAGCAACTTCAGAATATTGCTCACAGTCCTACTCACCTAGATCTCACAGAAATGATGAGTCAATCCTCCTCCTCCAATTTGCACTCAAGTCAAAGCGCAGCAGGCATTTTTATGTCCATTTCCAAGTTATATTATATAGATCAGAGGACGACATTACCAATAGACCAGTGTGCTCCTACCTAGTACGTATGGACTAGTGCCTTGTCACAACAGAAGACATTTTGGCGATTCATCCACTGTACACACAACATATATGTACCCTAATCAGGACCATATAATCATGATCCCCAATGAGGATGCAGCATAGAATGATATTTGGTGGATTAGAAGACATCCATTACCTAACTCCACTCGAGTTCAGAGTCGCTGACTATTTTCTTTTAAATTTTGATAATAATTTTAATGGAAATAAATTGATACTTAATACCTCTTCGTAAAGTGCTTGTGGGAATGGAGAAAGGGAAAGAGAAAGATAGTGGGTACCTGCACAGTAACGGTGATGGCGAGCAGAACCGACACGGGGTCGGGAGCTTAGCTGAGGATGGAGTTTGGCACCAAGTCACTGGCCGGAAAAACTAATCTTCAAAGGACAGAGAATCAGTGGCATTGTTTGTGGCTAACGTTCCTGGCATCACCAACAGGAACTGGTTGCGGGGCTTCTTCAAGAAGTGGGGTACGGTCAGGGATGCCTTCAAACAAAGGAAAAAGGATGCGAAAGGAAGAGTGTTCAGATGGCGTCTGGAAACCAAGCAGAAAGAGCAACTTGAAAGCTAGTGGTCTTCTTCTCGATGGAAAACGTCTTCGAGTGAACCGGACTCACTTCGGAAAGGGACAAGAGGTTTGAATCCACTGTTCATTTCGGAGAAGAGAAAAATGGAAGAGGATAAGAAGAAGAAACCAAGAGAGCAATGCTTATCAAAAGGTAAGATGAAATTGGTACCTAAGAGGAATTGGGCATCTGTGGTAGGTCAATCCTCCAGGTCTGAGGAGAAAGAAATTGCTCAAGGTCCTCGGACAAGCAACACGATGGAATTGATCCTGGAAAAGGAAGAATATGTAGACATTACAAATTGGCTATCTCGTTTTCAGGCAATCAAATTGGAAGACGATTTCTCTTTTGAATTAGTTTCCAAGCTCTTGAAAGAAGAAGGGTTTTTTCCCAATTTGAGCCTTATTGGTGACAGGTGTTTCCCGGCATCATTTCCATCAGAGGAAGATCTCTAGAGGGTAGAAAGGAGTGCTTCGACGATAAGTAAATTTCATATCCAAGGGAGGTGGCGTCCCAACTTCTTTCTGCACTCAAGGAGAACCTGGCTGCAATGCTTTGGATATCCTCTCCAAGGATGGTCAAATAAGGTTTTTCAAGCATTAGGAAGCAAAATAGGGTCGGGTCGATAGTGGAAATCGATGACCAGAACTTGTCAAAAGAGGTTTGCTTTTCCCTGAGAATTCTTGTGGAAGTTTAGATCACCAATTCAATTTCGTCGGAAAAAACTGTTGGATCTGGAAGGGGAAATTTTTCCGATTATGATTCAGGAGATTTTGATCCTGCTGAATCTTCCAATGGAACGATTACTGGCAAACCTACCGTCTATTGTGGGACCCAATACACATTCGCACCAGTGTTGACCAGAATAATCCTATTTTGGAAAGTCAATTGAGTAGTTGTATGATTTATTGTACATAATCATTCTTTTATTTATTTATTCATGTAACCTCTGATAGTAAAGAGAGAGAATACAATACAGAGAAGAATTCTTCTCCACATCTTTTCATTTTCTTCTCCTCTTTCTTTTTCTTATTATTAAATTCTACACCGGCAGCTATCGGAGAAGAGTCGTCGAGACACGTGGCGACGTAGAAGGGCCTGTCAATCCCGGGGAAGGCGCTGCAATGGAAGACGTGGGAGATGACGATAAGACCTCCCCTGCAACGAATGAGAATAGGGCATTCGAATTTCAAATGGGTCTATTAGGGAACACTGTTGTTTTCTCAGCCCAGGTGAGGAAACTCATCCAAGCCAGAATCAGGAGATGGCTCGATAGTGACTCCCTTGGAGATGGGTAGGTACCAAGGCTGGATCAAGTTACTGTAGGGTTCAATCATGTTGGGCTTGCACCAGATCAATTTGGGCTTGGATACAATGGGCCTAGACCAAATTAACTTTATGGGCTTAGGCTTATTGGACTAGGACTTATTTTGGCCAACTCGCGGACTGGACTAGGGCTACTCTGACCATTCCGACACAGTCCCTCAACAAAAAGTTTTTAAAGGATTGCATTCTTCTAGTCCTCCCTTAAGAATGTTGGCTTCTGATACAAAAGTTATTCCTTCTTAAGACTAAAATACCAACGGCAGTCATTTGTCGAAAGGAGGTGATAGCAATGGGCATATGCTTTAGGGAAACAACGGGAGGAAAAAGAATCCCAAACCAAATCAGAGAAGGAGCTTGGTCATGCCGACGGTGATCAAACCATCGCAGTAGTGGAGGCTCTAAGTTCTTAGGAGATTCCGATGGATCAGACGAAGCAGGGGGAAACGACTGGGGTTCAAGAGTCGAGACTGACCCAGACGAGGACCAGTCTTCAGAAGAGTCAGAAGATGAGGATCCTGACATTGGTCTTGGGTATCAGAACCTTCTCGAAGGAAGATAGTGAAGAAATTCTGCATATTGGGAAAGCCTTGGGAGTTCATTTTCTCAATGAGGATCATGCAGAAGCAGCACTTCACAATAGCCAGAGTTCATTTTCTCAATGAGGATCATGTAGAAGCAGCACTTCACAATAGCCACATAGATGTAGCCTAAGAGTGAGTACAATCTAGAAATCCATAAGAAAATTAGTGGAGACTTATAACCCATGTGAGATTAGAGACATTCATCTATGGAGGGTTATTATAAATAAATTCAAATTTTTGCTTGTAAGCGCAGTTATTTTGTTGTTCGTCTCGTTATTCTTTCATTTTGGTCAGTTACTGAGAAGAACATGACTAGAATGCTATACTTGAAATCCTTTGAGTTTATGGAAGCTGAAGAACCATATGAACCCTAAGAGATGATTATAGGCCATCTTTGGATCGTTTAAGCCTTTCTAGCCTATCCAAAGAAATATTTTCCGCTAGTTAACCCCTTGATCCTTTTAGTATAGCCTTTCTTTGTTAGCCAATTATCTTCACCCGCCTCCATTTAGGAGTATAACCCCATAGTATTTATATCCTTTACCCTAGTTTTCTTGAGAATTAGTAGGGATAATAATTATTGAAAAAGGGCGAATGAAGTATGAAAATAAATGGCTCTTCAAAAAAAAAAATAGAAAAAAAGAGAGCTCAATGTTATATGTCAAAGAAAGAGTATTGAAAGAAAAAAAAAATAGAATGAAAAAAAAAAAAAAAATATATATATATATATATATATATATATATATATATATATATTTATATATAGTTCAAAAAAAAGAGGAAAAAAGATGGAAGTTGAAAGAATAAAGCCCTGAGTATTATTTGTTTATCTCAATTATTCTCGGTCATTTTGCTATACCTTTATCCTTCTTTGTTTTAACCCTTGTCCTAGGCCTAAAGTTTCGTCCTATTGAAGTCTTATATTGATCTTAGGGGTGGTGTGGTTTGGATGTGGAAGTGAATGAGTAGGGGTGATAGTGTGGTGATTTCTAAAGCTTCTTGGTATTTGCCATCCTTTCATAAGAATATTTTATTTGCTTTCTTCAAGAATGTGTCTTTCAATCTTTTATAAGTGAGATACTTCGTTTTTTATATACATTATTCCCCTCACATATTATTTGAGTGATTTACACATGCTTCGGAGTGACTTATTCTTGAGCGTAAGTCGGTGAGATTTGAGTCAAAGCTTGTTTCGAAAGGAAATTTGGGTTGTATTTTACTTTGAGACGGAAATTATGCTTATGTTGGCTATTTATTTCACACACTCCGAGTTTTGAGTACTAGTAAACTATCTTTAGTAGTTGGCTAGTGTTTTAAACTTTGTCGATTTTTTTTATGCTATAGTAACAAAGCTTATTGATTGTGTTTTTGAATTTTCTACATTTGAATGGAAGAAAATTCTTTGAGGGTAGACAAAAGGGATTATTTGATGTTTGTGGGTAACATCACTGGAAACCCTCACGAGACAATAACTCGTCCACTAAGGGTGACCTAGTGGTTTAAAAGCTTATTGCACATGCTAAATGCAATCGAGAATGCCAGCGAAAGTGATTTTATGTGCATTATTTTAGTTTTTGTTTTTGTTTTGAGTTTGTGTTTTAAGATATCTTCATTGATTTAGAAAGCTTCTTTAGTCGCTTTGATTGCTAGGGACTAGCAATATGCCAGTTGGGGTGGTGTGATAATTGCTTAAAATTGCATTATTATCTTAATTTTCATAAGAATTATCGTACACGTTTTGCATTTATTTTCACACTTCTTCATAAATATGTGAGTTCTCTTTAAAAGGACTAACTATGCGTATTTTCGTTTGTAGGGAACTTAACCAGGCCAGCCAATCAGTTGTGATCAAGCGAATAAGAGAATTCAGTGGTCAAGATGAAGGGATGGAGATTTTGGGGAGCAATCTCAAAATTGAGAGGATATGCACTAAAAATTGATTTTAGAATGGACTTTGGAAAGAAAGTTTTGACACAGTCTCAGTATTTTTGCCATAACTTTTCACTCTGATGTCCAAATGACCTGATTCTTTTTGCATTGAAAAGAAGACTTCAAGGGCTACAACTTTGTATTTCATGAAATTTTCGTGATTCGGACGTTTACTAGGTCAAAATTGAGATGCAAGTGGTGCATGTGTAAAAAATGGATTTACACCTCCACTTTCCCAATTTGCTCTTGTTTCCTATTCTGTCTACGTTTAGGCTATTTAAGGAGAGGAGATGCACAAAAATTGTAGATTCCATTCAATTCTTCTTTTCTCCCTTCTTCTAGTTTTGCAATGGCTTTCTAAGCACCAAGCTAAGGCTAGGGGTGAAACTTTTAATGAAGGTACGTATTGTTCTTTGATCTTTTAATGGTTCTCAATGCATGATTCTTTAATTGCTTTATTCATATGATTTAAAAAAAAAAAAAAATTGTTTGGTAAAGTTGCTTGATTCATTGTTAACTCCGGATACAATGAATGCTTGGAATTCCCTGCAAATAACTAGTCTTTCATGTTTTGATCAATTAATTAAAGGATTGATATTTTGATGATATTTTCTATGAATTTACCGCTCCATCTTCCGATTGAGATCACTTTTTAGATGATTTTCAATTGAGTTATAAAATAAGATCAAGAATAAATACTATCAATTTGTTAAAAGTGGATCCCCGACGCTTAGTGTCCATTATATCATCGTTTTCTTAAATTCATATTTTCTTTTGTGTTCTAAAAAAATCATTCAACAAATCAAATTTGAAGTGATTTTTCTTTTTCTTTTTTACTTGCGTGTTCAGTACCAATCCCTGTGGTTAACACTTGGACTCCCAAGATTCTATTACTTCACGACAACCTGCACTTGGGTTTGCAACCTTAAAGTTGTAGCAATGTTACAAGGAAATGATTTGAGTGGTGGAGAGAGAGAGAGAGAGAGAGAGAGAGAGAGAGAGAGAGAGAGAGAGAGAATTTCCTTGTTCGTGGGTAACATACTGGAATGGGGGGTCAGGGATTTCGCGTGTGTCTTCGGAGTAGGTGGTGTAGTGTTCGATAGCTTCATCCCAACTGATCGAAGATTTGGAAATAGGAGAAACTTTGCATTTGTTAGGTTCAAAACAGAGATGGAAACGGATAGAGCCACCAAAATGCTTGATGGTCAGGTGTTCGAAGGTAAAAAGGCTGGAGTAAATAAAGCACGATTTGGACCTGAGAATCGAAGGCAAAAGAGAAAGGGGGTTGGAGGGACTGCTCTGGTGAGAAGATTGATTTATGAAAAGAAATCTGAAAACGTCCGAGAGAAAAGACCTCAACGTTGTTACCATACGATTTCCCAACCAAGTGTCGATTGTTGCAAGTGAATGAAGCTTTTGTGGAAAATAATAAAGAACTCTTGGCTGATACTTGGATTGACCATGCTAACTCAAAGGAGATGGAGGTCAGAGATTGTCTCCTTGAAGCTCATGGCTTTGATTTGAGAGTACGGTCCAACGTCTATCCCCAATTCTCTTTTGGATTGTAACGGCGGCTGAGGATAAAAAAGAGTAAGTTCCGGAGGCTCTCACTTCACAGATGGACCTCTAAAACGAATAGATAAATGGATTGAGATTTTGGGGCCGGGTATAGCAGTGGACTGGGTTAGGATTTTTGGGATCCCGCTGCATGTTTAGAGAAAGGAAACGTTGCAAAAACTGGGAGAACTCATCGAGGTGGTGGAAGAGATCGAAGAACGCTGCCTGAATGGAGGTGGTGGAATTTGTAAGGATGAAAATAATACATCCCATTGATTCAGACATACCAAAACATTTGTGGTTAGATATAAGAGATGTATGGTTTCCCATCTGGACTAAGGTGGAACCGAGTGGATGGTGCCTACGGAGGAGATTTCTTCTCGGAGAGATCGGTTAGATCAGGATTTTTCTATTTCAATTCTGATCAGAGGGAAGGGGTATATTGGATTGTCTTAGCCCTGTTGTCCTTGTTTCTGTCTCACCTTTTTCCCTTCTCTCAAGGTTTGGGTGATATTGTTTTGGCTTCCACTCTCCCTTTCTTGTACTTTTTGCACATCCTGTGCTTTTTAATGAAGTTACCACTTCAAAAGAAAAAAGAAAAAAAATATTCCAAGCTTCAAGAATAGAAGAAACATAAAAAAAATGATGTCATATTACCATCTTAATCAAAGCAATGTCAAAAGCACCACCTAAGGATGTCAATAACAACAACAACAATAAAGATACATTGTGATGGGACTCAAGATATTACAAGGTTATGCCAGCTACTAAATGTTACCATTAAGTTTCAGCTCTGTGCAGAAACTTAAAGAAAGTTTTCTTTTTCTTTTTTTGGCTCTAAACCATATTAAGAAGGCACTATTTGACAGGAAGCAGTATCACATCGTGCAATATTTTGATCTTGCATTTGTATGCGACCATATAACCATATTAGATAATTGCAATTTGAAAATTGTAGTGCTGGGGGTTGCCACTGAATTTCTAAATTATCTCAGACAAACAGATGACCCAAGAATCAGCTATTTCTTCATTCTGTAAGTAGCACAAATTCAACCCATTTGTAATTATGTAAGATACAAGAGTTGTACAACAGACATAACATGTGCATGCAAAGAGAACACGAAGACAATGGAAGAAAATTGCCTGAACCAGGTGGCATCAACATGCTTCCAAGGAATTTCCTCACAGATGGGAGAAGGCCACACCAATGCTTAAAATCCCCAAAAGACATGGTATGCTCGGAACAATCTTCAGATTCATTTGAAAATGTAGCAGCATTGAGAAATATATCGATTGTGTCCTGACGTCTATGCTCATCCCTTTCCGGAGAAAATATGGCATCAAGCATGGAAATTAAAACAGCTTCCAGATCAGACCTAGCAGATAATTTTACAGAGTCAGCATGCCATTCAGCAGAAGAAAAGTCATCATCATCCATAAAAAGTCAAGGTCCATCATCATCATCAAGTCAGACCTACACATTAGTCTCACCCATGTGAGGACCATCCTATGGTAGATGCACAATCTATCTAAAGAGATCTCCTTAGAGGAGATGGGGACACAGCAAATATTTATTAATTGCAATTGTTGGGTATATATGCAAAGATAAGAACATCTGATGTGAGAGGCATCATTAGATTTGAAAAATCTAGGGAGGCTCATCATGGACACTCCTTTATTTAGACTATATACCTATAATAAAGTAGGACAAATGTGACAGATTGTGTGTACAGAATCACTTTGATAGGGGATGAATGAAATTTGAACACCATCCATTTATCTAACCATGTGATTTTGTTCATTGGAAATGAACTGTTTATAATAGTTAAAATCAAAGTCCATAATCACATGGCTAGGATGATTGGATAGAGATCAAACTTCAGCCACCTCATTTTCAAGTCATCCTCTACATCCATCTCATTCATAAGTTTAAGTTCCAATATATATGAGCAAATAAAGAATATCAGTACCATGAAGTGATAGATATGATAGATTATCATATTTATAACAACTATAGAGATAAGTGGAGTTTTAAGAAGTTATTGTTAAAAAATTAGTGAATGGTGTGCAAAGTGGAGATTGGTGATCATTACGTGATTGTCAAGCACCATTTGATTTAAAAGTACATTTGTGATGAAGCCATGATTGAAGAACGTAAAGATGGAATACAAGAATTGGCCATAAAATTTTATGAGAAATTTGATAGGTCAAAGAGTGGCCTTTTTAAGAGCACACTGGACCAAAGAATGGTCCATTAGAAGGCCAATGGGGTAGGTATGTGGGCTTAGGCTTTGTTTCTCATGTTTGGGCTTGCAAAATTCCATCGGGAAGACCCATTCCCTACAAATAGCCAAAGTTGCGAGATTTTGCATGGATTGCATGAAGAAAAGCCTTGGAAAGCAACTCCTTTGGGGACCACCTACAATTGCTATTTTTTCTCTTTTTTCTATGTAGCATGGCATACTCGTTTAGAAAGCATCCCCAAGATAGCATATCCTTAGGTGCCACCTTCTCTTTCCTTTTTTTTTATCTTTGTCTTAGAACAAATGGTATCGGTTGGAGTGATGTAAGATGATGAGATTGGGACACATGGCAATAGGACAACGACACATAAGGGTGTATTAGATAAGTCTAAATCTAGAGAATCTACAAGCCATGGGCATCCAACCCGTATTGGGTTTTCTTCTATTTTTTTATTGTAATCATCCACTATAAATACAAGGCATGGTCGATCATAGAGAACACCCCAATTGAAGTTTGAATTCTAAGAGCCCTTTGCAGTTCAACAAGTTATTTTCTTTTATGTTTTCTTGTGAATTATATTTGCAATTTATTTTCCAAAAATTGATATGCATACATAGAGTGTGTTCAATTTCGAAGAGAAATTGCATACCCTCAGTGAGTTTTGGACCTTCTAAATTCCTTTGAGAGTGAACTTGCTTTACGTTTCATTGTGAAGAATCGAGTTTCCTCATATTTATTTGAGCCAATACTCTACGGATTTGGGTTGGTTCGATTTGAGAGCTTTTCATAGATCTAGAAAGCCCTATATCTCAAAACCATCTTTTGGTAATTTTGATAAGGGCTTCCTCTAATTTCCCACAGAGCCTAGTCAAATTCCCCTTGGTTAAGTTTTTGCATAACTTTGATAAACAAAACCTCCAGGTTGTGGTTCTAAGCTACATCAATTTGCAAGGCGATAGTTAAGCAAACAATCCTAAAAGGACAAGAATGATCTAAGACAAAGCACATATGGTTGAGATGCATATCCTAAGATGAATGTACGAAGTAACAAAAAATGCGAAAACTCCAAATGAATGCAAAGAGGAAATTAACATTAGACTACAACAGAAAAGACATCAAAGAACGTTATTCAAATGATTTGAAGACATAAATAGAAGAACAAGTGCAGCCTTTACACGAAGAACTGAAGTATTGCAAGTGCAAGGAAATACGAGAGAGAGAGATCAATAAAGACTTGGACTTTAGTTGTTAGAAGTGACATATTCGAATATGCAGCGATGGAAGAAATAAGCACTGCCAAAGGCATCTCAAATGGATATGGCTTTGACAATAATGAATAATGGTACAGAGCACATATCACATAAAGAAGTCAAAGAATAACAAGTCCAACAAGGGAGCTTTAAAGCCAAGATTTTCTAACAATTAGATCTTTTTATATACTTTATCCTTAGAAAGAACTTCATGTATGAAATACATCAGCTACTGTTCAGATATATTATGATTTATTAAAGATGTATTTCCAATTATGGTTGATATGGGTTAGATTATGATTGAGTATGGTAGATTAGATTAGGATTGAATGTGATGAAGAACCAGCCTGCAACTAGACAGAGATAGGATAGAAACGTCTGCAACTAAGGCAGAGAAGGAAAAATAGTGATAAAAGGTAAAAATACCTTGGAATAATTCTAATTCAATTCATAAATTCGTATGAGGGATGTTCTTCTGCTTATAACCATGGAATTTATAAGAAAACAAAGAAATAAAAATAGAAGAGGAATCCTAAATAAACTAGGAAACTTCCTAGTTATTCTAAAACGAAAATAACACTTCTAATCTTATCTTATACTCCTAAACTAATAAGGAAAGCCACCGACCTGGCTTTCTTACAAGGACTCCAAAAATAAAAATAGTAAAATACGAAAATAGTAAATACTCCATGTAAGTTGTTTGTGTCCTACATCAGTCCTCCGGTCTTGAAAAGAACTCGTCCTCGAGTTGAAATCAGCAAAATGACGAGGCACAAGACAAAGATGAATACCAAGGCCGTAGAGGCGAATGACGAAGCTTGTAATTGCACAACTCGCAACGCACGGACGATGAGAGCTTTCCGTCTGTGGGACGAAGAAGCGAAGGACCGCAAACGGGCTCAAGCATGGACGAACCAAGCTGGAGTAATCACACGGTCCTGAAGGTATGTCGGACGAGGCACCAATGAGAGGATAGGAGGTGAGCAGGATAATGGACGAATAATCATAGATGAATGCTTGGTATCTGTACTGGGATCAAGTTTGGGTAATGGAGATGGTTGGGTAATTGGCGATGGCGGTGGGGGCGGTGGGGGAGGTGGTGAAGGTGATGGTATTGGTGGTGGTGGTGGAGGGTCAATATGCGTCAGTTGCATCGATTGTGGCGCTAGCAACACAACTAGTTGTTTCTCCAACACAAGCAATGGTTGTGGGGTCACGACTTCCGGAGGAGTAGGCATGAACTCTGAGTCTGACTCTAGGGCAGGCACGCACTCCGATGGTGACTCTGGAGGAGTCGGCATGCATCTCGAGGAAGCAGGCACATATTTCGATTTTTGTTCACCTTCACCATGTCGCTGTATTTTCTACCGTACAATATTTCTTTAAATTCTTGTAAAAAAGCTTGAAAGTCAAATCGCATGTCAGAGATAAACTTGGATTTAAATTCATTGAACGCAGATTGGCTGAGTAATTGATAACCATTGTTGTTGGATGCTATCGGATCGGCGAGATGCAGGTAATCACACAGAAGTGCCTTCTTCTTCTTCAGCAAAAGATATCGGAGTTTTGTCTCGTCAGAGGTGCCTTCTTCTTCTTCGGCAAAAGATGACAATGATGATAGAACTGGCATCTGAGTGTATCAATAACGAAGGAAGAAAGCCGTTCCAGCTCCATCATTATGGCTTAACAATGACTTGACTGGATGACATTGAAGACCTCACGTGCGCTTGTTTGCACTTTGAAGGCCCCATCTTGGGAAGACACGTGCGTGGGGAGATTTATGTCTTCTCATCTGTTTGAACTCGGGGTCGAGTTTTCTCAGATGAAGGGCTTGATGCGGTGCATCTCACCCATGCGCAGATTGTGTTTTTCTATTTTCTATTTCCGTGCCTTTGTGTTTTTCATTTTAAGTAAGGGTAGTTTTGCAATTGTTGTTTTCTTATTTTAAGTGAGGTTAATTTTGTAATTGTTGTTTTTTATTTTAAGTAAGGCAACTCCTATATAAAGCCTTGTAGCCCTTGGGCATTACACGATGATGAAATAAAAAGTTTTGAGATTTCGCAAATCCCCTGCGACTTTGGTGTCTTGGCGAGAAGCTTGGTTCTTGGCGTGAAGCTTGGTTCTTGGCGTGAAGCCCTCCTCTTCCGATCTCCAGGTACTCCTTCTTCTCTTCTCTCTTTCTTCTTCCCCCTCTCTTTTTTCCCTTTATTCTTTCCCTACCTGCACACCCTAAACCCCATCTCCTTTTGCCGTTGTTCCAAATCCCATCCATTATTTTCGCCCTTCCCTAAAACCCCTCCTATCAGTTTCGCCCCCTCTCCAAAGCCCCAAATTCTGCTGTTGTGTTCCCTTAACCCTTCCCTTGCCTTCGTTACCTATCAAATCCCTTCCCTACATTGTCGCCTCCACCCTATCTGCCTTCCATTGTGCTGCTGCACCTTCGTAAGTCCCAGATTTGCATCTGCAGCCCAGCTTTGGGCTTCCTTGACCTTCGCCTACCTCTTGGGTCCCATCTATACCTGTTGTAAGCCTCTTTAGACCCTTCCTATATCCAACTACAGTCCAAACAGGCCACCATACAGCTGTCCTCAAACCTTTGGACCCTTCTCAAGTCTCATAAAGTCATTACCACCTGTCCTAAACCTTCATACAGTCCCTACACCACAGCTGTCATGTTTTCCTTAGCCCTTCTTAACCCTCCCTTACACCATGTCCTTTATTTCCAGTCCTTATCTTAGCCTTTCAAACCTGTCTTTCCCTTTTTCTTACTGCTGTCCCATAAAACCAGACCTTTTCTTAACCTCATCAACCCCTCATGCTGCTGTCATAGCCAGTTTTGTCACAAGTTTGAAGCCTAATAGCCAGATTTAACCCTATTTGATGTTGGTTCTATGTGCTTGTGAGATCTGTTAAGCCCTTTCTTCTGAAAGGTCTTTTATTTTGAGCTACAACTTGATTTGGATTGTGATATAATTACTTACATTGAATTTATTGATTATCTGTGGTGGATTTTATTGCTTTGACTTGCAATTATTAATTTAGATTTAATTTCAGCCTCATATTTTGCTTTACATTGATTTCTTATTACATCATAATCGCATTTAGGCATTTAGAGATACCCTTTTTCTTATTCTGCGTCAGGAATAAGTTGGGGAACACATGTGGGAGATGAGAGTTGTAGGATGGGTACGGCACGTGTGATGCAAGGGGTTTTAGGGTTAGCTTAAGTTAAAGGCACGGTAAAAAAAGGGGGAACAGAAAGAAAGGTGAAAAAAATGGAGAGGGCGGTGAAAATGGGAAAGGAAAAAAACAGCGAAAGACGACGGAACCAGAGGAAAAGGAAGGGATTTCGGGAGAAGGAGAGGGAAAGAGGAGGGAAAGTGGAAGGAAAAGAAGGTGATGGTTACCTGGCTTGGGAGGATGCGAAACAAGGGGGCCGGAAGCAGTGACTGGGATACCCTTGGGATAAAGCCCAAGTAACTTGTGATGGTAATTGCTCCGGGATGAAACCTAAGATCTAATGAGGGGAAGATTGGACAGGAACGAGCCAAAAGCTGGAGGAGGAGGGAATGGAGGACGGCTGAAGACGATGCAGCAGGGCACAAGTTCTTCAAACAAAACCCTCTTTTTTTTTTCGTTTCTTTTGTTTTTTGATTAATCGAGACCACGATCATCCCTGATAATGCATGGACCTATCTACGAATAGGATAGGAACTTCTCTGTATAACAGAGATACAGAGAACCTTGGCTCTGAACCAATTGACGATGAATCAGCCTGCAACTAGGCAAAGATAGGATAGAATCGTCTGCAATGAAGGCAGAGAAGGAAAAATAGGGATAAAAGGTAAAAATACCTTGGAATAATTCTAATTCAATTCATTTCATAAATTCGTATGGGGGATGTCCCTCTGCTTACAACCATGGTATTTATAAGAAAACAAAGAAATAAAAATAGAAGAAGAATCCTAAACAAACTAGGAAACTTCCAAATTATTCTAAAACGAAAAGAGCACCTCTAATCTTATCTTATACTCCTAAACTAACAAGGAAAGCCACCGACTTGGCTTCCTTATAGGGGTGAAACTCGGGTCGGGTTTTGGCTTGAACCCACATGACCCGACCCCAAAAACATGCAGGTCGGGTCATGAAAATAGGGTCAGCGGGTAGGGTCGGGTTGAGAAGTCAAAACCCGCATTGAATTAGGTTGGGTTGAGTTGAGAGATTTTTAAGTTAACCCGACCCGACCCGGTAAAAAGTAAGCTAAAGTAGGTTCAAAATGCCGGTAGGGTCGGGTGTCGGGTAGAGTCGGGTTATAATTCGGATGGGGTCGGGTCAAGACGTTCGGGTTAAAAGTTCGGGTCGAGTCGGATTGGGTTCCATATATTAGTAACTCGAGTCGGCTTGGGTTTTAAAAAACTCGACCCACCAGGCCCGATTTCAGCCCTACTTTCTTACAAGGACTCCGAAAATAAAAATAGTAAAATACGAAAATAGTAAATACTCCATATAAGTTGTGTGTGTCCTACACCAGATTGTGTAATCTCTTAATTAGGAAATTAGGATCCTCAAATATTGTGAGAGATTATCCTTTGTACTCTATATATTTGGCTTCTATGTAGTGAATAGATACAAAGGCAGAAAAATTATTCCTCTCTTTCTCTTCTCCTTTTTCGACTATTATTTTCAACATGGTATCAAGCTAGACAGTCAAGATTTCTTGCACTCGATTGGAACATGGATCCTCCTGTGGGATACTCGTGCTATTGATGTAATGCTACTGATCTGACCTCATGCTACTCACAAATTCCCAAACCCTTCCTCCCTTTTTTGTTTGCCAAACGATCCGCCATCTGCCTCTCAGATCTAATTCTCCAACCAATTCACCTCTCATTTCAGATAAAGTTTTTTCCTTGCATTTTGCGGGTGATTCATACCCTTATATCTGGAGTCTTTCTTCATATTTGAACCTAAACTGCCACAACTTAACAGTCGTTTTTGGCCCTACATCGCATCAGTATAGCGCACTTTGGAGTTTGAATGCCAGTGGAACCCTCTGAGACCTATTTTTGGTCTCGTTTAATGAATGTTTAAGTTTTCTCCGTTTTACTGTTCCTGCCAATGTTACTGTTCCACCTCATACTTCAGCATCTTCTTCGGATCAGTTTCTCTTTATGGCGGACTTCTATAGAGGATTCTCATTTTTGCCCGTGTCTTATGCAGTATTGTTTCTCAAATTTGATTTTTTTTCGGCCTACCAGCGTTTCTCCATTTGAAGTCAACACTTTCTGGCCTCCGATCTGACCACCAGAACATTTGTTGTCGGTGAGACCCCTCTCTTTCCCTGTCATTTTTTGAAGACCTATACATCTGTAAGGTGGATTTCCAGCCTTGTTGTTTCCTGACATTGGTTTCCACCGTTCCTTCTGCAGTGCTTGTTTCGGTCCCAAAAACCCATTTTTGGTCTTTTTTCTTCAAATCCACGTGGATACAGCTCCACTGCCAGTTGTCTCTACATCACCCCAGTCGCCCCTAGCCCACTTACCTACGCCTAAGGAGGACCTAGGGTTTCGGTGATAGGTGGGTCCCATTCTGCTGGTTTTTTTCCATGTTGCTATAGGATGTCAACTGGTTCCAGTTTTGGCCTTTCTGCTCCAATCGGGCTTGGTTTTTGGAGATTCTAGTTGATCTGCTTTCGCTCCATTAGATGGCATCATTTGACCATTGGATCGTCAAGTTGAATAAATTCAAACTCAATGGGGGGGGAGTGTTGAGATATATTATGATTTATTAAAGATGTATTTCCACTTATGGTTGATATAGATTAGATTATGATTGATTTTGGTAGATTAGATTAGGATTGATTGTGTAATCTCTTAATTAGAAAATTAAGATCCTCAAATATTGAGAGATTATCACTTGTACTCTATATATTTGACTTCTATGTAGTGAGTAGATACAAGACAGAAAAATTATTCCTCTCTTTCTCTTCTCCTTTCCCGACTATTATTTTCAACTACTACATTGCCAATAAGTATCGTTTATCGCTAATATGACCACAGCAGGCACCTCTTCTAAATGATGGTGCTATATGAGACCACCAATTGGTTTAATTACTTATAACCATCAAATGTACATTACCACAAACCAACAAGTCAAAAACCTTGACATGAATTCATTGTTCAAAACTACATTTAGAAGCAGTAGTAACCATCACTATCATCAAAGTCATTTATCCCATCTATCTGGAGTAGCAAATCATAACTGGACTTGGCAAACCATTTTCCATGGGCCAACTACCTATCTAACACCGATAAGATTTGAATCCATCACCTTTATGGGTGCAACTATGAACATTTTCCAACTTAGAAGCAACAGTGCCAATGTGCATAAATATGCAGTGGTTGATGACACCTTCATAAGTCACATTATACTATGATCACATTAGAAGAAACAAAGGAAGAAATAAATTGTCAAAGGAAATACAATGTGTAAATACAGTAATTAAAATGAGATTGATTTTTTCTTTCTTTTTGAAGTGAAACATTGTGAAGTTTTTGGTAGTCCATAGACAGTACAATTCTCAAATAACAGAGCACAGCAATATAGAGTAAATAAATATATTTGAATCCAATGAATTTTTATAACTTTGAAACAAGATATAATTCATTCTTATTTTCTAGATGATATGATCCAATCTTCCCAAACGCTACACCCCAAAAAGGGCAAAAAGTATAGCTCATTAGTTTCTTTAAAGAAAAATTTGTTTTGGAACGGTACCTCCCAACAACTCCATCACCAGTTACATCAACTAATTGATAAATGAACTCTTCAATTTCATCGCGAGCTCCTTTCTCATATATTGCCTACACATTGTAAATGAGAAACAATTTCCATGAAGTGAATTTCTTGACAAGGAATATTAAGACTTAAGAGCATCAATTATAGATGATAATTGCTGAGTCATTTTACCAAAAAAAAAGGGTATTTTCTCAAGTTCAATCAAACCACCATGTTCCTTGTATCCCGAGAATATAAGTTAGCATGAAAACCTATGTTGACCTAAAATTTATAAAAAAAAAAAAGTGCCTTTGTTGCATAGATGTGTACCCATGTCAAACATGTCTCTATCAATTTTTCATGGATTCTTCTAGGAACCTTCTAGTATTATTTTAACCTTGTTTTCCATGGTGAGAAAATATCAGAACATCTTCTTTGGAAACCTAACTAAAATTTGAAATGTTCATTATTTGATTTATTAGGATATGTTTATGTAATATTTTTTATTGGTGTTACTATTACATGTTCCTTATTACCATTTAAAACAAATACCAGATAAATTTATTCTAGTACATACCTAATTCATAACTCCTATGTTTTTGGAATTGAATGATTTTACACAATGGAAAATGCTTAGCTTATCCTCAAGTTATACCCTCTGCTAATGTAGCAAGTCATTTGATTGATATCTTAACTAACTCCTGATATAATTAAGTTTTTGACCTTCGATAAGAGCTAATTAAGCAATAAACTATCAGTAGAAACTATGCACTACAACAAAGCTCTTAATCTGCAACTAAAGATTCCAAATCACCAATGAATAAATCCAAATTACTATGAACTTCAAAAAAATTAAAATACAACATGAAATAAGGAGTTATCAATCAACTAAAAGATTTACAATATCATAGACGTTCACAACCAACAAAAATGCCCATGGATTCTAAATTGAATTCTATCAACATACTTTACTCAACGAGTGATCAAGGACTTCGTAGAAGTAATAGCACAATGAAGCAACGATCAAGAATCCTATACAATTACTTCACAACATGCACGCAGACACACAAACAGAGACGTTCCAAGAGACGGTTTATGTTGACAAGCAAAAAATAGGTAACATTCACCTAAAAACTAGCTAAAAATAGAGAATAATGAATTTTAAGATTTGATTTGGTGAATTTGAAGATTTAATGTGTCCACCACTAAAAAAATAATGTGTCCTTACTATATTAGTCTTAAATAGGGAATTTCACGTAAAAAAAGATTAAAAAAATAAGAAAAGAGCATCTATGATTGGATTTCATGAGTTGAAAGGATTTAGTCCAACTTTATCATGTAATTATCTAAAAATAGAGGAAATCGGTGCAAAATGACAAAAATAAAAATAAAAAGGGCAATTTTATGATTGGATTTGATGAGTTGGAAGGATTGGACATTTAGTCCAACAATTTTTTCTTTTTTTGAGCAGCGACATTTGGTCCAACATTATCATATTTTTATCTACAAATAGAGGAAATTCATGCAAAAAATGACTAAACATTAGAAAAAGTAATTTTCTAACTAAATTTGGTGAATTTGAAAGATTTAGCCCACATTTTTTTGTTAGTATTTAAAATAGAAAAATTGTGTAAAATTTTGTGAAGTGGAGAAAGAATTATCTATTGTCAACTTTTTCACCTATGTCACTCACGCGAATCACATGCTTCTCACTAGTATATGTACATACAATAAGATCCTCGTTACATAACAAGATCATCATTAGTCATTACAAAACAAGGCCTTACCTTAGCAATTACAAGATCCTCATATGTAAGCTTTTGATCATTCCGTTTCTGGGTAACCAAATCAAACATCCTATCACCAAGAGGCCCACGAATCCCAAAATATGCCTACATAAAATCCCGCCACACATCAATCAGACCAGAATTGCAAAAAGAAAAAAATAACAGCATTGCAACTAGTTGCCACACATTTACTCTGCGTGAGACCCACTGCAGGTCGTCTGAACCAGTTATTCCACTGGCCTTACATTAGATGGACCACATTCAATTAGGAGAAGAAGAGGAAAAGAAGTACACTCACTGGATGAATGACTCCAATTTGCTGAATGGAATACAATTCCAGCACTCTAATAAGCAATGACACCACCAATCCGACACGCTCCATTTGGAAGAATGGAAGAGAAAGTTCCTTCTAGAAAATAATCATTTTTCATCACTGGTGATTAGGACACTGGGATTTTTTATAAAATGGGAGAATGGACTTGAGTTTTTGTTTGCAGCTGTCACCATTCGTCATTATCATCATTTAAAAAAAAAAAGAACCTTTTACAGTCACCACCATTCAAAAGGATCGGGTGCCCATTTTAACAAAAATCTCTGTCTCCCACCCACCGGTTTTTTTTAGATAACCACTAGAAAACGGTTTGCTAAACCCATTTTCTAATTTAAGTTACAAAAAAAAATTATATTTCAATAAACTAGTTTCCTCTGCATCAAATTCTGCGATGCAGTCGTCCTGATTCTATGATTGCAGAGATCTAAAAAGAGGAGATATCGCCAAATTGGAAAACCGTTTTTATTAGGAAGAAGATTGAATTGATTTACTGACCTGGAAAACAGAGGAGGAGACGAATTGGGCATTGCTTTGGGATTGGGACGCTAAAGAGAGGAATAGAGATTTGAGAACGTTGAGCTCCGTCTGAGTGAATGCTCTGAGATTTCAATAAATACAGAAAGAAAGAACAATGAAAGAAAAACAGGTGAAATATCAGAGAGAGAGAGAGAGAGAGAGAGATTAAAGGAATTTGGATGAATCGGAATAGAAAGGAAAAGGATGGAAAAAGAAATGCCTGGTCGCTGAAGCGAAGCGAGGATCGGTGGAAGGTGATTGGGCGTTGCCCATGGCCTCCCCGACTTCCTTCCCCCTACAAAACTAGAAACAGAATCGAATGTCTCTTGCTCCGACGTCGGAAAACTGTCGTCGGCTGCACGGCATATCCGAACCTACGTCGGACCTGAAACCGATTCAAACTCAAAACGAAACTTTCTTCACGACTTCATATGGAGATCTACAGTCCTGCAGATGTGAATCAATTTTATGGAAAATTCTAAAAAATTCTCCAGACTTTGTTATAATTTTAAAATATTTCCCGAATGTCATGATACTTTGAAAAGACCCTTTTTAATAAAAGTCAAATTCAAATTCACCTTAAAATATCTAAAATGATAAAATGACCTTTCTAAACTAAGTAATTGTAACTATATTTTAAAAACTTTATTACTCTCTCATTTATTGGTCCCAATACATTTTTAAATAAGTAGCGAATAGCGTCGTAAATTTTTATTAATTTTATTTTTTGAACTATAATTCTTAATGGGTTTTTTGAAGTTCTAAAAAATACTCACATTTTTATGATCATCTCTCACATTTTTATTTCTTTGCTTAAGCTTATCTCTCGTTTTATTTTATTAATTATTAAGAATTTTTTATTATTTTATAAAAAATAATTAACTATAATTTTCATTTCCTTTCAGGCTTTCATATTATTCATGAGGAGTGTTCTAATGTTTTTGTTATTTCAATTGATAGCATGTGTTGATTTAAAGTCAAATAAGAGTTTTTGAGATTTTCAAAAAAATCAAAGTTTTCAATATTTTTAAAAGTAACTATTTTTCAGAATTATGAGAAAATTTAGTGGCGTTTTTAGAATTTTTCCTTGATTTAAATTTATAATAATATTTTTAAATATTTTATTTACTAATTTTTTGAAAATCCTTTTATTAAAATAATTGTATCAAAAATTAAAATTTTGATTAATATTATACGAAAATTCTTCATTGACTATGTTAACAAGAGGCTGCTAACATCTATTTTACATAGCTTATTTAAAGTTTCTTTCACCTATATTATCGCTTTAGATCAACTCCATCTTATTTCATTGGATGTTTCAAATATAATTATTATTAATGTGATTTTCTTTGAGATTTAAATTAAGTTTATTTTTTGTCTAAACTTTTAAATATTAAATTATTATAATTTTATCTAATTATTTTTTTTATAAAATTATCGATATATAAAGTAATTTCATAGGTCTTTTTGACCTTTAGTGGATATTTAGGGGTAGCCTTAAAGCCTATATCTTATTATAACCAGTGATTGACTAATAGCTACAAAATAATAATGACTAATTTTATTAAAAATTTAAATACTTCTTTTAAATAATTTTAAAAGATAAGCTTTTGAGTCAAAGCTAATAATTTAAAATTAAACGTGGCAAAATCTAATAAGTATTACTTGTTAACTCAACTTCGGTGTGTCTTAAGGGTAGTGGGCTCATGTGTGGGGATTTTACTATACGTATCCCTATATCAACTCCATCTTATTTCGTTGGATGTTTCAAATATAATTATTATTAATGTGATTTTCTTTGAGATTTAAATTAAGTTTAATTTTTGTCTAACCTTTTAAATATTAAATTATTATAATTTTATCTAATTATTTTTTATAAAATTATCGATATATAAAGTAATTTCTTAGGTCTTTTTTTACCTTTAGTGGATATTTAGGAGTAGCCTTAAAGCCTATATCTTATTGTAACTAGTGATTGACTAATATCGACAAAATACTAATGACTAATTTTATTAAAAATTTAAATACTTCTTGTAGATAATTTTAAAAGATAAGCTTTTGAGTCAAAGCTAATAATTTAAAATTAAACGTGGCAAAATCTAATACGTATTACTTGTTAACTCAACCTTAGTCTGCTTTAAGGGTAGTGTGCTCATCTGTGGGGATTTTACCACAGGTATTCCCATATCAACTCCATCTTATTTCATTGGATGTTTCAAATATAATTATTATTAATGTGATTTTCTTTGAGATTTAAATTAAGTTTATTTTTTGTCTAAACTTTTAAATATTAAATTATTATAATTTTATCTAATTATTTTTTTTATAAAATTATCGATATATAAAGTAATTTCATAGGTCTTTTTGACCTTTAGTGGATATTTAGGGGTAGCCTTAAAGCCTCTATCTTATTATAACCAGTGATTGACTAATAGCTACAAAATAATAATGACTAATTTTATTAAAAATTTAAATACTTCTTTTAAATAATTTTAAAAGATAAGCTTTTGAGTCAAAGCTAATAATTTAAAATTAAACGTGGCAAAATCTAATACGTATTACTTGTTAACTCAACTTCGGTGTGTCTTAAGGGTAGTGGGCTCATGTGTGGAGATTTTACGATACGTATCCCTATATCAACTCCATCTTATTTCGTTGGATGTTTCAAATATAATTATTATTAATGTGATTTTCTTTGAGATTTAAATTAAGTTTAATTTTTGTCTAACCTTTTAAATATTAAATTATTATAATTTTATCTAATTATTTTTTATAAAATTATCGATATATAAAGTAATTTCTTAGGTCTTTTTTTACCTTTAGTGGATATTTAGGAGTAGCCTTAAAGCCTATATCTTATTGTAACTAGTGATGACTAATATCTACATAATAATAATGACTAATTTTATTAAAAATTTAAATACTTCTTGTAAATAATTTTAAAAGATAAGCTTTTGAGTCAAAGCTAATAATTTAAAATTAAACGTGGCAAAATCTAATACGTATTACTTGTTAACTCAACCTTAGTGTGCCTTAAGGGTAGTGGGCTCATCTGTGGGGATTTTACCATAGGTATCCCTATATCAACTCCATCTTATTTCGTTGGATGTTTCAAATATAATTATTATTAATGTGATTTTCTTTGAGATTTAAATTAAGTTTATTTTTTGTCTAAACTTTTAAATATTAAATTATTATAATTTTATCTAATTATTTTTTATAAAATTATCGATATATAAAGAAATTTCTTAGGTCTTTTCTATCTTTAGTGGATATTTAGGAGTAACCTTAAAGCCTATATCTTATTGTAACTAGTGATTGACTAATATCTACAAAATAATAATGACTAATTTTATTAAAAATTTAAATACTTCTTTTAAATAATTTTAAAAGATAAGCCAGGGGTACAAAAAATGTTATCGGCAGATATTTTTCTCTTTCCTCCTCTTTTTTTTTTAAACAGCCGATATGATACAGCCGATACGATATGATATCGGCTGATATTCGGCTCTTCAAAACGGATATATATCGGTCGATACGATATGTATCGGTCGATATTTCGACTCCTGAGATAGGCTTTTGAGTCAAAGCTAACAATTTAAAATTAAACGTGGCAAAATCTAATACGTATTACTTGTTAACTCAACTTGGTGTGCCTTAAGGATAGTGGGCTCATCTGTGGAGATTTTACGCTAGGTATCCCGCGGTTTCTCACACTTAAATTAAAAAAAAAAAAAAATTATCTCTAATACCCACATGAGTGTAACTCATACTGGTTACCTCCCACCTCAGGAAGTAGGAAGTTGCGGGTTTGAGCCCCCATAGCCTAACGTTGGTGCGCCTCGTAGTGGACTCATTCGTGGGGGTTTTACGCTGGATATCCCGCGGTTTCCCACACGTAAATTTAAAAAAAATAAAATAAAAAACACAACCTAAACTTGATTATTTTAAAAGAGTATTAAGTAGTAATTTATTAATTGAGTCAACACAATCGAAAGCCACTTATCCGTATAGCCATAAATTGAATTGCCAAGATTAGCTTCTCACATGCTCTATGCCAGAATACCTTTAATGTTACAACTGTAGATCCAAACAACAAAAGAGCAACTTAAATAAATAAAACAACTTAGTAAACTTACTGTCTATATAATTTTAATAGGTACATGTTTTTATATGTACAGTAAAATGTCTATAATGTAATATAGTTGAGATTATGGTACATATATTATATTAAAGGGGTTATTTAATTAAAAAGTCTAACAAACTGACGTTTTATTCTTTTCCAAACAAACTTTTTAAACTCTCACCCATCTAACTGTTCTCCATCGCCGCCATTGGATCGTCTCTGTCTACAACCCTTAAGACCAATGAGAAGTCCTACCACTTCGGCCAGATTTAGAAATAAATTATCGTAGGATTGTTTTTTAGAATATTTGTGAGCTCATAGTCACTTTTGCAGTAATCTTTTATTCTAAATTATAAAATATTATTTTACAAAATGGTTGAGACCGTACATTTTTTTATTCTAAATGTATTGAATACTAAGTTAAAGAGATCTATTAAATTTTGTATGAGTATGAGATCGGAACCGGCTGTCGATATTATTTTAGATAGATTATAACTTTATAGAGTAATACATTATAGAGGATTTATTATATATGTTATTTTACAAAATGATTATGTGTCACATTTATATACTGACATACATTATGTTACATAGTGTCATTGTTGTGTCTAATATTGCAAATCTCTGTGTTTGAAAACTCATCATATGACATGTTTTTTAATAATTTAGAAATTTATAGCTACTTTTAATTTTTTATTTATTTGTGATCTGTTAAAATAAGTTAAATGTCTAAATGGATAATGGGTGTCAGTGAGGTTTGAATTTGAATGGGGCAAATGACTAATTTGTTTGATTAAATTGGTAAATAGGTTTGGTAGACCTAATCAATTTACTTTTGAAAAGGTATAGGTTAAAGAAAAAACCTATTTAATAAATAGTTAAGTAATAATTAGTAGAGTTAGAGACCTTACTTTTTGCAAAGTTCAGTTTAATTATTGAAGTACTCTAAAAGGAAAATCATTGAACTACTAAGTTGCTAAACTACTAAGTTATTACTGCTAAAGTACTAAATGATTGAACTTTAGTTATACTAAATTCAATAATATAATTATTACAATGCAAAACTGTTAGTACTGGAGTGTAATGCTGGTAAATTTATATTTGTAAAATAAATTACTAAATTAATAAATTTTAAGTTGGTTAAATGCAGAAATTAAATGCTAAGTTGCTGATACTTTAGTAATACATTTTACAAAAGTGAGCTGAAGAGATTTGTCTCCAATAAAGTTGAAGATGATTTATAATCTACAAGAGATATTAATATTGATGGATAGATGTTGAATCATCATTTGTGATTGCATTTGATTTTTTTTACATTTTTTTTCAATTGTGACTCATCTAATCAAATTAGTGTAACGATTATTTAGCTGAGACATCATCCTCACTTGGAGTTGAAATATTGGTATACTGAGAAATTTCTATCTTTATTTTTTTTAAATTAAAAAATTAATATCGACAAATATCGACCAATATGTTAAAATCCCTAAACCCCTATTCGTCAGTATCGTCAGTATTGTTAGTATATTTTTTACCCATATATTTATTATTATTTTTATTATTAGTAAATAATATTTATTAATTCATACTACTTAAAAAACTACCAGTCCGAAGTCCACCGACATTCTGCATAAGTTGTAACACGGTAACAGCTTGCAAGCGCCCTGGGGAAAGGTGAGACCGAAAATGCGACTGAGAAGAATAGAAGAACGAACCGCCAAGCCGAGCATCAATCCTCTTGGTTCGACCTAAAAAGATTTGGTTCGAATCGGGGAGAACTGCACGTTTGATGCAATGCTGTTCGTATTGTGCTTCCATCTGTGAGTTATATCTCCTTCAATTTCCTCATCTGATCTTGTTGTGGAAATTCTTGGCTCTGTTTGGATGCATGGAAAGGAAAGCATTTTTCCTAAATGACCATTTTTTAATAACCATCTTTTGATCATTTTTAGCTAAATTAATACTAGTTTCCAGGAAATTATTTTCATCCAGATGCAGTTTTATGTCCTGTTTGGCCGAAATAACAGTTGAAAGTATAATTAGAAAATTCTGTTAATTGTGAAATTTGGAGAACTTGGTAATATTGGAATCATCAGAGAACTCCATAATCTAATTGATTCAGGCTTTGGAATTCCAAAATAGCATTTTCTGATGGAAATTTATGAATCCTATAGAATTGGAAATATGTGAGATTTTTATTATTTTCACTCTAGACTTCACGTTTGACCAACCCTGAAATTCCAGAGGAATTTAATAAATTGCATAGAATTCCAATTTCACTTAAGAATTCCACACTACCAAAGGCTCTAAGTGTTTCTGGGAGAGTGCTTGATTTTCATGAAATTGAGGGTATATAGCTGGAAATTTGTTTTCATTTGAAACAAAATGATCAAATTTTGTGCAAAAGAGATTTTTTTTGAAGACCTTTGTGCAAAAGAGAATTGGCCAAGTGTTATTTGAATTCCACGGTTTTTACTGAATATGTGGCTGGAAATTCGATAATGGCTTGAAATTTGGTGCCGTGTACACCTTTTTGGTCCACAATGGATTATAGGGTGGACCTAAAGAGAAATTCAGCTTGTTTGCTGGCACCTTTGGGCCCGTTTGGTAGAAATCCCAGCCATCACCATTATATTCATCAGCCATTATCCCCTCTATCTGAGGTTTGCTTTTCGAATGCTTCATTTTCTATCTTATTAAAGACCATATTTTCCTCTATAGTCTACCATGTCCCCTCCAGTAGAATCTTATACTCCTTTAAGATTGGCAAATTCTGCTAATCTAGGAATTAAGAATTCTTGCAATAACCATTATTTATATTTAGTAAGCCCGGAATAATTGAAAATTCTATAATCAAAGTAGTTCAGGTTTGGAATTCCAAACAACACTTGATGAGGATTTATAAATCCTGTGCAATTGGGAGTTGTATAGTGTATTGATTTTATAATTCCTGATATTGAATCCTGGGTTAGGAATTATGGAATTCCACGAAGTCCCCCATCTGAGAATTTTAACCTACCAAACGGGTCTTTAGTGTTTGAATACTAAATTTCACAGAATTGCAATGATTCTAAGGCTTGTTTAGCAAACCAAAATTCCTCAGTGGAATCAGAATTTTGTACAATTCGGTATATTTAGAACTTTGCATGGCATAGAATTTTATATTCCAATTCCACAAGAACTCCTGGCTACCAAACAGGTTCATTGAGTCACATTGTGTCATACATGGACCTCATGCATGTTTATTCTCTTCTTGTTTTTAACACTAGCTGAGTTTAACTGTTTAAGCAAGTCGCGGAATTGTCTCAGCGCAGGTGTTTGCTATTGAGATCATATGCATGCATGCAACTATGACCTTGCACCAGTGGAAACCTTTACATAAATTATTCAAGGTGAATTTATTAGGTTACCTTGGGCAATGATTATTTGCCAAGATGTGTTTGCTAAGTTGCTAATGTAATGTGCTTTGCTACAAGAAAGGAAACTTAGGAATGAGTACATACAGGTAATAGATGGTTGGCTCCAGTAGGGAAGAAAATGAAGAAATATTATTAGAGGTTTCAGCATTATAAGAGGGTGGTTTTCAGCCATTCCGAGACCTGTGAAAAAAGGAAAGAAGCATGCTGTCTGGTGTCCTCTTCCGTGGGGCCTCCTTAAATTAAATTTTGATGGGAGTGTCTCTAGAGACTCTGGGAAAGCTGGTTTCGGTGGCGTTTTGCAGAACCATCAGAGCTGTGTTCTGATTTCTGATACTGGTCCAATTCCCGTTTGCTCTTCAAATGAGGCTGAGGGCATGGGATTATGGAGGGGAGCCAAGGAGTCAGAGAAGTTGGGTGTTAAAGGGAGCATAGTGGAGGGGGTCTCTGTTGTGGTCACCCAATGGGCTAAAGGCAGTAGCTGTGGAGACTTCTGGATAAAATCAAGGAAATCGGGGTGATTTTAAAAGGGATAGATCTGGCTGTTCTACATACCAAGATTGGCAAATGCAAGGGCAGATGAAATTGCAAAGCTGGGCACTCAGCTCCCAGAGGAGATTCTTTGTAATCAGGGAGCTGTTACGAAACGGAGAGTGGAGCATAACATTGCAAAGTTTCGTGTATTTTTTTTCGGGGTGTTTTCCTCTTGCCTTTTTTTTTTTTGGGCTGATTGTGTAGTTTCTCGCGGCTTGTATCAAGCAGCTGAGTTTGTAATTTTCCCTGTTTCTTAATAAAAATGGTATCTTCCATACAAAAGAAAAAGAAATTGAAGGAATATTGACAATGGTAGTCTGGGCATGAGAATAAAAGGCTGGTCAAAAATCTTATTCAAAGGACTTTTTAGTTTCAGTAATAAGAGAAAGGGGAGGGCAATGACAGTGAGATTGTGGTGATGGTCCTAAATAGGGATGAGTGTAGAAGTAGAATTAAAAAAGCCAACGTCTTATAGACAGTGGAACTTTGCGATGTTCATCAGGTGGTACATGTGTAGAGCCATTGGAGTCCGCACAGTGTGGGCCCTACATCAACTTGTTTTCAGCTAACATGCTGAATATGTCCTCTTCAAATATTCTTATCTATGAGTTTTCATTGAATAGGCTTGGCAACAATGTGAAGCCCATGATTTAGAATTTGGGTCAGGATCGCGGAGGGGTTATGCTCCTTTATTTTTCTATTCCAAATATTTCCACCATAGCCTTTTTTTCCCTCATCTCCATAGCAATTTTGTGTTACTGCAACAATTGTTGATACCTACTTTAGAATCTTACTGCATGTCCAAATGGCAATAATGATCTTTCCTTGCATAGAAGGAAGAGATTATTGTCATTTTAGGATTATCAATTGTGTTGCTTCTATAATTATCATGCTTACTTGTAAAATTCATTGAACAGGTCTTGTTAAAACTGCTTGCAACGATGTCAAGGCCCATGGTGCTTGTTTTTCTGCTAGTGATGCTCATAATCACATCCCAGTTTGAATGGAAACAACCAATTGTGAATGAAGTGGAATCAAATCCGAGCATTTCGCAGAAGCAACAGCAGATTTCAAGAAGGAAAGAGCTTGTGAAAGAAAAAGTAAGTAATTATTTATTATCGATATTTGAGATTCTTGCAACTTTAGTTAATTGGTTCTTATTATGTTAACTATCTATTTGGTTAAGCTAAGTATATCTTTTGCTCAATATGGAGTAGAAGGACGTGCAGGGCATCATACTCATATCCCCACAAATATTTGCACTAATGCAAGTATATGAATATTTCTACAGAAATCATGGCTTACTTTAGGCAGTTGATGATACATACAATCTCACCACTGCATTGTTTTATGTTGTCTCCTATAAAAAGTATCATACCAAGACCGTAACAAGTATCATTCTAGGAAAGGTCAAAGAGTTGGTTGAGATATGGACCTCAAAAGTTGACCTAGATTTATCTTTCAAAAAAAGTTGACCTAGATTTCTCATTGAAAGAAGGTTGGGTTTGATGGAAGGGGTAGCACTGGTGTTAGAATAGCATTTGGGTTTCCAATGAATTGAAGAAGGATTTGAATTTTAAGTCTTTGAGTTCTCTTGAGGAGGCAGAGCTGAAAAAATAGAAAACGCATTCGTATGCATAAGGGTAGAAGTATGGGTGAAACAGTTGTATGGTTATAGGATATGGATTAGTGATGAAGGCTAAGATGGTACTTTGGACCTTTCTTGGTTTCAAATAAACAAACCAAATTGAAACCTCACTCCGAGAAGAATCAAAGTGGTTTCTTTCCCAAAGACGAGCACTTGCAAGTCTAAGGAAGGCTTCGATTTAAGTGAATTAAATCGAAAACAGAAAATACAATTCCAAATGAAAATTCAAACCTTAATTAAGTGCTGAAATTTAAATGGAAAGAACACAACAATTAATTCAAATAAACAAAGAAACTAAGAATTCAATTAAGAAACTTACTTGGTATTTCTCTCACCCAAACTTGGGACTTGAACTTCAATTCTATTGCAAAATTAGATGTGTTTTCAAGCATACCCATAGCCTGTCTTTATAGGCCTGTGGGCGGTGTTTAACCCTAGGTAAACTTAACCCCTAGTTGGCGTGACAAGAGAGAAAATAGGAGTTTGGACGTGCAAGCCCAAATTGGATTCAATCCATGCTACATCATCCTAACCAATGAGAAAATGGGAAAATAAAAATATATCCAATGAAATAATTCCACTGAAGACTCAAAATCAACTAAGACACTGCTAATCCTTGCGCCAAAGCACTTCATTGCACGTTGGAGTTGGAGTGTACATGTCATAAGCAACCAATGGAGGAGTTTGAGTCGAAATTGTAGAATTCCCGTCACTCATTGATACCTATTCAGAAAACAGTCATAACTCGGGCTACATAAATCAGATTCGTGCAAACTTGGGCTTGTTGGAAAGGTTACTGAATAAGCTTATTCAGTAACCTTTCCAACAAACCTAATTTCATCAAAATCCGGTATCGTTTGATGCCTTAGTCATGCTTGCAAAGTTATTGTTCATTTTCTGCCATTTATTGAGTGATGACCAATCACAACTTGCCACCTGGGATTGATGATGTATCAGAACCAATGGAGAGCTTCAACCTTCATACGTCCAAGTGAAGTATCCTAGGAGGAATGAGAGTCCAATCCATGAGGGAATGGAAGTCCATGCTCCCATGAGGAGTGTCACACACCCTAGGAGAGAATGTAGGAAATTGAGAGAGAAAGTAGCATTCATGTGCCTCCATGCATGCCTTTTTCGTTTGCCTCTTTTAAGCTAGGGTTTTGTACAATGTAACCTCTCCAAGTGGGGCCCATTATGCACTTGAGTAGGCCTTGGGCCCGTGTGTAGGGTCCATGTGCATTAACATACAGTTTGAAGCCCAAATTGGCTAGTTTACTCCTCCCCTTGCCACGATAAAAAATGAAGCTTTTTTCTTTCTCATTTCCTTCCTGTTTGATGCCCAAAGCAACTTGTCTAAGAGGAACTGAAGTTCTGCTAGCTGTAGCAAAGGACTTCCTCCCTTGTTTTGGAGAGATGGCAACATGGTTTTGGTTCTTAGGTGTTGTGGTACACATTGTTGCTAAAATTTTATGATACACAATTCGTATCTTACGATTCATATGATATGATAAGAGGACCGATTCATATCTATTAACAAATCTTATAATTCCTATAAATAATAGAATTATGGGGTTATTTGGAATGTGAAAATATGAAACCTTTTGTTTTGATAGTTTTTAAGTCTTGAGTCATTGCGTATAAAGACCTTTAGATTTTTTAGGGACCTTTTAGTCCATTATTGACTTTTTACAATATACTTGGATTATATATTGGTCTTATACTTTTGGGAGTTGGAGGATTGAAATTTGAGTTCCAATGAACTAATTATATAATATTCACTTGACATTGAAAGAAAGTTGGAGAATTATTCACATGTTTACCTTTTAGATATATATTTTTTGACGGGGACAGATAATTTCATTAATTAAAGTAAGAAGGTACAAAAGAGGAAGTTGCTTAGTGTAGAGAGTTATACAAGGCTAGAAGAAAAAACAAAGAGACTAAGCAAGTGGAGCATAAATTCATTGCTCCAAAATAAAACATAGAGTAAAATGCAAGTGTACAGGACCCAAAACCCCAACACCCAAGATTAAAAAAGCACCAATGTCGGTCTCTGCTTCTGCATTTCAACCTAGCTAGGAAATTTGCAACACTGTTTGCAAATCGAATTTTCTGTGTGCACTGTAACAAATACCGTCGATATTTTCATTTTTACCACAAAAATACCGGCAAAATATCGTTACCATGTTAAAAACACGATTTTAACGCCGTTGCCGTTAACATCGGGAATTTAACTTTAAAAATGCGTTTGTAATGCGAGAAACTGTAAAATCTTGTTAAAAACGCATTTTTACCATTAAACTTTTTTCTCCTCAAAACACTCCCATCTCATTCATAGTTTTGCACGGAAGGGTGAGCACACACCGCATGTACGGACGGAAAGACTTAAACTTAAAAACCCCTTTTTGAGTTTCGATTAGGGTTTCCTTTCCAAGTTTCCAGTGTTGTTTTTTCGATTGGGTTTTTTGCTCCTCTAACCTCTCACGCTCTCAGGCCTCAGCCATCGCCATCTTCTCTCTCACGACCTCTGACGCTCGAGTCTCACATCTTCTCCTTCCTTGATTTGTAAGCTTTTTTGCTTTCATCATAGTTACTGTATGATTTTCCATATTCAATGATAATTCCAAAAAAATTTTCCATTAGTTGATAATGATGTCATTCAGATTTGGACTTCAAAGTTTGTAGTTCACTTTGAGTTTGTTTTCCTTATTGAGTTTAGAGTGAAAATCCTTTGATCTAGAGCTATTGCATATATTCTATTGATAATCTTAGAAAATGAGATTGGGAAACGTTTTACAGATCCATGTCATTTTGTTTAGTAATTCGGATGAAATGTTTAAAATCATCTACAACCAAGGCTCATTACCTACCCAAAGCAGTCTTCACTTGAAACCTTTTAATGCTACAGATATGCTCACATTGCAATGATATGGAATCTTCTATGTTAATTAGAAATATTTAACAATCTACTCGTATAGATTTATATAATATTTTTTACTCAAGAAATATTAGATGAGAATTATTTATTTATTATATTTATTTTTATTAATTTTTAAATATCTATATTTTCCATGAGATTTTCCCGTTAGATTCCCGTTAAAACCCCGAGAATTTGAAAATATCCCGTAATTAACAGTTGTCGTTAACATCCCGAGAACGGTATTTGTGATAATGTCTGTGTGAAGGTGATTCCAGCTTGCCTACACAACCTCCTAATATCCCTAACAATGTTTACCAGTTTCTGAGAGGGGGGGGGGGGGGGGGGCGCGGGGGACTTCCTAGCCCAGATCAAATTTGAAGGGCTCTTCTGATTGTTCATAGCTCTGCCTCATTTGATTCCTAATCCCTAAAGGCTCAGAGAATGCTAAAATACCCTACTCCTACGATGATGAATCACTCCTCCTATCTCTGTCAGACTAGATTTACCTTTCGCTGTCCCATCTACATTGAATTTACAAGAACCTTGCAGAGGTGCTAACCGCCTCACCTTAGGTTTCATACCCTTTCTAATCCCCTTCATGCACCTTCCTATGATAGATAGAAGTCCTTTGGTGATAGACCAACAAACTCCTTGCAAAGTGAGAGTCATCCTATCAAATGCCACTTGGCCTTTTCAAGTACTTCTCCTATAAGCCCCGACTTACCTTCAAAAGTTCTCTCTTTCCACACTGCCCAAAGAACAACAGCTGGAACAACCTCCATGCCATCCTATGCCTACTCTAAGGGGACCTCCAAATCACTTCAAAACGACATCCCCCACGCAGCTCCCTAGGGTCCACAAACAACCAAATAGGTTCAGGAAAAGACGCCATACGTCCCCTGTGAACTGCCATCTACATAACAAGTGGTTTACTGTCTCATCTTTCTCCCGCATGGCGGATATACTTCTGAAGCTCCTTACAGAAGAACACCTCTCCTCCTGAGGTTATGTCTCATTGAAATCTTCTTTTTCAAAGCCGCCCACACAAAGACCTTAAACCTAGGAGGGATCTTATTGTTCTAGGTGAAACTACAAGCAAGCAGGGTATTTGGTTATGAAGAATATGACGTTTTAAGAATATATTTTACCGAAAAAACCTTGACGGATCTTTGGACCAAATCCACTTCTCCTCCTCAAGCCACATTTGACCGTCTCTTAGAAGTCTTACCAAAGTTTGGTGGAGGTCCTCTTCAAAATTGCTTAAGGTACTTCTGAAAGAGATGGACCATTGTGCACACCATTGGTCTCATTATAGTATTCATTAACTAGGGCATCCCTATTTAGGGCTGCTCTAAAGAGCCTAGGGAACACTTCCATAAGGAGTCTCTCTCCTGTCTAGATGCCCTTCCAAAAGGAAACTCTATCTCCCTTACCCACCAACACCTGAATTCCATTTTGAAAGGCCTCTCCTATCCTTATCTCACTGCTCCCTAACCTAACTAAAGCTCTCACCACCAAGGAGCCCTCCCTAGCTGCTCTACGGCCTAATCTCCATCCACTTGGATCTTTTTCGCCATGTCTAGCTACCAACACCTTCCTCCACAAGCATAGCAAAACATGATTCCTATCTCTAACGTTGTATATCCCCAAGCCACATTTCTCCATAATATCCATGACCTCTTCCCACTTCACCAAATGGATTCCCCTTGTTTCCCCCTTACCCTCTCACATGAAATCTCTTTGAAGTTTTTCCATTTTCTTCGCTACACCCTTGAGAAAATATGTGTGGAGGTTTTACCAAGACTGATTTGATTAGAGTCCACCTATGATGCAGCACCGAAGCAAGGGGCTCCCGTTTTGGAAACGTCAGTGAGGACACCGACGAGAAAGTCGGGACTTAGCAACACAACCGATTGAAGACATTTCCTCTTTTGTTGCTTTCTTTTTTTATTAGTTTTATTTTCTCTCTTATTTTCCATTTTCGTTTGCTTTTGGATTGTATAAAATCCCCATATGGATCGTAGGAAAAAAAAAATATATATTATTAGTTTATTACAATGAATTGAACTCAATTTGGTTTTGGGATTTTTTCCAGTTACCTTCCTCTTCTTCCTCGGTGGATTCCGGTCTTCTCACCTTCTTCTCTTTCTCTTCTCTTCTTATTCCTCTAGTTTTTCTACTGTCAATGGTGATTGAGAGCACTCCCTAAGTTTCTCTCCCTCCTCTGCTTGTTAGCAGACGATTGGGTTTCATCCTCAACATGCAGATGTCGAGGACTGCCAATTAACTATTCGTGCCTCTGCAGCCTCTTGCTGCCTCCATCGCCAGCACCCCGCTGCCACGGCCGCCAAAGTCTCTACTACAACCCTGCAACCCATCTTCCATAGCTAATCACCATCGCCTAACCTTCTCCAATCCACATCTCCTTCATCCCATCGCCGTTCAGATGCGCCTCCTGTTTCCCAGTTTCCTTGCATGCACCCATTCATTATCTTTATCAGCTAGCATAGGACCCATTAAAGCCATCCTATCTTTTCAAACCCAATACCACTGTCCCTGTTTATTTCTTAAGACCCCCACTACCCCTATTCCTCAACATTTCACCGTTTCTTTGTTTTATTAAACCCACCAACAAACCACCCTTTTGACTGATAGTGTGACCTTTAATTCCCCATTAACCATTATTCTTTATCCATGCAGATCTCGCAGAAAAGCCGAGAAACAGAGAATTTCTGGGTGGAAGGAGACCTGGGAAGAAAAGCAGCAACTGGGGCCCCACCGTTGATTGAAATCCAAGGTCAACCTGGGGCGTTGGTAGGTGGGCCAGGGGCGACTTTGGTGGTGTCGATCCCAGTTGCACAAGTGCAAGATCCACGTGGATCGAAGGAAAAAAAAACCCACAAAACTGGGTTTCTGTCGCTGCAGGCAGAGGAGGAGAGGGCGCAACAGAAGGTGGTCCCACGTTGTCCAAAACAGATCCGGTAGCACCGATGGAAAGACCCTTGAAAAGTGACAAGGGTATGGTGGGGTTTCGCCGGCAAAAGCTTCGCCGGAGAAAAGTTGGACGGCCGAGAAGGAACTGGTGCAGGGAAGACCAATGATGGAGAAATGTATTTTTTTTTTTTTATTTGGGATGAACGAATGCAAGCAGTTCAGAGCCCCGTGCAGGGACGGGTTGGCAAAGCTAAATACGAAAAAAAGAGTAGAAAGTGGAGAACCCAAGAAAGAGGATCTAGTCATTTGATCGAGAGCAGTGCTCCTGATCATTGCATTTTTTCCCGCTCTCGATACCGTGTAGATAGTAATGAGAAGAATAATGTTTCTCTTCTGTTAATTCACTAAATGGAAGACAAATATATAGAGCACAATGGATAATCTCTCACAATGTATGAGGATCCTAATTTCCTAATTAAATGATTACACAATCAATCTAATCTAATCTATATCAACCATAAATGGAAATATAATAAATCATAATATATCTCAACATGATGGGCCTGCACCAATGATGGATCAAGAAGCCCAAACAACCTAGGCCAAAGGGGCTGGGTAAGTGGGCCAATCGGCGCTGTTGGGCTCAACAATGGGAAATGTGAATGGGCAAGGAGAAACTCATTTAAAATCTTTTCTTTGGTCCAGAAGGATGGAGGGACCTTCTAGGATGAATTGGGTGAGTGGTTTGATTTCATCGGAGGAGGATGGGCATATGGGCCTCTCCGACGAAATCATGCCAACATAGCATTAGACACAGGAAGTGAACAGTCGTTGCTAGACAATGCTCCGAAAGTCAGTTGCGATGCCCCGGTCCTGAGGAGATCACAATTGTTGTTGGAGCTGAGGTGTGAGGAGGAAAGAAAAATAGACGCTCAGTGGAACTCTTTCACCGGTGATGATGAATTGAGAAATGGGAACAATAGCGACGACGGTAAGGGGTCCTTGAATTGTCATGACCAGTGTGGAAAGTGGGACACAGGCAGGGCTAAAATCAACAGTGGCAGCAGAGATGGCGATGCTTGTGCTGCTTTCAACCAAGATGATGGAGGAGAGCCTAGAATTGTCAATAGTGTGGGAGACGCTATCCTGGCCAAAAATCTTGGATGCAATAGGGAGGAGGCAAGTAAAATTTTGATTGCAGGGAGCCGAATGGAGATAAAGTTTATGAATTTGGAATCCGCTGAAGATGCCCTTCAGTGGATTGAAGAGTGGGATTGTTCATCATTGGAGTCGAGACAATCAAAGAAATCAGGCATGGCACAAGGATTATTGGATACTTCCAAATTCTTGTAGGTATACAAAGGAAAAGGGAGGTGAAAAGGAGTAGAATATATTTTCTTGGAATGTAACTGTAAGAGGGCTTGGCCTCAGACTGAAGGGGGGAGCCTCTGGTAGGATCTTTAGGAAGTATAGGGCTGATGTTGTTTTTATTTAGGAAACCGAAAGGGAGGCTATCTCTTGTACATATACTGGGGAGATTTGGGGAGCTCGATCATCTGATTGGAGATTCAAACCTTGAGTTAGTAATTCCAGTGGTTTAGTCACCATATGGAGACCGAAGGTGTTTGAGGCGGTGGAGACAATTATGGGTAATAGGACTATTTCAGTGAAAGGAAGATTGATTGATGAAGAGGAAGAGGTTTTACTAACAAATGTGTATGGACCAAATGTGGCTACTGAGAGAGTCCTTTTCAGAGGAAATAAAGAATCTGATAAATAGTTGGAATGGACCGTGGTGTGAAAGGGGGCTTTAATGCAACTAGGTTTCCTTAGGAATGAAGAGGAAGGGCAGGAAAAACTAGTTTCTCTGAAGGTTTCACAGATTGCATCAAATACTACGAGTTGGACTACTCTATGAGTGGTGGGAGATTTACTTGGTCAAATGGACAAACCAACCATCCATGAACCAGTTGGACAGGTTTCTAGTTTGTTTAAAGTGGGAGGAGCTATTCCGGAATGTATCTCAAACTAAATTGCGAAGAACAGTGTTGGATCATTGGTCGGTTCTACTCACAACAGAGGTGGAGGATTGGAGGCCTCGGCCATTCTGCTTCAACAACTCTTGGTTGGACGATAAAGATTTCTTAAATAAAGTTGAGGCATGGTGATGCTCCTTTGAGGTGGAGGGATGGGCGGGTTTACCTTACATAAGAAACTGAACCAATTGATGTTAAGGATCAAAGAGTGGTGTAGATCTGAGGTGGTAGCTTTGGAGGAGGAGAGAGATCATTACTCTGGTCTACTAGAGGAATGGGAGGTGATTTAGGAAGAAAGGGATTTGACTGAAGAGGATATTAGGAAGAAGCGTAGCTATGTGACGAAATTGTGGGAGCTTCTCGAGAGGGAAGAGGTGGAATGGAGACACAAGTCACAGGAAACATGGCTAAGAGAAGGTGATAGAAATACAAAAATTGTCCATAGAATGACAAATGCAAGAACCATGGCCAACACCATCAAGGTGGTCATAGTGAATGGAAAAAGGGTGGAAGGCAAAAGGGAAGTAAGGTTTGCAGTGAAAAACCACTTTACATCAATCTTTGCATTGCAACCCAGGCTACTTCTGGTTCGCATCCCCATGCTACGCAACAGCCTTTGGATCCTCATGCCAGGGACAGAGCTCTTGTCGGTACACATCTCCTCCTAACGCCATACATTCCTTCTCACATATACTTTCCCTAACCCGTGCACATATGCAGATATGGGCCTTTGTCTCTTTATTTTTGAATAGGTTCCACCATTCTGAGAACAAGGAACTTGGTGCAGAAATGCAGCAAGTGGGGTGGTAACGAGAGTCTACAACACGGGTCAATGGGTGACACTTCTTCAAACCACAAGAGTGCAGATTGGACATATTCTGAGAACAAGGAACCTGGTGCAGAAATGCAGCAAGTGGGGCAGTAACAAGAGCCTACAACACGGTCAGTGGGTGATACTTCTTTCAAACCACAAGAATGCAGATTGGACAATGGCGGAGGCGGATACGAGGACAGATCTACATGAGGCATGTGCTACCCTTAATACTTTAACTTCGATTGAAACTGTCAAAGTAGATCATATTCTAGGAGGTTCCTTACCTAGGACAAGCAAGGTGGTAGACTCAGACACAGGTGGGGGAGAGGACCCTTAGGGATGTATTTCCTAGGCTATTTAGAGCAGTGTCAAACATGGATGCCTTAGTGAGTGACTATTATAATGAGATCAATGGTGAGCCTCAATGGTCCATACCTTTTACAAGGGCTTGAAGGGGTTTGAGGTACATCTTGAGTCACTAAAAAGATTGCTAGGAGATAACACAGATTTGTATGGAGGAGGAGGATGAATGTGTCTGCGTCAATGATCCTTTAGGGGCTTATTTGGTTAAGTCGATCCTAAAGACAATCTACTCTAGTGATCAAACCGCCCCCCCACCATGCCAGCGATCATGGAATAATAAGATTTCCCCTAGGGTCCAAGCGTTTATGTGGGCAACAATCAAAGGCAAAATTTTGGTTACATGCACTTTGAGGAAAAGAGGACTCCTACTAGAGGGAGCCTCAGCCTTATGCACTTTATGTGGAGAGGAGAATGAATCAGTGGATCAAATTTTTTTTTTTTTTTTGAGCAGTAACAGAGAAAATTTTATTAATTGAAAAATCAAGTACAAGAATAATCAATACATCAAATGTTAATGGCCTAGAAGATTTAGACCAAAAAGGAAACGCACAACAACTACAAAAATAGAAAGCACTAAAAGATATGCTCAATCCATGTTCAAGCATTGCCTTTTTCAAAGAAAGAATGCCCCTGACAGTAGATTGTTTACTCCATGTTTAGCGAAGAAATCCGCAACCCCATTTGCTATACGACTCACTTGAACAAAAGAAGCATCCATTCCTCAAGATAAATGCCTAATTTCCCTCACTATGGAATTCAATTTCTAGGGGTGACACTTTAGTCCCTTGGCCCATTTGATTGTATTTGCCGAGTCTCTCTCAATCACTAGCGGACCTTGTCCGCAGACTTTCCAGATGGTCAATGCCCTTCTGATACTAAGGAGTTCCGCCTCATTTGAATCTCTCAACCCTATCGATTCCGTAAAGATTATTGACGTCTTACCCCTGTTGTCCCTAAGCACCCCACATATTCTTGTTGGCCCCCGCTTTCCCCAAGACACTCCAACATTTAATTTCCTAAGTTCTCCCTGAGGAGGATCCCAGGAAACACTTGGCTTCGGCACCCTACTGACTCTACTCTTACAACCCTCCCATGACGACAATAAATCCATAGGTTTGAGCTCCTTGAAGTCCTTCCCCGAAAGAGGCCATACACACAAACTCCACTTAGCCCTCTGAAAGAGTTCATCGACCTCACATGATTTTCTTTCAAAGATTCTAGAGTTTCTCTTCTCTCACAAGGTCCACAAAACTGCAAGTAGAACCATGTTCGAAGCTACTTTCATCCTAGGTCAAGTCTCGACAAAGACCACGATTCCACTACCCTGACACAAGTTCTCTCAAAGACCCAGGGGACATGAAATAGCTTCACAAGCAAGTGACGAATTGATGATCGACATCTTCCTCTGGGTGACCACACAGGGGGCAACTAAGATTCTCTTCTATCCTCAATAAGCCTCTTCTTCTAAGGTTCTTTCTAGTAAGGATCTTAGCCTTCAGTGCACACCACACAAAAGTCGGGACCCTAGTGGGAGCTAGGCCATTCCAAGCTAAGCCTGAGGTAGAGTCTGAATTATGTTGTTGTTGAATGAATAACTCCACCATCGACTTAACCATTCAAAAAAATAAAAAAAACTCCACCATCGACTTAACTGAATAAATGCCCGGTGGATCATCTAATATGTAGATGTCAATTCTTTGGATGGGGGGGAGGGGGGTGTGCGGGGTGGGGTGGATGGGGGGGTGGGGTCCATAGATGTTATTATGTCTTAAATAGTCCTATGGGAGAGGGGTTATGGTCAAATGGGCTGGGGAATTGTAGGTAGGCAGGCAATGTGACTCTTGGAAGTTGATCCCAACGACAATTTTTTGGTTAATATGGAAGGAGAGGAATGATAGAATTTTTTATAGGAAATCGGGGGTTACAAGGACGTCTTTGAGAAGGCTCAGTGGAAGTTTGTGTGTTGGCTCACTTTGTAAGGAATTCTACCATTGCTCAACGGAGGACTTCTATCTATCGTGGGAAGGTTGTATGAGGGGGAGTAGAAGAAGTAGAAAACCCAAGGTGGCATGGAAAAGGCTGAGGTTAGGTTTCTGTAAATTTAATGTTGCATGACGATAGCAGTAGGATGCTACTAACTTTTTCAGAATCCATAGGAGTCATGGAATCAAATGAAGCAGAGTTGTGAGCGATTAGGAGAGCACTTATCATTTAGATAGAGTATGGTAATGGTAACCTCATTATCAAAGGTGACTGTTAGTGCTATTACCTGAGTTATTGGCAGGCAGGATTCCCTTTGGAGGCTGGTTAGCATTGTCAGGGACATTAAGAGGGTGAGCAGGAATTAAGATCAAGGTTGTCGAAATCGTGAGATTCACGATACGAATCGCACGATTCGTATCGAATCGCATGGTCATGCGACACGAATCTCATAAATTTTTGAAAAAGGTTAAAAGTGTGCATTTTTTGCTTAACTCGCAAATCGCACGATTCGAATCGTGCGAATCGTCGAATCGTGCGACACAACGAAGGAGAAGAAGAGAAAAAGACTAAACTTTTTTTTTAAAAAAAAAAATCGAAAAAACCTGTTAAATTTCTCTTGGCCTTCCTTCGAGCCTTCTACTTTTACAAGTCTTCATTCAAGCCTTCAGTCCTCTTCATTCGAATTCAGGTATGTTTCTTTCTATTCTTCCTTTCCGTCTCTTCTTCTTCTTCTTCTCTTCTCTCTCCTCTTCTTTTTCTTCTTCTTCATTTCCATCTCTTCTTCTTCTTCTTTGCTTCCGTCTCCTCTACTTCTTCTTCTTCGTTTCCTTCTTTTCTTCTTCTGCGTTTTCAGCTCCTTCGTTTCTCTTCTTTTTTCTCTTCTTCTTTTTCTGCTCCTTCGTTTTCGCCCCCTTTGTCCGTCAATTTCATTCGCAACTTGCCCTTTTTTCCATTTATTTCATTCATAACTTACGTTTATTTCATTCGCCCCCTTTTTCATTCACAACCATATTCTAATAAAATAAGTCATGAAATAACTAATAAATTAATTATTTTCTTTGCAATTTTTTTTACTGTTTTCATTTTTAGTAATCTGTTTCTAACTTATTATTTTTGTTGGTATTTTTTTTTACCATAACTTCACAAATACTATTTTATTAACTGGTACTTTTTTATCATAATAACTTCACAGTTACTATTTTATTAACTAAACAGTATTCTAACTGTACTATGTAGACAGATACAGTTTCGGCCATAGTATACTTATGTTTGAAGTTTATTTAAATGACATTCATTTAATTATTGATGTCTTGAAATTATTATTACTTAATATTTATGTTTAAATCTCATATTAATATATTTTTTTTCCTTTCTTTGAATGATTATTTCTGATGGATTATAAATGTCAAATTTATGGATATAGGTTTAGAAATTTCTAAAGATTGTGAAAATGGTCGGAGGTTAATGATGACAATGACATTCTTTAGAATCTTAGATGTTTTGTAATTTTGGATAATAGAATTTGTTGAATTATGATGATCTAGATTTGGGAATGTAAAAACTTGAGTTCTAATGTATTCTGATTTAATTTTACATGTGTATATTTTGTCATATATTTATGTGTTTGCATATATACTTATATATTATGAAGAATTGAACAAAATTTTATAAATCTTACGATTCTACAATTTACGATTCACGATTCACTCCCCTTGACCGATTCACGATACAATTCGATTTTGACAACCTTGATTAAGATATCACTTTCACACATATTGCACAGTCCGCGAATAGTATCACGGGCTTTCTAGCTAAGGTTGGTGTTGGCTGTCATTGGAATTTTTGTCTTTGAGCTTCTAGGTCAGGGTGCATGGGGTTCAGGGCAGATCTCGTTCATCTGAACCTTTTTGTGTTTTCTTATTCTGGGAGTATTATGCTTACATGCTATCTAGCTCATAGCTATTGTACTTTTCCCTTGTATAATTCTTTTATGCAAGGCTGCTGTTGTAGTTGTATGTTACTTGTGAAATCTTTTAATGTCTCTGTTTCTAAAAGATCCTTTTATTCTTTTGCAGATAATCTTATCTCAGGAAAAGAACATTCAGAGACTCAATGAAATTGTGCAGAATCTTCAAGAACAGTTGACCCAATGCAGAGGCACTAATAATACTACTGGTGCCAATTCTAACTCTCAAACTGCTAATGTAATTGAGCTCCACCCGACACAGATTCTTGAAGGCTAACCTCTCCCCAGTCCTAGAGCTGAAGCATTCGATGACACGGTTTGGTATTTGTTGTATGTTTGCTGCCATTTTCCAGTATTACGTATGCTCTGTTCTCTTTATAGTAGTTTGGTGCCAACTGATTGAATTTCACAGGTATGGATATTTGATGTCTCTTGTCAACCTATTTTGGTAGTATTGTTACTTCAATATTTGGCTCACTTTTTTCCCTTTGCCCAAGGGTGTTATAGTCTTCTTAGCATCGAGGCTTATTATTGTCATATCGATTAATGACCTCATTCATTGTTTTGAAATTCAACACAATTGTGCTGCAAATGGCCAACGAAACCATTTGGCTTCAGATAAAGCCCATAGTAATTTAATTGTACAAAAAACCATAATAATTAATATATTTGTGGGTATTATTTTATTTTTGCAACTTCATGAAGGTAAATTTTCTTGTGTGACTAATCTGCCTTTATGCATTTGTAGTTTTTTTTTTTGTCAAATATCAGTTCCTTATAAATTGTGTGGTGATGGAGAACATGACTTTTGATAAAGTTGATAAAAAAAGACTTAAAAACATCTACCTTTGATTGAAGGATAAATAACTTCAATGATGATGTACACTTTCTATGGTGACCAGTAAGGGTCCCTCCATGTATTCACTATATTAGCATACGTGTAACCCTCAATTTTATCAAGATTGGAGTACAAACACTGTTAGATTAAAAACTAATTTGTTTTCAACATGTATCCATTGTTGAATTTCGGCTCTTAAAATTCAGTCATTGTCTCATGGCCAAGCTGCTTGGAAAGAGTTGTGTATTTCTTGTTTTATTTTTTAAGAGAGAGATGCTATTTGTAGAGTCAAATTTTTTGGAGCAATGAAGAGAGTTTGATTTTTCAATCAAGTGGCTGGCGCAGGTAATAACATCATTGAGTTAAGTGGAATGTCAAATGCAGAGATTTCAATCTCTCTCAATTCTATATGATGAGGTTGCTTCTTGTTTTCTACGTATATCTCCAAATCACTTCAAATGAATTTTGCTCAATTTGCCATTAGAGCTATTATTAAATGGCCTCTAATGTGGTTGTTTCTAACTTTATTTTTGAATGAGAATTTTAAGAACATTGTAATTTTTCAGGAGCAAATTCTCCTAAAAGAGGGGAAGATGTGTTCATGTAGCCCTGGAGAGCTCAATCCTAGACAGATCTGTTCCCACCTTGACAAGTGAACATAGAAAATGCCAAAGAAATATCAGGGCATAGAAAATGAGCGTTGATTATCAATTCATCAAGACAGTCAAGATAGAAAACCTTTTTTTATTACCAAGGTGTCTAGGTCTCTTAGAGCATCGGACTAATTCTTAGGGCATGTGCATGCCTTTCTATCCACATGCAATGAGAGTGAAATCCAACTTAGGACTTCCACTCTCACTTCTTGAGGCGATAGATTCCTAGCCTTTGCTCCAATCCTTTTGGATTCCTAAACATGGAAAACTATAGAAGCGTGGATGATTCACAACGAGTATAAAATATTTTTTGCAAGATGGTTCTTGCCTGAAGATCACACTTTTGCTAGAGAATCAATCACTGGAGCTTAATTTTGTTCGATTTTGGTTGAAATGCAGCACAAGTGTTTTTTTTATATTAAAATTTAGTCAAAGTCATTTTATGGAAATATTCAAAATGTTTGGATATCTAAATTTTGCTTTATGAAAATACTGAAAAGGTTTTTTAATATTAATTCTTGAAAATTCAACAATCAAAATTTAAATGACTTTTAAAAATCAGAATTTTGTATAATATAAATGCTTAAGCTATTTAAACTTTGTTAAATATTAAATAATTACTTTATATATTTTCAGCATATTTTGGTTAGTGCTGGAATGTTTTTATTTTTTTAAATTAATCTTTTGATATGTAACTCACCAATCACTAGACACCTAAATTTCAAAAAGGAAAAATATTTTTAATGATTTTTTACTAAATCTTATACCGAATATGAAATAAAACTCCATGAATTGAAAAAAAAAAATCATGACTAAAAATCTAGAGCCTTAAAATTTAAGGATTATCTCGTTAAGCTAATTTGAGAAGGGTTGTTCATGTAAATCTCCTTGTATGACTAAAATCATTTAATATTCACCATTAAGCAGTTAATTTAAAGTTTTTATGAACATGGTCATATTAGCTAAAGTAGATAAAATAAATAAATGACCAAATATCATTTTAATTTGAAAGTTAAAGATACTTTCAAATTTGGTTGACCATTCAAATCAGAAATCCTTTATTCAATTGATATAGCTATTGAACTAACTTGAATCTTAAATCATGTTCAATCAACTGGTTGAAATATTGGCCCATAATCAGGCCCATCTCTTATACCCATATGGATGTAGTTCGCCACAGGAAGCGGGAGGTTGTGGGTTTGAGCCTCCATGGCTTAACCTTAGTGTGCCCTAGAGGTAGTGGGCTCACCCGTGGGAGTTTTACGTTGGGTATCCCACATTTTCCCACATGTAAATTAAAAAAAGAGAGTATTGAGTAATTCATTCAACTATTTGAATAATTAAGTTGATAAATAAAATGGGGCTCTCATAATCGAAGATCACCTTAATTGTGGTACAACTTTGTTGAACTAAGTTTATATCTTCGGTTAATTTGCAAATACTTCTCTAACTTTGCCTCATTACTAAAGTAATTTTTTTTTTTTAGGTCTGAAGGTGTTCAAGCATCGCACCCGACTAGTCTTCCGGGGTGTGTGAAAACCCCCTTATCCGTACACACCGAGTAAATTGATGGGCATAGATAGTTGAGGTTGATTTTGTCAACATTAACAAATGCAAATAGATAGTTGAGGTTGATTAGTGCCAAGAACTTTGCATAGTCCTTGACCAAGGATCCTTTTATGGTTTTCTAATTAGGGAGGGTAGACGAGGTCACTGAACCTTTGGTAATATCAACTTGTTCTTTTGATGTCGGCTAAAAGAGTGCTTAACGTCTACTTAAATCATCGTACTAAAAATAATGGTTTTAGACTCAAGATCGTCATATCTGGATTTTGAAACGAAATCTCAGATATCAAACTCTCATCTCACTCTAAAAAAAAGATCATTCCAATTTCAGTAAGACAAAATTCACTGAAGAAATTAAGTATTTTAAGAATTCAATCTGAAAGAGGAATTGGGAGTTTTTAAAATTCTAACGACTTAACTACTTAAATTAAATGAAATTAAAATTTAAACATGTATAAATTCTAATCCGACTTGAATTCGGACTGAAAATCTAAGGACCTTCTAATGAATTAATTTTGAACTTGAAAATAAATTTTAATCGAATAATTGAAACATGCAAGATGTGAACAAATTAAATTCACCACTCAAAAACAATCAACATTTAGATTAAAAATTAATTCAAACACAAATTCAAACTAAGATTCAAAAGAAACCCAACAAAGAGACTCACCAAACTTGGATACTCAACAAGCAAACATTGCTCTGGCCCATTACTGAATGTAGACCTTATTTCATCTAAAGAAAAGGAAAAGAAAAATAAAAAATGAAGTAGCCAAATACGTAGCTGGGCCTGGCTTGCCCGAATTGTGCCTGGTTTCCCTGTTGATCTTATTTAGATAATCAAAGGCATTAAGGAAAAAGAAATAAATATGTATCCATACCGGCGTTCGAGTGGGGCTTTCTCAGAAGCTGACATGGAATTTCGTATTGGGTCCCTCAGTGAATCAAATGAGTTTGATTTTTTTTTTTGGAATTTACGTGTGGGAAACCGAGGGATACCCAGTGTAAAACCTCCACGGATGAGCCCACTACCCCTAGGGCACATCAAGGTTAGGCCATGGAGACTCGAACCCGTAACCAGTTGAGCTAGACCCAAATGGGTTTGATTTATTGGGCTTTTGGATCTAAAAATGTCTTTCAAACGGGCCAAGGCTCAAATGATTTAAATGGGCTTTAAATCTAGTACAAGTGGGTCCATTAAGATGTTCTAGAGGCCCTCTCTTTCTTCCATTAACTCTAGGTTCAATTCGGACAAAAGATAAGTTTATATGGACCCCATTTTCATCTAATGAATTATTGATATTGGACTTATACAATGTTAATCAACAGATAACATATCAATCATTTTATAAATCATTAGATGTAACTATTTTTTACTTTCCAAATTTCAATACATGAGACAGAAGTAACAAAACTAAACAATCAAAATTTTGAAAGTTTATTACAAAACTAATGAGGGCTTTAATTTCTTCCATTTATGTATATGAGTTACTAGCATTGACCCTTCTATTTCTTTTTTATAAATACTGGTTTGAAAATGTGGTCCATATATCATAAAGTTGCAATTAATTACAATTAAATCTTTTTAATAATGACAATATACCATTAGAGCCTATAGATCGTACAATAAAAGGCAAAAACAAATATAACAAATAATATGAAAGATATACAACTTTTAAATCGCTATAAATTTATTAGAAAAAAGTAGTCAAAATTGATATGGTTTCTTTCTAATGTAGAGTTGTAGATAACAAAAAACATTTCTTTCCTTTCCAATTTATTATACCTATTTAAAAATCCTTATTTTTTCATTTTAGTAAATTTTCACAAATATTTTATACTAAAACAACCAAACCTTCAAACTTACTAAATCTAGTCATAAATTCTCTTCTTTCTTTAATATTTAGTATTCTTCTTCGTAGAGAAAGCAAGGTGTTCTTATTCCCATATTTCTTTGTCACTAACCTATATAAAGAAAACTTGGTTGATAAATGGGTCAAGTTTGGTTGGGTTAAAATATTTAATAAATGGGTGGAGATAAATAGGTCTTGGATTAGGTCTAGGACTGCAACTCGGGCAGCTTGTGCCGGTTTTGAATCTGTCCGAGCCTGAGCTTGAATTGCTACTAAAGGGGCCAAGTCATCCAAAATGAGTCAAAATTGAACATGGCCCGAATTTTATTCATAAGAATCAAGTTCTATTTCAAGTCCAAAATATTATGTGGGCTTATTTGGGCCTAAAATGAATTTTTTTATTATTCTATTAAATATAAAATATAATACATAAATTTAATATTTATACACAATATTAATTAAATAAAACTATATTTTATAAATTATGATTCAGATTCAAGCTTTTGTGCCAATTTCCAACTTCCATTTACTACGGTTGGTTCGGCCTAAATTTTAATTCAAGCATAATATTTTACGCCTGAAAATGAGTCCAACTTGAGCCAAGTCAATCCAATCGTGTTTTTTTTTTTTTTGCTTTTCATGCGGGCTTATGTTATGTCCAACCCAAATTACATTCTCAGTTGGGTATACGTTATTTAATAAATGGGTCAAGTTGAGTCAATCTATTTACTCTTCGTTGTCTGCTTTGATCAAGTTGACCTATTTAATAAGTGGATTGAGATCCATTCACTCAATTTATTCTATAAATTGGCTGAGTTAGGTCAATCCATTTAATCTTAGTCGGTAAAGTTATTCCATTTAATAAATGTATCGAGTTGGATCCACTCATAGTTTACTTGGGTTGTGATGAATGGTCAAGTTCAATATACATATGATCAAGGTGTTTAATATTTATTTGGTCAAACCTTTGAATGTGCACTTCACATATTTTTCAGGAAAACATTTCTTCATGGATCATGACAGAAAAAAAGTTCAGAGTATTTTTCTAGGAAAATTTAACCTTAAGAATTCAAACTCTTAGAAAAATTTGAGCAAACAAGCATAGAGAAATCATACTTTCTTAGGAAAATCAAATTATTTTTTTTGAAAAAACCTATGCAAACGAACATGCCCCCGGCTCAAGACGGTTTTCACTAGGCTTCTAAAGGAAATTATACAACAAAGCAAGAGATCGGTTCGAACTTTAACAGAGAAAAAAAGGGTGTTTTAAGGTTTGGAAAAACATGCAAGATATTGATTAATCAAATTTGGATCCCTCTCTAGCTACAGAAATATAAAGGATTTCTGTATAATAGAAAGATTTTGGACGTCCATTTTAATACAGACAAAATTTGTTAGAAGACAAAGGATGAAGTGAAATTCTCATTTTACTCTACCAGTGTACCGCTCATCAAATACCGATATGCAGAACATATACACGTAGAGTGGCGTGTTATCGGTACACCGGTACTTGATGAGCTGTACACCAGTATAGATAAAATGAGGATTTCATTCCATCTCACATCTTCTAACAAATTTTACCCATGTTAAGATGGCTACCAAAGAGTAAGACCACATCTCTCATGAAGCAATTGGAATAGAAAATGATTGAAAAAGAGTAAATGCCTCCTGTGGAATGTCATCAAGAATAAACTCTTAGTTAACAATAAGTTGGCTAAATTCCTCTCCAATTATAATTATGCTTGACAATGAGGCTAATGAAGATATTTTCCATCCATTCTTGGTTGTGTAGGAATGGAGGGTTAGTAGCATGTTGACATTTGAAGAGTAGATGGAATGGAGGGTTTATCAGGACATTTCATAGGGACATGGTTATTGGGTATACACCATTAGATGTTGAAATTTTAATTATTTGAAGTGACAAAAAGTCTCACATCGCTTAATTTGAGAAATCAATGATTTTATATAACACATGAGGCAGTATTCTTTCAATGACTAACTTTTGAGAGTGAGTTGTACTTAAAGAATGTTATCATATTATAATTTTCTAATAAATTCCTTTCTATGAACTTAAAATTTCTCATATAAATTTAGAAAACTTCTTGAAGTAAGATGTAAATGCTACCTGGAAGCTTGGAAATCCGAAGTTGTCCATAAGAAACTAAAGATTTGAAGATCAATTTTTATCCCGAAGTTAATCCACCATTTGGCATGGGCATAGCTTCTAACTTGTTTTATAATAGAATTGATCTCAAGTTTATACTTGCTCATACCCAAAATAAGTCATTATCTCTATTAGGCATTTCATTAGCTTGTGCTTTCTATTGGGCCTGTTGGGCTCAGGCTCGACTATATCTTTCAGGCTTGTGTTGGGCTCCACGCTGACATAAACTAGGGCTTGATACATGCAAACTCAATTTAAACTTAACCTATTCAGATTCTTTAGTTAAAAAATAGAAAAAAAATTCATTGACAGTAAATATCACATTCTCCAAGCACCCTTTTGACTAGATAAGGGAAAGATAATGACTGCCCAAAAAATAAATGTAATTTAGTACGTATATAATAATGGTTTTGCAGTCAATGCCATTGAAGAAAGTTTTATAGGAAAATGAGATGAGATTTTACTGTTAGGTTGGACATGGCCTTCGTTACTTACCATCAATCTTTAAAACCACATTTAAGTGATTTGATTTTAGCTTCCAATGCATTAAAAATATAAAAAACAATAAATTAAAAAAAAAATTACAAAAAATAGAAAGAGAGAACCCCATGAATGCTCTTGACAATTGATTGGTGGCATCAACCATCCCATCACTCATTTAATTTATGTTTATTTTGGTTCTGTAGTTGAGTATTTCTTTTCTTTAGTGTCTAAATGTGCTGTCCTCTTTTAGACTTCACTTAATGCAGAAGCTTTTTACGTAGAGAGGTGAAGTATTTCCACTCAAGTAAGTGGCTATAATAAATCATAAATAGTTTGGTAATATTTATGCAATTTTTTTTTAAAATTTACTTTTGGAAAATCGCATGATATGTAGTCAGAAAGTAAGACGGTGTGAGTTTGAACCTCTATGGCTTAATCTTTGTGTGCTTTAGGGATAGTGAGTTCACTCTGTTTTTTATATATTATTTTTTCTCTTTTTTTCTTAAATTTACGTGTGAGAAACTTTAGACATAGTCCTAATAAAACTTCTACAGATAGTACATTTACTCTTTAAAATATCACCAAAGTTAGCCTATAAAATTTAAATTTGGCAACTCTTAGTTTATAAAGTGGGGGATAACCATATGAGGTAACCTGGGGCTTTAAATCTGTCACTCTTTTCACCTTTTTTCCTATAAAATACGATCCAAGAAAACCAATTTCTATTTTCACATCAGGCATTGATAGATATCGCATATTCTGTGGAATAATTGACTTGAAATTCCTTGGAAAGAATAAAAACTAAATTAGTAATGTTTTATTTATGTTGTCCACTTTGCATTCAGTAAAAGAGGGTGAATTTAATGTTGGGTGGATGAAATTCCTCCAAGATTTATACTAATTCCTTTCGCAGTAATTAATGGTAATAATATTGGAGTAAAGTATTTGAACTATCAAATCTTGTAATGACAAGAGAAAGCAAGTTGTCCTATAAAGTTGAAATTATGACAGCATTTAAAATGCAATGGCTAGGTCCGACAGGTGTGGGGAACATGGAACGGACCCGATAATTAATTGGATCCAATGTCATCGACCCGTGAACAGGTCTTATTCAGAACGGCTTGTCAGCTTGTCTATTCAATGGGTCAACCCTACCCTACCCTTAGAAGTCCTAGTAGAGTTGTAGATGCATTAGGCCATGGCAAAGCTTGACAAGGGTTAGGTCTTGAGGGAGAGGCAAAATTTTTAAAGAGGAAAAGAGGAATAATTTTTTTTATGCGACAAATTATAATTTATTCATTTTTAATTAAATTAAAAATTACGCAAATAACAACCTTGTAACATCATGCCGAAAGGGCCTAATATTTTGATCATAAAATGGGCCCTTCTTTTATTTTCAGGCCTGAAGTCCAGCCCCATGTTTAAACATTGGGCAAAGAAGGGGAAGGGTTCTTGGTGCGGTAGCTTGGTACAAGAATATTGAAATTCTGGATTTATTCCACAGGGAAGCTAGTAAACTTTAACTAGGATTGAAACTTGAGTAAGATCGGGTTGAGTTTTAATAAACTCAATTCAACGTATGTAAAAAATTATTGAATCCAAGCCGATCTGACCAGAAGTGCTGACTTGAGTTACTCAACCCGACCTGACTCAAATTTCTGATCTGAGTTACCGAATCTAAATTTCTGACCCGACTCAACGCGAGTGTTGTTTTATAACTTCGTACACTCGGGTCTAGTTGCTTTTAAATTTCTTAACCCGATCCAACCCAATCCGACCTGAGATATATAAAAATATAATTTAAAATTTCAAACCCATTGATCTCTCGGGCAGATAGTAATCCAAAATCATTTTCTTCAAAATACTTTAAGTCCCATAATAAATGGGAGCCCATATACACACTCGATTTTTCTGCCTCTACACACCTGAATCTGAATTTTTATGGCAAATTACCATTTTGCCCCTGCATTTCTAATCATTCGAATGAATGCTCAAGTATAATTTCAATTCATTCAAATGAATGAGCTGAACAGTAACACGAAATACTGCTCAGTCCATTCATTCGAATGAATGCCAAAATGAACTGGGTATTCATTCGAATGATTAGAAATGTGGGAGTAAAATGGTAATTTGCCACGAAAATTTAGATTCGGATGTGTAGAGGCAGGAAAATGGGGTGTGTGTAAGTGCTCCTATAATAAATATTATCATGAACACTCTAGATATTCATCATTGCAGCAATCAAATCAATTTTCTTGGGGTTCTTTTAATTACAAAAAGAACTAATACCGAGCAATAGAATTTCTTGCTTGATAAAGTTAGGAAAAAAATTAGGGGGCAGAAGGCCTCCTCTCTTTCCTTTGGAGGGAAAAGAATTCTCATCCAATCAGTTCTTAATTCAATCCCAACATTACCAGTACTGGATGAATTGTAATTCTATTCTTTTAAAAATCCTTAAGGAAATCCAAAATTAACAACTGAATTTCCTTTGGAAAGGTGATGATTCTAAAAATGTATTATTTCTTAGTTTAATTAATTTTTTCCTTTTAAGAAAACATTAGACAAAGTACACAGCCTGGTTTGGCCCAAATCACCCCTATAGATTGGTGGGTCTTGATCCAACTTCTTGGGTCCATTACTAGGGATGCCAACTTCTTGGGCTTGAGTGGCCCACAATGGACAGATCCAAGACAAGACAAACCTGGAGCTGGTTCTAGACTCATAGCTTTTTTACTAATAGAAGGAACCATTTTCCAAATGGGCCTCAAATATAGCCCCATGCCCTATTTATTCGGGTCAAGTCTTTTTAGTTTTTGGCCTTTCTAATATTCATTAACATTCTATCTCACATCCTTTGGTTTAAAGAATAAATAGGAATGCAATGGAATAGACTTAATATATTTGGATTTGGACTAAGTCTAAGTTCATTCCTATGGTTAAAATATTGGGTGATACAATATGTATCGGTCGATATTTCAATTCTTTTTTGAAAAAAAATCGGCCTATAGTTCTAAAAAAAAAAAAAAAATACTGATGCTTCAGCCACATTACCATTCTAATATTTTGATTTTCTATTTCACAAAAAATAAAATAAATTGCCCGATATTTCCATAAAATAGAAAATAATTCAATATTTTTGAAAAAGAATAAAAAAAATAAAGTCAGCCTTCTCATTTTAGCCACTACTATCCATTGCAATTTTTTTTTTAGTTTTTCATCATCTTTTTAAACATTTTTGAAATTCTTGATCTCGTAACTTAAAAAAAAATTGAACATGTAAATACCGATATTTAATGGAAAAATTACATATCCACGAAGTCCATAATTTTTCTGATTTTTTTAAATATAAATAAATAAAAAATCAAGTGGAGATAGAAAAATATTGACAATATATTGATCGATTTATCGGTATCGCTGATATTTGAATACTCAAAGAGTTTGCACTTTATAAGAAATCTTTAAGTGGATAAAAGGTATTTGAAGAGAAAATAATTAATCTAAAAATTATGAATGGTGATTGAGCATTTGAGCCAAATGATAAAAGTAACACTCTTACTTTCTAGTTTCTACTACTTAAATGGTGATATATGTAAAAGAATAAATAAAATTCATTATATAAAAAATTGAATATTAAAATAGAAATGTTGAATTCTTTTATCATCGTTTAATTTTCCTAAAGACTCTTAGACAAAATAAAGTGAATTTTTTTTTTTAAAATTAAACATATTTAAAAGAGAATTATAATTATTACACTGCACTTATGGGTCATGGTAAAATTAATGAATGTAAAGATGTAAATTAATTAAAAGTAATTACTGATTGTATCAGCGGTTGTAATGCTGTCACTGCTTTGTTTTATATATTCCTGCAATATCTTTTAATGAGCACGTAGTTACTCTGATATGTGAAAATATCGAGGTATCATTAGATCCGGTGGTTTTGCTGTCACTGCTTTGTTTTTTATATTCCTGCAATATCTTTTAATGAGCATGTAGAGTTTCTCTGATCTGTGAGAATATCAAGGTATCATTAGATCAGTGATTTTTAAATGCTCGACTTCAAATATTTGGCTAAATAAATTGTAATTTATAATTGAATTTAATAAATAAGTTTTTGTAAATTTATCTCTTTGTCTCAAACCACTTTATTTCAGAATTTTTTATTTTTTAAGGATCATTTTCATGCATAGTGCGTAAAAAGTCTATTAATAGATTATTTAAATCAATACAAACATATGGAAAAAAGAGAAGTTTGGACGGTATACTGCTTAATAATATTTTCCTAATTATGCACCAATGCATGGTTGAGACGATAAGAGTCAGAGATGGAAATAATTACAGAATGCCGTATATGGACAAGTCAAAGCTTATAAAAGAATATTATCTTCCTATCACATTAGAAGGTGATTTGAAGCTCATCGAGAATGTTAAAGCTTTGATTTAATGTGAAAATAAAGGAATAGGCCAAGTATTTTGGGATGAAGGGAGTATAACCTTAAAATGATCTAATGTGTAATATATTTCTTGTATCATTTTATCTCTAAGGGGTTGTTTGTTCTTCTATATAATAAGTGTTTTTGCCAAGAATACAAAAAATGAGAAATTTTCTTCTTCTTTTCAAAAATCTAGTTTCCAAAATAACACTTCATTAAATCTCATAAAAAATAAAGATTTTAATGCAAGCAATAAAAATGTTAAGTTTTCATCGAGGCTGGCCCTGGACTTAGGCAATGTAAGCCGTTGCCTAGAACCCCCAGATAGAAAGAACCTTAACACATGTAAATTTCTTAATATACCAGTCACAAAGGTCTTTGAAATCTCACTCCGTGTAGGACCCCTGAGATTTTAGACAATCTCTGAGCCAGCCCTAATTTTCATAATCGAACACAAAGGCAGATTTCATAACACCAATTAGATAAGATGAACTAAATTCAATCATATTTCCTCTTTTTTCTTGGAATTTCTTTCTTGAAAGAATAGAGAAATAAGTTCTAAATGTAATATAAATAATTTAATTTTATTCTATTTCAAATTATTTTCCAATAAGAGACTAATTTGAGTAGATGCCTTTGACGCTTTTCAATAATGAGAAGAGAAACAAACCACTTGGAAAGTAGAAAAGCAATTGAAGTTTATTGAATCTCTTCCACCCTATAGACTTATAGAGAATGTGGGACATTATACTTTGTCACCACTTGGTTGGTCAGCATTGAATGTCCATACCTTTCTATTAATTTCTTTTTTTCCCCCTTTTATCATATTTCTTCTTTTTACTTTATTACTTTAGTATGTCGTACAAAAGTTATCTTATAAATCTTTACTTCTTAAAATTACTTGTACGTTCTAACGAGGGGTGGAAAAATCGATTGAATCATGATTTCGGCCCATTTTTCATATCGGACGAGATTTTTCTCTCTCTTTATTTTATATTTTTAATTTCGATGGCTTTTTTTTTTAAAAAAAATCTTAAAGAAAATGAAAAGGCTGTTTTTTTTAAAAAAATAAAAAATAAAATTATCGGTCGATATTCGTCTGATATAGACAAATATCAGCCGAGATATCGGCTTGGACTCACAACCGAGGTTTAGGTCATATTGACCGATTTTTTTTTTTCTTTGGCCGATATGTAAACCCATGGTTGTAACTGTTGTGTAGAGAATAAAAATCTTCTTTTAGAGTTGACTTCTCTTGAGTTTACTTGATATACAAGATTTATAGGTGATTTTATGTATCATGGCATTAGTTTTTTCTCCAATGCAGAGTGAAAATACCAATATTATTCAGAAATTATATTTTCCTAAAAACAGAAAAGGAAAAGAAGAAAAATGACTATTGAAGTGTTTTTTTTTTAAGTTGAAGCCTACGCTCATGTGAAACAATGATAAATGCTTTTGTTTTATTAAATGCTCTTCTTTGTGGCACTTTGCTGACTTTGTCATACTGTAGAGTTTGTGGAGAGAACATAATAATAGAATTTTTAAAGATTGTACTGGATCATGTGTATCATTGGTTTCGTCCCTCATGGAATTTAGAAATACCTCTATGACCGACATTTTTTGTGTTTGCAAAAAATGTATTGATTTAGCTTAGCTCTTTTCTTAGTGGTTTTACTGTAGATGTGTGATACCCTACACCTTAAAAAACTGATGTGGGAAAAGTCCTATATCAGTTTAGAAGGATGAGGGGTGAGGGGTTTTCAGAGGCCAACCCCTCTTGACTAAGCATGATACGTTTTGGGCCGGGCATGTGGGCCTAGGCCCAAATGCAAAACCGTGCGGGTTCGAATTGTGTGTGAGGCCCAAAGCGGACAATTTTTTCTGAGTCAAGCTTTAAGCCCTGTGTTCGGGTCGGGTTATTACAAATTTGGTATCAGAGTCGAGTTCAACACTCAGACTGTGTGGGCCTTCCTCCTTCCCTGGAGTTGTTGAGCTGGACCGGGTCGAGCCGAGGACGGCTCGAGGCTTTAGGGAGAGTGATTGTGAAACCCTGCATATTCAAAAACTGATGTGGGAAAGGTCCCACATCGGTTTAGAAGGATGAGGGGTGAGGGGTTTTAAGAGGCCAGCCCATCTTGACTAAGCATGATGCATTTTGGGCCGGGTCATGTGGGCCCAGGCCCAATGCAAAACCGTGCGGGTTCGAACTGTATGTGAGGCACAAAGCGGACAATTTCTTGCTGAGTCAAGTCCTAAGTCCTGTGTTCGAATCGAGTCATTGCAGGATGTTTCTGGATTATGGGTATCTTTTATGGTTGTTTGTCTTTCTTTTTTTATATTTGCATGTCTAATACTCCTTTTTCTTCTAATATGTTAACCATTTTAAAAAAAAAAACTTTCCTCTATTTTCTTTTTAGTATGAACTATGAAGAATTTCAGCCAGCTGGTGATAGAGCTGAAATCAAGTAGAAAAGAGTTGACATTGGGGGACCTAGCTTCCTAGGCATTATTCTATAGAAAATTGAGTCACGCATTATACGACTCAAATAGGCCTTTCTTGCCGCTTAGGTGATTTTTTCTAAAAGAATGAAGTTTTCAATAGATGGTTAATTATATAAATGGTAATTTTGTATTTTGAAATTGCTTCATTGGATTAAAAATGGAAAAAAAATCTAGTTCTAGAATTAGATTTTCAATGTGGCATAGATAAACATTAAAAAATTTATTCAATTCTTCTCAATGAAAAATTTGTTTAGTAAAATCATAAGAAATGCCAACATCATTATGTCCACCATTCCAACAATAATAGCCTTAAGAAAGAATAAAAGAACCAAACTTATTCTCTCTCCTCCTTTTTTAAAAATAAATTAAGCTTCTTTTTTTTTTTAAAAAAAAATCATATGAATTAAAAAAATAAAAAAAACAAAAAATAAATTTTTTTAAAAAATATATATATTTTCAAAAATATTATATAATATCATGCCCGATATTTCGCCGATATGGCCAAATATCGGCCGATAGTTTGGTACAACTCAACACCATTTTTTATTTTTATTTTTAAATTCGGCCGATATTTTGGGCCGAGATGTATCGAAAATATCGTCGATATTTCCTTATGTGGGCCAATGCATATCCTATTGGCCGATATGTATCAGCCATCAAATTTCCAATACATATCGGCAGCCGATACGAGATGTATCCCCCGATATTAACACCCTTGCACATTACTCATGTTGTCTTATTAAATAGAACTTCTTAATCTTTTTTTTTTATATATATACAATAATATATTCAAAGTCCCTAACTATCTACAATAATTATTTAAAAGTAAATTAAGAGCATACAATAAATTGATTTATTATATGCAACCATCTCTAAACAACTTGGCAAGATAAACGCTTGGGTTCTCATTTAATAAATTGATCATTGTAAAAAAAAAAATAGAGAACTATATATATACTATTTTTTTCTTAAAGGGGGGCATAATGACCATTTTACTCTTTATCACTTTAATTTATTATGATAAATTGATAATGTTTCATTTTACTTTTTAATTTTTTTAATTTAATGTGAAAATTAAAGAGTAAATTAGTCCTAATACTCCATTTAAAAAAATACCTATGTACCAATAAATTCTCAAAATATATTATGCCACCAAATTGGGAATGGGGTAGTGGGTCTTTTTGCTATTTAATACAATTTATAACGGGAATGGAGCTATATGAGCTGTCAGTTTCATTAAATCCGATTGATTCAAGGCAAGCAACCATCATCACAATATCATTCATTAGAAATACTTAATAAATATTTTCATGTAATTAAATCCAAAATCAATAAGATTAGTGATTCGATGATGATGAATGGCATACACATGTACACATTGGTAATTTGCTACACGTGTGAGGATTTCTCCAATCACACACCATGACTTAGTAAAGCATTTAGCTTTTTTCAAAAAATAGAGGCCAATTAAAAGGTTTTATTTTCGAATTCAAATTTTGAAAATTCTCACATACACATTTATATGTAGATTTTAAGATACCATAGTGTTAGTATCATGATAAAACAATATAAATATCTAGAAATTAAAATATTTTTATTTTTACTGAACTCAAAGGGGTTAAGAGTGATGGTCAGGAGCTTGCTTCAGGAAACAGAAGTGGTAAGTTTGATTTTCACTTCACCTTAAAGGGACACTTCACGTAGAGTTATCCGATATGTAACTATGGAGACTTGCCCATGCTTATTAAAACATTATTGAACTTTTATAGATGAATCCGATCAGCAGTATCTACACAACGAGACATTGTCCAGACCTCATTTTTTTTTACATCAAATTTGTATTGATTCAGATAATCTATTAATAGCATTTTGACGTGTTCTGCACAAAAATGATCCTTAGGAAATAAAAAATTCTAAAATGGGACAGGTATTTTTCGACCAGGAGAGTATAAATCTAGATGTTCAAGTAGACGGTAGCGCAGGGTCCTTAAAGAAACAATATGCATTGGCTGTAAACAGTGTACCAGCCAAACTTTGGAACTACAGTTTGAATCGAGGATCAGGAACGCATTTATCTTGGACCTGACCAACTCAATTTGGGGATTGTTAGGCCATTTTTTTGTGTTAAGCTTGTCTGACCATGGTCACCTAGTTGGTTCATCTGGCCAATAAAGAAATAGCCCATTTATGCCTAGGGTCAGAAGAGAGGGTTGTGAATTGTGAAAATGGGGTGGACGTGACATGACCCATCAGATTGGCCACCATAGATCATCTAACTAAAGAGAGAGAAATACATGTATGATACGACGAGAATCAAGTACAATAGATAAAAGGGCTTCATCAATGAAGCAGTGAGTCAACCATTTCACATCCAACTCATCAACTGGCTTCTTCTTCTTCTTCTTCAGAGTCAGTTCCCTTTGACCCTTTTCTATTACAATGTTCATTATTCTATTCTTCTATGAGCTGTTCAGTAACTCCAGCATATCTCTCTCTCTCTCATGAATGTGTTACTAAAACATTTCAAACTCTCTCTTTCTTCTCATCAATGTGTGACAAGCATATCAAAACTTGAGCATGAAACATCAACACTAGTCATTCATTGTGTTTTTATTACAATTCATGATGGGTGGTAGCAACATTGAAATTTCATTTATTTTTCCACCTCCAGCATTGGAATGAAAATGTGAAAATTGATTCTACAATAAATTAAGAAAAACTCCAACTCCCCTCAATGGTAAGAAAAGGGCAATACGATAACTAAAATACCACAAATGAATTTTTTTTCTTTTTGTCCAACCCTTTAATGAAAATAATTATTTTTTTAAAGGAAAATCCATTGTACTATATCGACGATTGAGCGTGTGGGTTTCATGTTTAAGCCACAGACGAGTTGACAGATGTATCTCTTATTTAATTCGTCGGAAACGAATAGTTATCTTGTCATTTCATCTATTCAACGGTTAAAGTAATAATTAGAAGTAATCAGTACAAACACAGGTATTTGCTCTAGCAACAGAGGTTCCTCTCTTTCAATTAGAGGTGAAACTCAGGTCGGATTTTGACTCGATCTGAGAAATCATATGGGTCAGGTCATATGAGTCGAGTTGTGTTGAGAAGATAAAAATCCACATTAAATTCAGATCGGGTCGGATTGAAATTTACAAGTTAATCTGATTTAACCCGGCTAAAATTAGGTTAAAATAGGTTCAGAATGCAGGTCGAGTCAAAATTTGACTTGAGTCGGGTTAGAATTCAGGTCGGACCGGGTCGAGAATTTTGGGTCGGGTCGGGTCGGGTCGGGTTCTATAAATATCTTAAAAATCCGACCCGACCCGATTTCAACCCTACTTTCAATGTTTAAAATTTTGTTAATTTTCATAAATCTCTCTAGATTATTGATTACTGGCAATGGTTAAAAATTTGGTAAATTTGGATATAAGAAGAAGAATTGTGAATGATAATATGTAAGAGTTTGTGGGTATTCAAGATATTGTGCCGCTATTACTTCAAATATTTCTCAACGGCTGGTGTGGAGGTATAGCTGCAAATTAAGTTGTAGTCATGCTAATGTGATGTATAAATGCTCTTAATCAATTGTAGAACTAATCATTGTTTGGATTGAGTATCCAACCCAAAAGGTTAGTCCACTGACTAGAGTGACCTCAGTCTTTTATAAGTTTCTAAATCTACTCCTTTCACAACCAACGTGTGATGTGTGACTCATTCGTTGTACCAGAACGTCCCGCATCATACAATCCAGCTAGAGGATTCCTTGAGTCCACATGCATTGGCTTGGAGATATGGCTCGCATACCACTTATGAAGACAGGGTATCCATCCCAAAAGACTAGTCCAATAGGTGGAGTGACACAAGTCTTTTATTAATTTCTAAATCTCCTTTTTACAACCAATGTAGATTTTGTTCTACCCTAACAATCATTGCACCTACAAGTGAAAGAGATTGAAATTTCCAATATGTCATGTACTTATTGGTTGAAAGGGAGTCAATACAAATCATTTCAGAAGAATTATTAAAAGGAAAGTGAAAATGTATATATAGATTAAGAGAATGATTGTTTTTCCATTTTTCATTTGCTGATTTTCTAAAAAAAAAATGAATTTTGTAAAAATAAGTGTCATGAAATTTGAAGCCCCATGTTGGATTTTAGAAATCTGAAGTTTATGTTGTTTACAATGAAAATTTACTTTTATTGAAAATAAATGAGATATTATGTGTCAAACTTAGAAGACCTCCTATTTTTGTCATTAAATTTTATCAACTCTTCAATAGAAAATGGATTCTTAAGAAAAGAAGAAGTACTTATTTTTTTTCTCTGGCGAAAAAAGAGGAAATGATCTCATTTTCTTTACAAACAACTTTTGAAAAAAAAAAATTGATTTAGTGAAATCAAATTGATGTCCTATTAAAAAACTCTTAAGAATTGGCAAGAATTTGTGATTTGTAAGTTGTTTACTTAATCCACATTATCTTCAGTACTATAGCTTCTTCCCTCTGTAATTTGTATCTAGAGTTGTTGAGCTATTCAAAATGAAATCCATAAGGTGACAAGATACATCTCTTTGAAATTTCTTTTATTCACTTATTTTGATTCTCCATTCAAACCCAAAAACCCATCAAGCCTAAGATAACAATCAGCATATCTATACATATTGTATCAATGCATTTCGGTCAATACATAATTTAACTCAACAAATTGATTTTTAAAAAATAGAAATGAATATATCAAATTAATTTATTAGAAATTTATTGGATTAAATTATTGGCTTTAAAAGTCAAATTAGGTACAAGTCCAATTCACATGAGAATAGGATAGCGTGTGAGAGAAGAATGGATCATTTAGGCCTACAGTGAGTCTCATAATACAAAGTTCTCATGAAAGTTATATGAGAATTGCTCTTAAATGATCATTGATATATATATATATATTTGAATGAGTTTAGTGCAAACGGTAATAACTCGACCTTAATTAGAAAAATGACAATTTTTTAGAATTATTAACTAGGCTTTATGACCGGTTAATATGATAGAGTACGGAAAGAGCTTCCTAAAAATGTATTATGTGACCCGATCAGAGTTCGTTTGTTTAGTGATCCAGTCCGACGAAGTTCGGAGGGCATTTTGGACATTACTTAATATATTTTGTTTTACATATAAAATCATGAATAGTGTCTTATAAACTTCTTGAGTGTGAAAGACCACTTTTGTGATATATTCAGACCTTAAAATTCACAAACATATTAAGCTTTTGAGTACGCTACTCAGTGGTATTTCTGGAATTTCACGAGTATTCCTCGAAAGGTGTATTTTACACATGCTTTTATCTAAAAGTCCCGATTTTCAAGATACCCTGTATTCGGAAAATTAACAAACTCAGATCACAGTCGATTTGTATTTTATTAAACTCTTTGACATTTTTAGAATGTCGAAATGAGTATTTTAAACATTTATTTCAAAGTGTCAAAATCACGGTGATTATAAGCCGTCTATTTTATTAAAACATTGACTTTGTGAAAAATACTCTATTTTTGATGTCAAAACAAAAAGTGAACGTTCCACCGTAGGTAAACCCCGTGTTCTCAACACACCTACAGTATCGGGTTTTCACGAGTTAGGGTCTAATGTAGACTAACAGAAAAAGGTTAAAGTAACAGTAAATTTTACTGTTGTAAAAGATAAGGTTTTATCTGATTTTATCTTCTGCCGACAGTTTTCTTCTGCTCAGATTTTACCGAGGGTTTGCCGACAGATCAAACGATCAGGGTGATTCCAGCAGTTTTCAATAGTGTTTTTCAAAACAATATAAATAGGTGCACTCGGTTTAAGTTTAAAATCACAAGTTCACACAGTTTTTCTCAATTTTTTCTCTCTGCTGGTGTTTACAAGTGCCCTGAAACAGCTGTCTTAATTTTTTTGGAAGATTTCTGTAAGTATTTATTATGAGTTGATATTTTTAGTTTGTAGACCTCATTAAGAGGAAGCTACATATTCAATTTTATCAGAAAATGCCTTACGGTTTGCTCTATAAAAATCGGAGAAGAAAATATAGAAAATTGGAAAAAATTGCTAATGAACAGTAACTTGCAGCGCAATGTTCATGTTCCCCCAATTGTCAAAATGACATTTTCGTAAATTTGGTGAACAGTACCAGATGACATTTTCATAATTTTTATGAATAGTACCTGATGGCACTTTCGTAATTTTTATGAATAGTACCCAAATGACATTTTCGTAAATTTGGTGAACAGTACCAGTGGCATTTTAGTAATTTTTGTGAATAGTGCCCAGGGGCATTTTGGTAATTCTGGATATGTTTTGGGGACACAAACGTAATTTTTTGGAAAGGTTTCAAAAATGGATTTTATGTTGTTTTAGCTTAAAAATACTTATTTTAGACCACTTGTGGGTTTATTTGTCCCTATTAAGATCAGGGGCAAAATCGTAATTTTTACAAAATTACATGAAAACTCTATAAATGTTTTGTCATGATATTCTAAATACTTAGGATTATATATTATGGCTATATAGTGTTATTATACGTTGTATTTACACTGTTTTATGTTTTAAACAGATTACTAAAAACACTCGTCAACCAAAGGTGAAGATATTCAACCACACTATGTGTTTACTAAAATGCATCTCATTTTTCATTCAATACAATGTTTATTTCACTATTAGCCCTACGGTAATAAGTGGATATCCGTGGTCATTTTTATTAACGGAAAGGATGTGATATTAGAATGCGATACCGACACTGTTCACACGTAAAGAGGTGATTATAAGTTTCTACATATGAAACGTGAACATGAGAGTGTTTCGGGATGTCGAGATCTAGTCATCCTAAAACAGAGTACGAAACTCACTTATTGCTAGAGACTACTTGGTATTGTGATGTTGGTGATCTGTTGATAGATCAGGTATCCAACTGTAATTCCGATAGGAATATGCATTTCGTGGATAACTGTGTGTATTGTAGGATAATTAATCTATGCGACAAATGATGAGTATAGGGTAGATGTACCCGATTGGAGAGAACGATAACACTTATTTGTGTTATAATATAACCTGTTTGTGGGCTTTTAATTTGTGTTTAGTTTTTCCAGCATAGTATATACTGATTGCTGATATTTGTATTATGATTCCATGCGGGAGGGCTTAGGAATCTATGTTAGCTGAGTGAGGTTATTATGGTCATATGTGTGAGAGATATAATGTGAGCTAACAATTATGTTTAAATCCATGTGTTGATGTGCATATTGATTGGTGTACTGTGCATATCAAATTACCTCACACCAGTGTATGAAGTATCTAACTCGTGGAGGGCAATAGTACGGGGTGTATTAAAATACGGGCTGTGTGAAACACTGAGCATGAATTTGCCAGCGGTGTAGAAAACGTATTACTCGCGGCTAGGGAAGCGTCGTAGACGTCGTTTGGCGGGGGTATCTTTTTGAAAAAAGAAGGACATTTCATGGTAGATAACTGTGTTGACATTATTCTACATGATTTTTTAGTGTATAAACTGTTATTTGATAACATGTTTATTATGTTGATAATATATTTTATTATCCAGAACTTGTTGTTGTTTTCTCTTCACTGAGTTTGTAAAGCTCACACCCCTTACGAAACAGGAAACCCAGGGGACAAAGGACATGATGATCTTCAACTGTAGTATAGGGTGGAAATCCTCTAGCTATCTACCCAATGATGGGATCTTATGTTTAACTTAGTAGACATTATACGTATGAACATACAATGTAATAAACCCTTTATGGTGTTCGTTTGAAATACTGTAGGATGTAATAAAGTCTACTTCGTCTCTGATGTGTAATTCTGATGTTGATGGGATTGATTGATGAAAAATGTTAGGTAGATCTTGTGTGACATTTTCTATTTGAACTTTTCTAAGAGGTCAAGATGTATATTACATGTTGGTTAGTAGTGTGTCTACATACTATGCGTCGAGGTTTTGGGTCTTAAGAGGGCCCATGGTGGCCCCTCCATCTGTTTGTGATTTTTACCGGCTAGGTATGGTTGGGTCCGAGGCTGCCAAATGTCAAATCCAAACCTGGTCATATGAGATTTTAAGTCCATATATTAAAATGATTTCTGCAAAGGCTCAATATTGTCTTAGAAAAAAAGAAAATCTCATGTCAATTGGCTCGGAGGGTCGGGGGGTGACACAAACACCCAATGGAGGCCACTTGAGCTCACATGAATGAGTGGATTTAAGAGGTCTTGGCCTCTGTATGATGTCTATAAAATTCCATGTTAATTGGATAAGAGAAGTCATGTTTTTTAAGGACTTCAAAATTTCATATTCATTGAGTTAAATCAATAAGTTTAAAAGTCAAGTTAATGTCAAATTGGGCATCGGTGCATTTCATGAGTGTAGGTGAATGTGAGTGAGAAATTAGATCCATTAGATCTACTATGACCCAACAAATCAAAGTTTGCAATAAAGCCTCATTAGAACCAATATATATATAAACAATTTTAACGAGACTTTCACGAGAATAGTTAATGGGCATCACTTGAGCCCAAATAAATGAGTGGGTTTAAAAGACCTTAACTTATATATGGTGTTTATAAAATTTTATCTTTATTAGATAAGAGAACTCATATTTTCTTAAAACCCTCAATATTTTTCCAATGATGGAAACTCATCGGGCTAGAGCATTGGAGTTTAAAAGTCAAATTAGATATAAGTGCAATTCACGAGAATAGATGAGTATGAGGGAGAAATTGGATCCATTAGGTCTTCTGGAGCCCAACAAATCAAAGTTTGAGACTTTCATGAAAAAGGCCAATAAGTGCCACTTGGGCCCAGATAGATGAGTAGGTTTGAAAGGCCTTGATTTATATATAATATTTATAAAATTTCATCTTGATTGAATAAGAAAAACCATATTTTTTAAATCCCTCAAAATTTTACATTTTATCTAACAGTAAAATTTAATCGGATTAGATCAATTAGCTTTAGAGGTCAAATTAGTAACAAATTACATATGATACAATTCACAAATGTAGGTGGTTGTGAGGGAAAATTTAGATTTATTGTCTCTACTATAAACCTTACAAACTAAAGTTCTATAAAAGTCTAATAAAATTATAAAAGCGTGATGCATATCGTTACTAATCAATACATATCGGCCGATACGGAACCGAAATGTATGGTATCAGCCAATACTTGATGGGCCCGCTACAGATAGATGCGTAGAGGGCGATACGTCACGGTGCTCTTTTGGTCGATATGTAGCGGCCAATACGTTACATATCTGCCGATATTTTCAACTATGTTTTCAACACTCTTTATGTTTATAGTTCAAGGTAATGGATAGGGACGCCATACTTTTTTTTTTCTGACTAAGAGACACCAATCTACTTTTTTTACCACTTAGGTGATGATAAATGAAACAAAACGGTTAACCTAACGTCCTTTATTATTAAAATATCGGTGTCTCTATCAATTTCCATAGTTTAAATAGGGGATTTTACTCTTATGCACTAGCTGAATCTAGTTATTTTCCTATCAGAAGAAGTCATATGTTGATTTCTTCTCAACATTTACATTTAGGTAGGATTGCAAATGGGCTCTTACAAAGTCGAGCTGAAAACTGTCAAGCCGGCCCGAAAAGAGCATGGCTAGTCCAGCCCATGGACCAACTCACAAAACTTATGCACCAGCTGAATCTAGTTATTTTCCTATCTATATTTTGATTTTTTTTCTCATCATTTACATTTACGTAGGATTGCAAATGGGCTCAACAAAGTCGGGCTGAAAACTGTCAAGCCGAGCCTTAAAGGACCATAGGCCCGTTGACTGAATTATCAAACTCAGAACAGCACTGAAGCTCATTAGCCTACAAAAATTGTGCTACATATCGCAAAGATGGGCCGGGCTGGGGTCGGTTGGTAACCATGGCTAGTCCAGCCTATGGACCAACTCAGAACCCTAGCCTCCTAATCACTTTGATTAACAAGAAGAAAACCCATGATTTGTAAAGTGAGATAATTAAATTGAGAAGCTGGAGAGGTGCATGGCCTTGGGTACCTCCCATAAAATCCCAAGTAAATGTCCATTTATTAAAAAGTATGTTACATTTAAGACATTTACTATAATCACCAGGAATACATTTATTTTATTTATCTATCTAAAGTTCCATGTTATGTTGTACTAAAGACAATAACTACAATTGCAGATAACATTTAATAAATCCACAGACAAAAATCCGAAATATAATGGGAAAAATAGGAACAAAACAAAATTCCCATTTACTCAACTTAATGGAAATGCTAAGATTGGGAAAGAGAGAACCTCCTTTTTCATTACTTTTCTCACTGAATCACTGAAACCTTGTATTCAAACTCAACCTACAATCCCAAGAGAGAGTATAGAGAGAGAGATAAGATCAGGTACTGAAAAAAGGTTGATAGAGGAAGACCCATTGTGGGTAAGAATCAGAAGTATCTAAGAACCAATTTCTCTCAACAAAACAAATTGATTAGCCAACTAATAATTGAAATTATTTATATCAATGTTTAGTTAATAAATGATTTTAATAATTATATTTAACTCACATGGGTGTAGTTCAACTAGTACTTCAGTCTCAAGAAGCGGGAGGTGTCAGATTCGAACTCCCATGACTTCAGCACTTCACCTGGTGTGCTCTAAAGACAGTGGATATCATCAGTGAAGATTTTACGTTGAGTTTTCCACGATTTCTTATACCATTAAGGCAGGTCGATTACAATTTGAATATGATTTCTCACTCTCTTCATTAAACTGTTAGTCATATGCTACGATTTTATTATGCTAGACAAGAAATCAAAGAGTGTTGCTTTGAATCAGTACGGTACAGTCGAGTTCGAGTTTAGATTTAAGTTGGGAGTCCAAGTTTTGAGTTATTATTATAAGGAGAATTTTCGGTGAAAATATGAAGGCCCTTGATGGTGAGTCACCTCTTTTTATGATTAGGATCCAACTTCTTATTGTTAGATACTTAGATTAGGCAACGGATAATTTTCTTCAATAAATTATTTACATTAAAAAAATCAAATCAACTCATTTAAAGAGGACCTTTTATTTTTATCAAGTCTGAATTTAGTGCCGTTACTAGAATTTTTTTTCAAATAAATTGACTATTTATATCTTCGATGCTCGTCAACTACATTAAGTAAAATATTTATTAAATTTATTTAGTATAATGAAAGAACTTTAAATATTTTAATTTGATATCGAGCTGTAAGAATAAATAGTTGAATCTGAAAATTTTAAATTAAAATAAAGAACTTTAATCTTATCTATCCATTTTTCATAAATTAACACCAAATTTAAAGAACATTTTTTGAAAAATAAAATTTTGATTTAAGTATATTTAGAAAACATACCAAATCCACATTCACTTTGGTTGGATTTTGGGCTCTAGCCCTAAATTTGGAAATCCTACTTCTCCTAGCTCTATATTCTGGAATGAAAAGTTACAAATTATACAATAGGTTGAATTAATTTTGTATATCGGATACTCTCTCTTCAAAAAAGAGAAGATTATCTTAGATGATTAAGTGCCGTATTAGCTTTTCATGAGACATTTATCTTTTAATTGAAATATATTATGGAATGTCTTAAATCCAAGATACATCATGTATCCTAACCGAATGATTACTAGGCCTCATGGAGAGTAGAAACACATTGAGAATCAATAGAATTTTTTCTTGGGTAGCAATTCTCTCACAGAAGTTTTGTATAACCCGACACAGATTTTACTGTATTGCCTATTTTGCCCTTCGAATCGGCTCGCAAAACCCTTCAAATTGGCTCGCCGGATCACTGACCGGCTCTCCAGATCACTAACTGGATTACTGACCCTTCCATTGCGATATAAATCAACTCACTAACCGGCTCACTGAAATTTATCTAAGTGAGATTGTTTTTTCATAAAAAACGACAAATTGGATCACTGAAATCAGATCACTGATTGGCTCTTGAGAATTTTTTTTAAATGCTTTCGTACGGTAGTGGAAGAGTAAAATGGGTAATATCCTAAATCTCGTGTCTTGTTACACAAAATACCCGTGGGAAGATCACTACCCTTTTTCTCTTTTAAATGAGAAATGGACTCCACGTGCAAAACTAGAGATGAAACTTGGGTCAAGTTTTAACCCGTATCACATGACTTGATTCGAAAAATCAAGTGGGTTGGGTTTTTACATTTTTAAAATTAGAGTCAGGTTAGATTGAAGAAAAAAATCCGAATTAAATTAAGGTAGGGTTGGGTGAAGTTTTTTTAAAAATTGACCCGACCCGACCCGACCCACTCAAACAATTTATTATAATACTCGGGTTGATTCGAACCAGCACTCAAGTTGATTCGAGTCAATAATTCAGGTCGAATTGGATTGAACAACTTAGGTTGGGTTTAATAATTTTTATATGAGTTAAATTGGATTTACTAAAGCCTAGCATTCACCAAATTTCAGCCCTATGCAAAACTAATTTATGTTGAGGCAAAAGTCATGGTTAAACTTATCCAAGTTTGTTAGTAGTAAAAGTAATGAAATAAATCATTGAAGCGCATGCAATTTTTGTGTCCTCGACTGTTCATTTCATAACCTTTGTAATGGATGGCCAGAGAATCAGAACAAAGTCGATCGTTGTAATACAACAACTCTACATATTTCATTTTTTTATATGGTACATCTCACGTGTCTAAGCAAATACTCTAAATCTTCCTGTAAATTTTCAAATATTCACTTTTGGAAAATGAAAGAACAGAACAAAAGCAAGGTGAATACTGAATAGTGTCCAATCAGAAAGTGAAGTAGAAAATTTAACAAATTTATATGTATATTATTGATATATAAAGTTTCTTTTTCCCCTCAATTGTGTTTGTTACTTGTTTTCAAAGTACCATCCTTCCTTTTGCCTACTCTCAATCTTCACCCACTCTTGCTGCAATGAATGAAGGCTGCCTGCACTTGTAATTGCATTATTAAAGACAATTTCTATACTATAAACATATTGGAATTTTGTCCACAATTAATACATTTCCTGCCTCAATTTACACTCGTCTTCTACCCTTCCTTCAATTCCATTCAATCCTCTCATTTACACGGCAAAACAAATTAAAATAAGCAGCCCCTCTTCCTCCCTTCAATTCCTTATATAAATGGCAATGGAGATGCAAAACATTACTGGTAGATGTGGAAACGCCCCGCTGTAGCTTGTCTCCTTCCATTCAACTTCTCTTCCTCTCATTTCTAGTTCCAACTTCCACAAGTCTTAAGGTGAATGCAGTATTCTGATAGGATTTGGTGCATTAATGTTGATTTGTTTATTTACTTTATATGTTAATCAATCTTTTCAAGTTGAAAGAATGGTGAAAATTTTGTAGGTGAAAGAGACAATGAGCTGGAACGGGAGGAGAAGCCCAAAGCTGGAGCTGAAGCTGAACCTGTCACCGCCACGGATGAACTTGATAAGCATGGAGTCGCCGAATGGGTCGGTATCGTCGTCGAATTCTCCGACGTCGCCGCCGAGCTCATGCTTGTCGGATCTCAATTCGGGTGAAGCGAACCAGGGCCAGGCCCTTATGTACTCAAATAGTCCAGAGGCCACTTCCATGGTCCTCGTCGGGTGCCCCCGTTGCCTCATGTATGTGATGCTGTCTGAAGAAGACCCCAGATGCCCCCAATGCAAGAGCACTGTCCTGCTTGATTTTCTCCACGATAGCAGCATCAACACCAATCTCACCCCCACTCCCACCCAGGACACAATGAAGAGCTAAGCTACTTCTCATAGCTTGGCAATTTTCACCACCCACCTCCCCCTTCTCCCACCCTCCTCACAAACTCCTCCTTGGCTTCTCCCCTTCTTTTCTTCTCTCCTTTCTTTTTGTCATAGACTGCCATGTGCCTCTTCCACAAAGCAAAAGTCTTGTGAGGCCCATGCAGCCTGCAGAATTGGGCTCCATGGCCCGACCCATCAAATGGATAGTACCTCTGCAGGTGTGAGAGAATGAGTTTACCACAGAGTTATGCTTCGCGGAAGAAGCACACTGTCTAACCTTTTTCCTATATCTTCTGTTTTGCTGGAAAATGGATGGTGGTGTCTCTTTTCTCTTGTCCTGCTTTTGCTCTGTTTAGAGTTTAGAGTTTAGCTGAAGACAATGTAAAAGGGCCGACTGATGCAAGCTGTAACAGCCCAAATTTTCTAATCAAACAGTCTCCTTCTTTCCATGCTTCTCTGTTCGGCTTTCTTCTCATTTACAGTAATTTTCATAAGCAAACAAGTATGTGACGATACTATACACCGAAACTTGGGTGTACTGAACTCGTATACTCTGCATAACCCATCCTCACTTGGGCAGTCACAACTCAATCAAATGAACAATATGAAAGATCGACAGTGGAGTTACCAAATATGGAACTTTTCATTCATAAATGCATGCAAGTACTTTCGGTATTGTTACACTTCCATCTATAAATTTACACTCAGAGTGAGAGGGACCTTCCTAACAAATGAAGAAAAGGGAAATACACGAAATATGGGGACTTGGTATAGAAAGGTGAAGAATGTAGGTGGAAGGCTGTTTTGAATTAAATTTTCATTAATAAAATTTAATGCACCAACAATTAAGACAGCTGAGGATAATGATGGTATTAGGTCAAATGATAAATACAAATTTATCTCTCCCTTCCCTTCTTCATACGTGCAAACACTAAATGCCATCTCCGTTCTCTTACTTTATTTGTGAAACCATTTTTTTCCATTGGCAATCTCAATTTAAAAGCACGGAGACAAGATTGCTCCAGTTTCTACTTTGTAATGATTCAGCTGATAATGAGTTCACATCTGCATACACTGAATCACGGTGTATAACCCACAACTGTTGGGCATGACAATCTGGTCGCACGTTGGCAGATTGGGGTTAGTGGAAGCTAGGCATGACCTGAGCCCAACCTGTTTCAATCTACATGATAGGAAAAGCCCGAAGAGCCCAGCCAGCAAAGAATGGACTTGGATGGGCCAGACCTGGCCCCTTCTTCCATTGCCAACAACCAACGCCTCTTGTTGCCATAACCATAGCTGATATTTCATGCTGATCGGATGTTATCGAATCATCAATCTCTGTCTTATTTTAGCTAAGCTGAAGATAGTAATCCAAAGCAGATATTAAAAAAAACTTGACTTGGATTCTGCAGGAAATACGTTCTGTTTGAATGACTCAGCTGAGTTACAGTCAAACTCAGTAAAACCCAGACACTAATTCCATTAAAATACTAATAAAGACAAACTTGGCTCAGTTGTTGGGTTAAGAGTTTTTGAACATTTTATGGATTAACATTCCATTTTTTCCAAAATCCAGGATTACAGAAACAGGGGTCCTATTGAGGATATGTTCTGCCTTAGTTTTATGGTTGTTTACTTGGTAAATTCTAACCACTCTTTCTTACTTTATTAAAGGAATCAGTGTTACTAGCATGATAAATGTCACTTAAGTGTTTATTTTGCAAAGCTTTTGCTAGATCTATATATCCTTTCATTTTTAGTATTATAATGAAATCATTAAGTCACATTTTACAAAGTATCCTACATGTATCAGAGTAACACAAGACGCTGAGTATATACCAGTGTCAAGAAATTTTCTAGTGTGAGCCAGTTCACTAACTTTTGATATAGCTTAAAAGACTAAGTTGATTTGATACATCTGCTTTTGTAGATAAGGTATGGTAAAATTCAATTTAAAAATTATTTTAGTATAGTTTTTAAGGGAAAAAAAATTCAACTGTCTACAAGACTTGAGTTTAATCCAACAGTGAATATATCTCAAAATAAGTTTAAATTTGATGTAACTCTAATTCATAAGATGATAGTAGACATGAAAAAGAAAAATAGTATAAATATACGCCCAATCAAAACTCAGTGAATTGGTTCACAGTGAGCCAGTTCACAAGGGATAGATTCTCTACCAACCCATAGATGAGTGAATAATCTACATGGACAGAAGTCAAGTGTTTCAATGCATTGTTGTTGGGTATTTGATTGCTGCTGGTGCAACAAACTTACAACATAACACACAGATGAAGTATGAAAGAACTTAAATGAGGGAAGCAGAAATTTCAAGGCCAAAAGCATAGTTCAATAAGCTAAAATGCAGTAGATGGTTTAGAACTGCAGTGCGTAAGCCACCATTCTTATCATCCATGAAGTGCACATTTTCCATTGACCATTCAACTAGATCATCGAGAATAGATCAACTCATGGGTGGTCCATAATGAGATAATCACAATTTCACACTAAAATGGATTTGGATGCTCTATCTGATTGTATGCTTGAGATCATGATCCAATGTGGGTGAGGAAATTTCTTTTGTACACTGGTCCATCAGCTGGCAGTATAAAATAGCTTATACAACATTGCACAGGCTCTGATTGACAAACAATTGATCAGAGAGGATGCTCATTGTACAAACTACAAATGCATGTCAATCTGCACTACATAGAAACACCGAAATGCAAGTAATAGTTTACAGACCTGGATGGATGAATAGCAGCATTAGTTACCAAGGATGAGCTATGATCCAATTCATGGATGCACAACAGAGTGACATGGACATGCATCACCCACGTTTTCCCGGGCCCAGGTATTAGGCCGCATTGGTATAACACCACCGGATGGCATCTTAATATCCTGGCCAACATGAGCTCTATATTCCCAACCATTCATTAACTACCACTTCCACCTTCACATGGTCTAATGTGTTGGTATATGAACCCCAGTGACTCAGTGAGGACTAAGAAGAGTAGTGTTTGTATGAATGGGGTCAGATGTTTCATTCTGTTGCTGTTGAATTCTTGAATGGTGCTGGTACAACAAACCCAATTAATTAGATTTGTATTACGTTAAATTTAGGGACCAAGAACTTGAATGAAAAGAAAAATCAAAAAGTGAAAGCATAGTTCATGAGCTGTGGTCCAGTAGTAAATTAAATACTGAAGTGCAGGGTAAGAACCACTCCAACCATCTATTGAGTGCACATTTTCCACTTAGACCGATTCATGGCCATGGTTTAAAAACTCGACACTCAAGACATATGTGCCATCAAGTAATCAGAAATTTTTCAAGTTTTGTTGCTCAACTCAAAATACAGAATCAAGATAACTCAGGCAAGTCAGGCTGACTTCTCCAAGTTCTTAAACTATGCTATAAAAACTTTAGAGTAGTAATGGGCAAAAAAGAAATTCTATTGGGAAGCTTAAGATCATCTAACATTTATTAGATAGGCTAACTATCAAATTGTCTGTAGAACTGGCTTCTCAATTTGGGTGTCGAGGAAGAAAGAATATCAGAGATTTTTTTAAGAAAAAATTATGGTGAATTTTATGGTTTAGACTTCTTTTTTGTTCATTCCATTAGACGGAGAAGAACTCTTTCAGTTTTTCTATGTTTTTTATGGTGTAATGCGGTGTGCTACATGGACCTTTACGCACAAAAAGTGCATGTTTATGTGTAGTACATGTGTGTCAGCTAGAAGTTCTTGTCATGCACTGACCATAATGCTTTGGTCCACATTTATACATTGTGTATTTAAGCCATGAATTATAAGTTAGTTGTAACACATGGAGTAACTATCTTTTCCCTTCCAAATCTCTTCTGCTCATTTTATAACAATCAATCTTGACTACTCAATGTGGAAACTGTTGCTGGGTGTATGTATCAGCATTCTAATGAGCCAAGTAAGATTCCTGTTCACAAGGTGGACATAGATCCAAATCCAACATGGGTCATGCATCTAGGATGCCAGGCCAAACAAGATTATGATTACGATTGCATGAATAGGAATATAGATTCAAACCCAGATTTGGTTAATCCTTGTGAGAGATTATTATGCGACTGCAGCAAATTATCACATGTGTTGATAATCCTTATTTAGAGACTTACGTGGCTGCAACAAATTATCACATGTGTTAAATTTAAATACAAGAAGCTATATTAATCAACTACTGCACAAAATATGCCATATATATTAACATTAATTACAACTCAATTTAGTTAGACAGGTAATCAGGTATGAATGCATCAAGACCTCGTTAATAATCAATTGCTTTACACAGAGTAGTTTCTCCTCATCTATTCCTACTTTACTTTTATTGTGATTTATAATAAGGGTGAAATTAGATTTAGTTATTAAACCACTTCTATCTGTACATTTATGTTCAGTAATAGATACTGTCAAGTATAGCGTATTCAGGTAGGTAAGAGTCGACCTAGCCCAACTTGATGTATGATACCCTCAAATTGAACCCAATCTCACCTAAATTTCAAGCTAATTTAATCCAAGATGAACCCAAGATCTAGAAGCATTTTGATGAACCCCAACAGACTGATTTCTAAAGCTATATTGGATTAGGTCGGGTAGGCTGTTGTCTCGTCTCCATAATTTAAGCCCCTCTCTACCACCTCAATGCCTCCATTGTCATGAATTATTGATATCTCAAACTAGAGAATTCATGGAAAATCAAAAATCAAAATCAAAGAAAGAAAAACCTTGAGGTGTTAGCTTGATGGTCAATTCCCACATGCTTGTGGGAGGTCTTGGGATCAAGCCCCCGTCAACACAAAAAGGGCCACTCCACTTAGCTTTGTACCCAGCGTGTGCGGATTGAGAGGTTTATAAATGCCCCAAGGATTAGTCAGGTGGGACGCTTGGATACCTTGGTCTTCAAAAAAAATCAAAGAAAGAGAACTGCGGAATAGATAACAGAAATTGGAAGTTGTGAGGATCTCTTTCATTAGCATATGATCAGAAAGGAATTCGAGAAACAAAATGTTCTCTTTTGATCATGAGAGCAGCAGAGAGAGATTAAACATCAGCAAAAGCTACTGAGCTTGATCAAACGGAGAAACAGGAAAAATCCTCAATGCCCATTCCTGCCCTTCAGCCCAACTCATCACCCATCAAAAGCAACATATGAAGAATATGATGAAGAGAGAAAAGATGGATACCTAGAGATCATAATAACCGGATATTTAACTTATCTAACAAATTATCAATGGTAAATTGCCAAATCAAATAAAGGTCCACACTCCACACTATATGTAAATGTGTGTGGGTCACAGGGGATCAGGTCCATATGCATATACATAGAGCTCCACCTACATGAATATAGACCCAATTGTGTACATCAAGATGTAGTGCATCTGGGCTTTTGGGACAGCCTATGTCAGACGGCGGGGCATGTCTGACATGTCAGATATGATGAATATGGAGTCTTAGAATATAGGTACTTGTCAAATTTGGAAGACATTCAATCATCCCACCGATGATCTTAATCTCGTCATTCCAAAGGTATCTTACAGATGTATGCGCTGTTCACTGGCAGAACCCATTCAGTAATCAAGATTTGTCATTGTTCTGATGTTGAACATGTTAGGTTTATTAGCAAATAAACACACCCAAATAATAAACGGAATAAATCAAGCACAATAAACACAAACGAATTTACGTGGTCCAGCCCTCTTGACTAAGTCCACGGAGCGTGTAAATACTTTTATTAAGAGAGAAATAACAACAATATTACAAAGAGATTCAACGAGTTTGAATCCAACCTGAACCCAACTTAACACTGCTCACTTCTCTGCTGTGGCTGACACGGCCTCCTTATGAATCTGTCTGATATTCCCAGTTTCTCTCTTGTTACACCTCTGTTCTCTGTGCTGCAAGCCCTCTGTCTCGTGTCCTCTCCTCTATGTATTACACGATTTCAGTGTCTCATCTCGGTTTTCACACAGCTTTATTGCCATGTATGTCCTCCGTAATTCCAAGATAATTCCACACACAGAATACACATAAATGGCAGTCTTAAATAAGGACCACCGTCTCTGACTCAGTAACTTACTAAAAATTGCTTATAGCAATTTCCGTTTCCTGTTGTGTATATAAGTAAGTTGCCGTGTGTTGCACAACCGTCCCACGCCTAGCACTTGCCTTGTTCCAGTTTGACTGTAATTACTATTCTTGCTAAATAGCAATTTCCATTTACATTATCAGCAGCTGCTAATTCCATTTGAAGTTTCCCATGCCAACACACCATGAGCTTAGGAGAAAATCATGGCCTTGATATTGTGGAATCAAGCCACATCTCTAACAGAACATTGCCTATATTGATGCATAACTGAATCCAAGAAATGCTTGACAATTGTTTGATTTGGAGGCTACGAGGTGGACAGATTTGGTACCAGAGAATCCTCTGTTGATTAAAACAAGGGTTCGTGATCTCTAGAAGGGAAGTTCTCCACATTCAAATTACCTAACAAGGTGATAACCAAAACAAAGTAACCCTCAGACCTTTTTTTTTTTATAATTCCATAGAGAACCTGCAGTTTAAGCCAACCCCAAATAGATAGAACAAGGCTTCAATGATTACGTAGAGTGAACCCTCTATTTCAAATTCCCTTCATCCAAACACAACCTAACTGGCCATCAAAGTTTCTATGCTATGATTAGACTCATTTTCCAAATGGAAGAGATGGAGACCTTAATTATATTGTCAAGATCTTCATCCTTCTTGGCTCATTCTTTGTCATCAGAATCATTTCCTTTCCAGCATAAAATACCTCATATTGCCCAATAATCAGTCAATTTCCAGTTCTAAGTGGGTTGGGCTCAGAAAAAGCTCACCATAGAAATCCTATTCGCAACCTTTGTATTTGTGTACACCCAAGTAGGGAAGTAACAATAATCAAAGTTCAAGCAGCCAAATCCACAACGCTGTAGCACCAAAGTAGCAAATGCAACCATACCAGAACCTGATAAGCAGGACAGTCAAGAGCCAAGGCAAAAAGCAATAAACTGAGTACTGGATTTCATTAATATAGATGGCTGTGTTCTTCTTCCCATACACAACCTCCATATGATTGATCCAAAGCATAGGAGAATGTCGATCAGCTTAAAACTGTTCCACAAATGCATAGAGCAAACAACAAAGGTTATAGGGTCCTACGCCACAGCAAGGGCTCACTACTTCCTGATCATGATTCTCATTACCATAGAAGTGGACCTTGAACATGTCGAGTCATGTTTGCCTGAGCTAGACCCAATTCAAAGTCATATTTCCCAACATTACCTGATACATCTTGATCTGAACTTTAAGATCATGACCTGTTATACTCATTTTTAAGTAATTACTTGTTAAATGAACTAGATACACATATATGTAGTTAAAAACATATAGTGACTGCCTTTAGAAGAAAGAAAACCACCTGAGTTCCAAGACTAGGGATGATAGTACACAAATAGATGACTTTCTCTTAATGCATAGAGAAGAGACATTACAGAAAAATTGTAAGTTATTCAAGGAGAAAGTCTTACAACAAGACAGAGGTTGTTGACTATGGATGTCTGTGAAGAGTAAAGAATTGCCCCAAAATAAGGTGTAGGACTTAAAAGGAGAAAAAACATAAAAACTTTTAAAGAACGATTATTGAGGAACGAGGATTAGGACCGGCACATGAACCCTAATAAAACATGGAATCAAATGGCAAGTTGTATTAAACAAAATGCCAAAGATGTTCTTGAGGAATCTAAAGGAAATGAGAGTCAAATACATCAAGAAGCACGGTGGTGGAATGCAAGTATCCAATGGGCTACTGGGGAGAAGCACAGTATAAAGAATCATAGAAAACAAAGAGATTAGAAGACAGAATGGTATGATGTATCACAAAGTATAGAATGTTTCTCCGAAAATGACTCGCAACACAAGGCAAAGAAGAAAGGTATCATTTGCAAGATGGATTTGGAAAAAGCCTACAATATGGTTGATTAGAACTTCCTCCATTTCGTCCTTACCAACATGGGTTTCAGCAGGAAATGGTACATGTAGATTGCCGAGTGCGTATCTTCAGTGCATTTTTTAGTGCTCATTAATGTATCTTCCAAAGGTTTTTTCCACAGCTCTCGTGGCCTCCGCCAAGGGGACCCTCTTTCCCCAGCTTTATTCATTAGGGTAGCCAAAGCCCTCAACCTTCTCCTATCCAAAGCAGCAAAGTTCTCTTTAATCAATGACTTCAAAATTGAGCACTCCTCCCTCCAGTTCCACCATCTTCAGTTTGTAGACGACAACATTATTTTCTGTGAAGCCTCCAAGGAGCCAATCAGAAACCTAAAGTCTTTGCTCAAGAGGTTTTAGTTGGCCTCCTCTATTCGAATCAATTATCAAAAGAGTGAGGTCTTTGGCATTAACATTGATGTTGATGAGCTCTCCTTTTTGGCAAGCTTGTTGGCATTAACATTATTAATTGATTGATTAATTTCGGCCCATTTTAGATTTAGAAGGCATCATTTGGATCTTTTCATAACTGCATTAGGCATTTAGGGTTACGTCTTCCCGTGTCCTACATCACTTTTCCAACTCCAAAATATTTCTCCACAATGCAAACAACTCCACCTCTATTACCGACCCATTAGGAAACAGAGCAACAAAGGATTTCTCTACTCAAATTAGGAAGCAAGGGATGCCACCTCCTCTTTGGATTTTCTTTTTATTTAATTTTTTCAATAATGATGTAATAATAGCACAAAGTACAAAGGATATTGGTTGTTTTGAATTTAGCAAACACTAGGAGAGGAAACCCTAGGTGTGTGCACCTCCTTGGTGATTTTTTTCCTTTTTTTTTTTTTGGCTGCATTGTAACCTCTATAAAAGGGACCCTTGGTCAACCATTGCACACAGTACACACAATTGGGATTTTATCAATTAAAGCTTGGTTGTTTTGGTTCTCTCCATTCTTTGATGAGTTGATTTTTATTTGAATTTTCTTGCAATTTTACTTTTGCTTTTAATTAATTTAATACTTGCAATTTCAAAATTTATTGTTGCAAATTTTAACTTTTTGAAAATTCAAATTGTTGAAGCCTTGTTCAATTTTTCCATAGAGAGAAAATTCGACCTAGGTGAGGTTTGAGCTTTGATTTTCTTCCTTTAAGAGTGAAATTCATAGTTCTTTAATCAATTTCGGGTTTCCATACATAATTGGGCCGATTTTAGGTTAGTATTTTAGTGATCAAATCATTGGTTTTCTATTCTCTTTAACCTCGATTTCTCTTTTTTTGGAATTTTCTCTAATTTTTCCTTGAAATTTTGGAGCCTTGGCTAAAACTTTCAATCCATATTGTTGGCCGAAACTTGCATTGTTTGTTTTATAAGCTAGGCTACATCAAGTACACCTACTATGGAAAAACAAATCTCACTGATGAATTCTATTGAAAACTTGGGACAACCATTATTGTCGACTGAAGTCTAGGTCAAAACCCTACACATTGGTGTTAATACTCTTGACAATGGAATTGAGTCTCAAGGGTTACACAAGCTTTCTTTTTCCTTGTTAATGCAAATCTTTCTCCATGTGTAGCCCCTTCCAATTGGACTAAAATTTGTCAATTTAGATTGGGTCACCGACCCTTATGGGTTTCACGTTCTTTTGCACCTAGTATTTTAATAATGTCAATAAACTTGAGCTTGAGGTGTGTCAATTGTTCAAGCACATTCATATGGCTGTTGTAGGCTGAAAGCTCCAAGATTTGAACATACTTGGGGTTATTGCTAATCCTATCTTAAAAAGACATAAAAATAGTAATAAATCCCAAGTATGTTGAAATCTTGGAACTTTCACAAAATCATAAATTGGTATTTAGACTTGAATTTGCAAGTGGGATTTTTTTTTTTTACCTTGGATCCAAGCCTTTCCTTGCCATGTGACCACTCCAATTGATCCATGAATGTTAACACAAATTCATCAATTGGGTCCAATGTGCGATTACCACTGTTGGATGAATCAACTACACTCATGTCACTTGGTTATATTCAACGAAAAATAGAAATGGAGTCGCTCATAAAACCTAGGTCAGCATGCATCTGGGTCAAAATCCAATTTGGCCGAAATTGGAGCTATATATATATATATATTATATACATGGGCTGACATATTTTGAAATACTGAAATTTGAGTAACCAACTTGAAAAAACCCAAAATATGCTTGCTGAAATTTGGGTTTCGTCTGGTTTTTAAAACCATAACATGGTTGCCAAAGTGAAATCTAATAATCTGCATCATGGTTATTTTGTGTTTTTTTTTTTTTTTTGAAGACAGAGACATAAATATCATATTAATAAAAATTCAGATACAAGGAATAGGAGGGAGAGTACAAGAGGGGTGTACAACCTCGCCCACCAAAAGAGAAAATAGAAAAAAAATACAGAAAGGTTACACAGTATGCCCCAATCTTGTGTGAGAGTAAGGGGACAAGCTCAGCTCAGACTCAAATGAACACCTCCTCCCAAGAGACTGTAGGCGTAGCAACACAAAGCTACCAATGGTGTAATACAATGACTCTCGCCACCCAAGATGCATAACCCATTGCATAATACAATGGTTATTTTGTGTTTTGAACATACTTGGTTTCCTCCATAGTAGTTCTATTTTCCTCATGGTTATCTTATGTGTTGTACATGCATTATCATGTTTAATGAAACATGGAATTTTAATATTGGAACTTTGAAATCCAAAAAAGTTCAATTTCTTGAGTCATTAATTCCCATAAAGTGCTATTATGGAAATTTAAAGCTTGAACTGGTTTGATTATAAAACATTCATTTATTCAGCTAATAATTTCATCCCACTAAACATAAATTGGAAAGCTTTTACTTTGGTCTTTATTGAAGGTCTAAGCAACTTTATCCTCATGCACCATTATTCTCATAAAAGCTTACCCTTTTTAACAGAATGGTCACATTATACTGATGAAGAAGATTCCAAGTATAATGTACATAAGGGCAGTACAGGAGAAATCTAATATTAACACCAAAACTAAAAAAATTCAAAAAAGCAAATGAATAAATCATGTCTTCCTATTCCCACTTCTTCCAAACAAATCTACAATGTTGTTCACATATATTTCACATCCTAATTGAGACATCCAACCCAATTTTCCATGCAATTATGTTAGCCAAATCCCCCTTAACAATCAACCTATCCTGACCATGATCTTTCCAAACTTCCAAGGCAAACCTAATTGCCCTTTACTCTGCTTCATTGGATTCCATAGTGCCACCAGGTGCTGCAAAGAACATTTTCAAGGCCCATCTCACTAAGTTACAGTGATTGGATGGGAGAGTTTTCCTTCACATCTGACTAGCCATGCAGGCCCAACCATGTTAGACGACCAGCCTCCCTACTGTTGCTTTTTCATGTATGTGCTCACCATTTCCAACTGATACTGTTGTAGGACTTAGTTACTCAAGATTCTCAACCATAGATGCCAAAATAATGCAAGAAAACTAAGATACAATACTGATACAGCAGCTTGAAACAATAGCAAGAATAAAGCAAAACATCTGAGCATTTATATAAAGTGCAAACCAAATTATACACATACCAGTGTGCAAACATACATATTCACTCTAGTTGATATGGAATGTGGAAGAGAACTACATTTACTTCTGAATTATGAAAATTCAGTAAAACCCTTTAAGAGCTAACATAACTATAAAGAAAATATGATCTTCTTTTTGATGTGCCTATGGATACAACATGCACAAGAGACAAGATATACAAAAAGAATAATAATTAATGCAAAATTATGCCACAGGTTCATACTAATAGCCCAATAAGGACCTCACCAGTAATCTGAACAAGAGCAGAGTCCATCTTTGAAATGATGAAAACGTGTGGTGTCTCTTACAACAATTTCACGACCAACAATCTTGGATATCAATTTCACAGCTTTATGGCAATCCCCACAAATACGCAAATTCTTAAAAACCTTAATGGTAGTCCCCGGTGTCAAGTTGATAAGACCCAATGCGATGGCCAACCTTTCACTATGATAGCAAACAAACTCCTCCTTCATTTCTTCTTCGATGTTATGAAGAACATAATCAATATCAGGTGCATACCCTGCAAGTTTCATTTCTACCAGTAACTCATTTATCTTTGAGTAAATCCCATCTGCTTGTGGATGTGAATGATCACCTGACACAAACTCATGGATTCTATTCCGAATTTCAATCCAACTCTTCCCAGGTTCTTTTCTTACTCCATTCTCTCTCATCAATTTTCTAATCTTGACAACACCCTCCCACTTCCCTTGAGCTGCATATATGTTAGAAAGTAACACATAAGCTGCAGAATCTCTGGGTTCTAAAGCTAGTATCCTTTCTGCTGATCTCTTCCCTCTCTCTAGATCACCATGTTTCCTGCATGCACTGAGCAGCATTCGCCACACCAAAGCATTTGATTCATATGGCATTCTATTTATTAACTCTTCTGCTTCCTTCAACCTCCCAGCCCGGCCTAGAACATCCACCAAGCAAGCATAATGCTCAATGCCAGGTGTAATCCCATATTCAGTCTCCATTGAAAGGAAAAACATCTCAGCTTGCTCTTTTAACCCCGCATGGCTACAAGCTGTCAACAAGGAGACAAACGTTACCCTGTTTGGCATCACTTTGAAACTGTTCATCTGCTCAAATAAAGTGATAGCCTCTTTGGCATAGCCATTCTGAGCATACCCTCCAATCATTGCAGTCCAGGAGACCACATTCTTAGAAGCAATCTTGGAGAAAACTTCCTCAGCTTCCTTTATGCTCCCAACTTTGGCATACATTGTTATCAGGGCATTGGCCACAGCAATATCCATGGTTATCCTCGACTTAAGAATCATTCCGTGGAGCTGTCTGCCCTGTTGTACTGCAGTGATATCAGCACAGCCAGCTAGAATACCAGCAAAGGTGAAATTATCTGGTTCTATGTTCTCTTTCTGCATTGAACAAAAGAGTTTCAGAGCCTCATCCCCACCACCATTCTGAGCTGAAGCTGTAATCATTGAATTCCATGTAATCAAATCTTTATGTTCAATCTTTTTAAACACACATTTAGCATCTGATATAGCCCCTGGTTTAGCATACATGTCAATAAGGGCACTTCCCAAAAAGGCGTCTAGTACTAGACCTCTCTTGATCAAGCTCCCATGAACTTGTCTTCCCATTCCAGGCCAAGATGATGATGCACAAGCAGCTAAGACACTGACATAACTGAATTCATCAGGCCCAATCTCTGAATACTTCAGTTGAATGAACAACACTAAGGCCTGTTCAAATAGCTCGTTGTCAACATATGATTGAATAATTGCATTCCAAGATATAAGATCTGGACTGGAAATAGTCTCAAAAGCCCGATGAGAATCCAAAATATTTTTGTGTTTGGAATACATGGTGATGATGGTGTTTCCAACCAAGGTATCTGTGTGCAACCCAGTTTTAACTGCAAAAGCGTGAAGCTGCCTTCCTTCCTCCATCAAGTGGATTGCCATTGCACTAAGCAAGCTAGACAACGTGTAATCATCAGGAAGAATACCATTCTTTCCCATTTGCAGAAAAAGTTGCATACTCTCATTTATCTGGTTGTTTTCTATGCATAAAGAAATCATGGTGTTCCAGGTGACAGTATTTCGATTCGACATCTTACTGAAAAACAACTGCGCATCTTGTATACTCCCACATTTTGAATAGGCATCCAGAAGAGCACTCCCAACAAAGACATGGGCCACTAACCCACATTTTGTAATTTGAGCATGAAGCTGTTTTACTTCTTTTAAATCTCTTGATCTGAGAACACTTGTAAAAGTGAATTCGTCAGGCTTTGAACCTTTTTCTTGCATTTCAACAAATAGAGTTATAGCTCGCTGGCTATACTTGTTTTGAGCATTGGCAGCAATAATGGTATTCCAAGAGACCTCATCCCGCTCAACCATAATCCTATACACAGTTTCAGCATCTTTCAGACTGCTCAATTTCGCATACATATTAATCAGTGCATTACCAACGCGAATGCATGAAAAGAGCCCCAATTTTATAATGTGTGTGTGAATCTGCTGCCCGTATTTGAGATATCCCAACCCAACAGATGCACGTAAAGCACTCAAGTATGTTGATTGGTCTGGTCTTGACCCCACATAGATCATCATCCAGAAAAGACATAAAGCATCAAAAAATCCCTCATTAAAGCAATAACCCGTGATCATGATATTCCAAGAGACAGTGTTTTTCTCATACATTTCATTGAACAGCTCACGGGCAGCATTAACGTCACCAAATTTCATGTATCGGTTGAGCAGTTGGTTTTCTAAGAAGACATCAGTTGATTCATGGCCAGAAATGGCTGTCTGGGAAACCTGCATCCTGTCTTCCTCAGCTTCATGGGATTCACATACAGACACATCATAATTTTTTGCTTTGCGGTTCATTTTAATTCCATTTTTCACAGAAGATTCCTTCCCACGTGAGAAAAAAATGCCGTCGCATTGAGTATTTTCGATTGGACTTCGGAGACAAGTTCTCTGTCAATAATGTATGAATGATTTAGCACAGAATATATATATAAGCGCTACATGGAAGACAGTGTACAATGTGCTACACGGAATCCGAACTGATCGAGAGAAAGAGAAGTGAAGCGTACCTTGAGTGGCCTAAGATAACGTTCCTGGTACGCCAGATCAAATGTCACCAAATCTTCTCGAATCAGGTCACTCCCCCACCACTTCTGCTGTGCAAATTCTCGTGCGCTGCCCCTGCTAACATCCGCCCCGATGTAAGAGAACATCGAGGCGGCCATTTCATTTCTACAAAGAAATGTGGAAGTGGCAATGGATGGAAGAGAATCCAAGTTCATTCATGAGAGAATTTTTTAATCTCTCTCTTCCTCTCTGCCTCTCCTGCTGAGATGGGATAAGTCGAACGCCGCTGTGTGGAGGGCCGAGTGGGAAACACAAAAAATTCCGTTAATTTAGGAAATTAACATAAAAGATTTTTTTATTTAAGAAATTATAAAAGCATAACTATGTTTTAATATGAAAATAAGGTCAATTACTCATTATATGCCACGTGTCAAAATTTTGGCTTGTACTTTTATAAACTGGGGCAATAGATTATGTCACTTTAAAATACTCTGTGGCTGCTAATTATGGATTTATAATTTTTTAATGGACTAAGTTAAGGTGAAATAATTAAGAAGTTATTTCAACTTAATTTGGATTATAAAATATGAAATAAAAGATAATTATTAATATAAAATTTTTTAAAAAATAGTCTCACTAAATTGATACAACCATCAACTTTAACTAAGTAAAAAGATAATGACAAGGTAAGTGATATTTTTATTCATTACAAACATTGATGCACCTTTCTATCTTTTAAATGGTGATATCTATACAAAAGAAGAAGCTCAATGCCTCTCATGTGTAAGAAAATTGGTGTCCTCATCATTTAAGATAGAGTAATAAATAATTGAAATGAAGCTTCTTACCAACTATTAACTTTATTTTGTTAAATTAAACAATTTAAAATTTATTTAATGAAACTTATTTCTATAATCATAATTCTGTCAACTTCTAATTTACTTTGATAACATTAATGTATTCAATAAATCAATACATCATGAAAATAAAATAGTCATGACAATAGTTTTTTTTTTTTTATAAAATAATCCATGCTTGAACAAAGGCAGAATGAACTCAATACGGGATTGGGGAAGGTCTAGGATGTTTGGGACACCTTGTATGAGTTTAAGTTCACGTAAAACCTAAGCGGGTGATACCAGAGTTATAAATCTCGGTCGATATTGTGCATATTGGCCAAAATATCTTGAATTTTCGACAGTCGAGATATTTGGCCGAGATCTCGCCGATATCGGCCGATACATATTTAAACAATCGATATTTAAAAAAAAAATTAGGACAAAGAGATATCGGCTGAGATCCAAGATACTGAGATATAGACCCTGGGTAATACAGCATGGTACCATTTAGACCAATTAAAAGCAGGCCTTCAAACAGTCTAACCGGCAATGGATTCTGCATCGAGGTAGGTGCATTTTCATACCAAAAATTTTAGGCCAAAGAGCCCTAACCATTGTGTGCTATCTTCTAAGGTAAGATGCTGAACATTGACATTTAGATGCAAGATTATTTACAAAGATTCATGATTCAAAAAGATACCAGTTGAGATTTGTACATTTATAGCAAGAAGTTAACAAAGCTAAATTTAAAAGAAAAAGATATCAGGTTTAAAAGAGCCCAAATTAAAAAAAAAAAATCAAATAGTTCAATTCTTACTCTAATCTAAATAACCACTCTCTATAGAGTTACTCGGTATATGTGAGTAAGACATGTTTCTAAGATTAGTTAGGTACTTTAAGAAGCCTTGACACTTTGGGAAAAAAGATAAATATAAGTACTCATCTCATACACTATTGATGGAAGATGATTCGCTACCATATTAGTGAACATATATACTAGAATAATAGATGGATCAAATGCTTATATGTGCACTAGGTGGCATAGGTCCAACATAGACTGGAATATGGATTTTGGAGTGGGATTGAGTTGGAGTGGCTAGCATCTAGGTCATAGGGTGTTCATAATAAGCAAGGTTGCTTATCAAGACATGGTAAATGTGTGGGCACAATTATTTTGGTAAAGAACAGGGAGGGTCATGTGGACGGCCAAGATGAGTTCATTGAAGGGCTGATGCATATGATTGAGATGGGTCATCTAAATGTTAATTTGAATAGTGGCCTGTTTTAAATTTGGGCTCATTTTTGGTATTGTTGAATTCTTAGGTAGGAATTTTGATACTTAGGAGTTGACATGTGGTCGGGACACAGGGGAACAAGGATTGAATGTATGTGATGCAGCACACGCATAAGCGTGTGAATCCACAAGAGCCACCGATAAATTTATTGGGACATCCAATCCTGGCTCCGAAGCTACCGAATGATAAAAGAGGAAGTTACCGTTTCTTTTAGAATACTATTTCTATTTCTTTTAAAATACTATTTCTATTTCTTTTAGGATACTATTTCTTTTATTTTCGTTTTTTATTGTTATTTTTAGTTTTGGGTTTTTATAAAAACCCCTCTCATTGTAATAGATAGATTGATTAATAAAATTGAGAATGTATCTCTATTCTGCTCCTCTTCTCTTCCTTCTCTACAAATCTCTTCTCTCTTCTTCCTTCTGATCTTCTCTCTTCTCGTGAGATCTTCTTTCTCCTTCTCTTCATCTTTTCTTCTTCTAACTTCTCTCTCAGTCCCCTTCTCTCTGTTATTTCTTCTTCTCTTATCTATCTCTCTCTTCTTACTCTGCTACGCCGGTGCTTCTCTGCTACAGGTACCACCTTTCTTCATCTTTTTACCCTTTTTCTGCCAACGCCACCTTCCCATTTACCTTTCTTTCCAGACTTAGCCTTCACATCCCATCACTCAGCTAGCCTATTAATGCCCAGATCCCTTTTGAAATCCATTGGACAATACCCAAACCCACTTTGACCATTAACCATCCATTTACCGAGTTAATTCCATTTAATTAACTTTATCAAACCCCATTTAATTCCTATTTGTTTATCCTTTAAACCCTTTCAACCCATTAAATCCCTTTAACCCGATCTCCGCTGCATCAAGTGGTATCAGAGTTTTGATTCAAAAAAAAAAAAAACCAAAAGATCCATGGCTGCGAATACCAATCTTGTAGAAAATCAGCCTGTTGTCACGCCCCGACCCGACCGATGGGCCCGAAACGCGACTGATTTTTTTTTTTTTTTTGAAAGATAAACTGAACCATAAGCATTCTTACTGGGCCGGATCAATAGTTGGGCCCAGAAGTCACACATGACCCCGTCATGTGGACTCAAACATGTACCATATGCTTGCCCCAAAAATAACAACATCATAACACGCTCAAATCAAATCTAACATTGATTAATACAAAGCATAAGAAAATCAATTATCGATTCATCATTCAAAACATTGTCTAAAAAGGCAACATCGCCTATTACATCATTTTAACATAAATTAAGTACCACATCCGGTACTTAAAAAGACAACGGTTCTAAGAACCAACAGAGAAAGATCAGGGCATTCCCCTCCAGGGGAATCCCAAAACGCTGCTTTAGCTCAAACGCCCTAAGCCTGAAAGAGACGGTCCTCCTCCTCGGGTTCATCTCCTGAAAGTGAGTGGTGTGAGCTAACTAGCCCAGTGAAGGATAATTAACAATGCACATTAAGTAAATATAAAACAGGTTAGCAACAGTTCAATAATATCACATGCTTGATAAAAATAAGCATAATCTCAAGTAATATATCAACATCATGAAACCATCAATCACTGCCATTATCCACCGTAACGCCTGCCGACTACACTGAGACCAGTATTAAGTCCCGACACGGTCAAAATACATCCTTGCAAGTATATCTCCGGCTCTAACTTAGCCGATACTGACACCCTCAAGTCAGCAACTGACAACAGCATGGTCCGCCCATGGTCCAGTAGACATAAACCATCTCTCATATGACCGATATTGGTTTAATAGCCCAGGTACGTGGAAGCAGTCTTACATACACATACGATCAACACTGTAATATCAAATCATCACAGCACTCTTACCATAGTGCATCATGTATAGGCACATGAGTGGGTTCATCAAAACCGAAACCACTCATTGCTCAATATAACACCTGTTTACAAAATCTGCAGAGTTAAGTTCCATCACCGTTATGTGTGGTTTACGCGGTCTCTGTTCAAACAACACACAAGTGCACAATCAATATACAGATCAAATACATACACACGAGTAGTATTTTGAAATCTCACGTTTTCCCACAAAATATCCGAGGTATATGGAATTGAGTCTCCTACTTGGTTTCTATTCTTTTTAAATCATCCACAAGATAATAATATAGTAAAAGGGGCTCAGTCCAAACTCATATTGTCTTCTGGGCATTGACCAGATTGACTTATTGAGTGAGATCTAGATCCTCGGGTCACTTCTCGGTTGTCTTCTGAATAGAACCAGAGCTGACATTTTGAGTAGGCCTCGAGGTCACCCAGTACCCGACTATAGTGTCGTCCTGAAAGTGAATCACTCAGATCCCGACTATAATGTCGGACTAAAAGCAGATACAATAGTATTTACACTATAAATAATAAGAAAAAGGGGTTAGTACAGTTTTATTTAACAAGGGGGGGTATAAATCATCACATCACATAATCTAACAAAATAATAATTTTTTTTTGAATAAAATAATAATATTTAATTATTTAATTATTTATTCATTTTTTTTCCTTCAATGGGAACTAACATTTAAAATCATAAGCAACTATAATCTCAAAATTTTTTTTTGAATAAAATAATAATATTTAATTATTTATTTATTTATTTATTTTTTTTTCTTCAATGGGAACTAACATTTAAAATCATAAGCAACTATAATCTCAAATAAATTTTTTTTTTGAATAAAATAATAATATTTAATTATTTATTCATTTTTTTTTCCTTCAATGGAAACCAACATTTCAAAACATGAGCAACTATAACATCAAATAAAAAAAAAATATATTTTTTAATAAAATAATAATATAATTTTTTTTTTTTCTTCTTCTTCCCTGTTCACTGTCTGCAACAGAAAGTGAACGGCGACCGTAAACAGTAAAACTGAAAATGGGAAAAGGGCTATTTTCTGGACTCAATTTTTACATCTAATCGGTCCGATGGGTTCCTCCGGGAGTCCTCTTTCCATAGAGAGAGGTTTGGAGCTTTGAAACTCAATAAGCCATCCGATCTTAACATCGGAAGCTCACTGATACGAGGAACCCTAGAATTTTCCCTAAATTTTGAAATCGTTTTTCTCACTGAAAACAGAGCCAAATTCAAAATTTTTTTATTCAAAACTGATTGAAATTGAAAGGGGAATGCAGTGGTTACCTTGGATTAAATTTCTGGGCTGAAATCCGGATTCTTTTTTTTAAAATTTCCTCCAAGTTACGGGTTGAAAAAACAGAGGGTCGGCCGGCTGGAAAAAGAGAGCTTAAAGAGAAAAGAAGGAGTGGGAGTGAGAACCAAAACTGAGCCGGTTTATATAGGATTTTCAGCCGGAAAATCTGGGATGGGACATGACGACGGATCGTCGGAAATCCGGCCGAGCAGCAGCACGTCCGCACGCCGCTGATGCTGCTACAGTAACCGCAGGTGCTATTTGCAAATCAGCCCTCCAAGTTTTTCTAAATTGCAGAAAGGGCCCCATTTTGATAAAAAATGATTTTTAACTAAAACAGTAATTTTAAAAGCTCAAAAATTTAATCCAACCTTACAGATAGGTTGGGTTTTAAAAATCTTAATCACCATAAAATTTTTGGAATTTAACTCTTATTAAAAACCATTTATTTAAATAAAAACCATAAATTTACACTATTTACTTAAATAAAGAATTGTTAAAATAAACAATTTAGAGACATCATTTTGAGATGAAATGAAATACCTAGATCATTTTTAAAATGGTCTAACATCAAACACCATTTTCAAAATTTATCTCCTTTCCGAAAATATTTTAAATAATTAAAACTCCCTTTCGGGGTTTTGACGGGTGGAATTTAAATACCATTTTCTGAAAATAAATTCATTTTAAAATCAGAAATGCAAATCGTTTATTTAGGAGAACATTATTTGCCAATAATATACACATATCAAAAATATTTATAAAAATATACACAACAAGTGGTAAATTACCAAAATGCCCCTCCAGCTCGACGAGCTAAATCACTGAGTTTTCGGGCTCAGATCGGGCCAAACTTGGGCTTTCCTCGAAGCCCTAAAAAAAATCTCCGAGATTAATCGGTTAAACAAGATTAACACGCCTAATCTGGGGCAGGGTATTACACCTGTCATCAGGGCTGAGATGAATACAGTTCAACACTCCATCGAAGATTTACGAGTGATGATGCAACAACTTCTCAACCGCGACAATCGACGTGATCGTGAAAATCGTGGTAGGAGACCCCCAATTCGATCCGAGTATGAATCTAGCGATGAGGAGTCAGCAGACAACCATGAGCCTCCGAACAACAACACTAATCGAAAATACCATCCAAAGATGGACTTACCATCTTTCAACGGTCAACTACATGTCGAAGGCTTCCTCGACTGGCTCTCAGAGGTCGAACTCTTCTTCGATCTCATGGAAATCGAAGAGGCGCAGAAAGTAAAGCTGGTAGCCTACCAACTCAAGGGCGGAGCATCCGCATGGTGGCAACAGCTACAAGCCGCCCGAAAGCGATAAGAGAAGCGTCATATCAATTCATGGACGCGAATGAGAGAGCTACTGTGAACTCGCTTCCTTCATGTTATGAACAAGTTTTTTTCAAGCAGTATCAGAATTGCCGTAAGGGTAATCGTGCAATTTGTCACTATGCAAAAGAGTTCTATCGCCTTTCTGCCAGAGCCGACTTGCCTGAGCCTGAGACCCAGAAAGTCTCACGATTCTTGGGTGGTCTTCGTGTTTCACTCTGCGACTGTTTCAGGTATCGGTTTGTTCACACCTTGAGCGAGGCAGCTCAGTTGGCCATGACAGCTGAATCGGAATGATCGTTCGGGAGAAAGGAATGCATCAGTGGCTAAGCACACCCTACCATCGACTTCTTCGACTCCCATACCAGCCCCATAGCAGGATTCTCAATAGGGTATACTTCCTCTTCCGGGCATACTCCCAACGCCAACAACTGCGCCACTAAGGGTCTTTGACAACAAAGACACATGGAAAAACAACCCGTACGCTCCTCCAATGCCTGGAAAGTGCTTTCGTTGTGGAATAGCAGGGCATCGCTCTAACCAATGCCCTCGACGTCAACCAGTTGCCCTCACGACCAAAGATACAACAGTGGAAGGTCAAGTGGAAGACGTTGATGATGGTGAGGAAGATATTATTGAATATAGAGACAAAGGACATGCCTTAGTGGTTCAAGAGATGTCTACTAATCAAAACCAGTCAATCGACATCTTTAGAACCCAATGCACGGTCAACCAAATGGTTTGTGATCTCATCATCGACAGTGGAAGCATTAAGAACCTCGTGTCCCAAGTGGTGGTAAATAAGTTAGATTTGCCAACTCAAGAACATCCATCTCCCTACCCCATTGGATGGATCAGAAGTGTGGAAGAATCAAAAGTTACGAAGCAGTGCCTCGTCTCCTTCTCTATTGGTCAGGACTACATAGATCAAGTCCTTTTTACGTCGTAGACATGGATGTGAGTCACATGATTCTTGGACGACCATGGCAACACCATGTTGATTATATTCACAAAGGTCGTGCAAATACCATCAGCTTTTACAAAGACGGAGTGTAAATCGCCCTCATTCCAATGCAAGGGAAGGAACGTCGTCTCCTGACACTCGAGAAGAAAGTACGACTCCTTGTAGTCGAATCCAAGTTCGATATCCTGTTGACTCGAGGACAAGTCCTTTTTAACCCCGGGAGATTGATGCAGCACACACATGAGCATGTGAATCCACAAGAGCCACCGACAAATATGTCGGGAAATCCAATCCCGGCTTCGAAGCTACTGAATGATAAAAGAGGAAGTTGCCGTTTCTTTTAGGATACTAGTTCTATTTCTTTTAGGATATTATTTCCATTTCTTTTAGGATGCTATTTCTTTTATTTTCGTTTTTTATTTTTATTGTTATTTTTAGTTTTGAGTTTTTATAAAAATCCCTCTCTAGTATTGTAATAGATAGATGGATTAATAAAATTGAGAATTTATCTTTGCTCTGCTCCTCTTGTAACAGCCTGGCCCATTAAAAAGGGCTTGGGGCTCGGCACAGCAAGATACTGTCCGCTTTGGGCCCACACGTGCACACGCACGAGCCCGCATGGTTTTTGGATCGGATCCGGCCCAAGTTCAGGTCCAAAATGCGTCTTGCTGGTTTGAGGGAGCAAGGCTACTTATAAACCCCCTCTCAAACTCAACTTCCGATGTGGGACTTTTCACAATTCCCACCCACAGCTGGGCTGTCGGATCCGACCGGCCCGTCCAATAGGGCCCAATTTCACTTGGATCAGCCTATCTAGGGCCTGGCCTTTGGCTCATGGGTCAGGATATCATAATCCACCCCCCTAAAGCCCAGAGCCGCCCTCAGCTCGATCCAATGAACCCAGTGGAAGACAGTAAGCCCACACAGTTCGAGTGTAGAACCCAGAGCTCTGATACCATTTATAACAGCCTGGCCCATAAACAAGGGCTTGGGGCTCGGCCCAGCAAGATACTGTCCGCTTTGGGCCCACACGTGCACACGCACGAGCCCGCACGGTTTTTGCATCGGACCTGGCCTAAGTCCAGGTCCAAAACGCGTCTTGCTGGTTTGAAGGAGCAATGCTACTTATAAACCCTCTCTCAAACTCCTCAACTTCCGTTGTGGGACTTTCCACAACTCCCACCCACAGCTGGGCTGTCGGATCCGACCGGCCCACTCTGTTGGCCCGTCCAACAGGGCCCAGTTTCACTTGGATCAGCCTATCTAGGGCCTGGCCTCTGGCTCATGGGTCAGGATATCACACCTCTTCTCTTCCTTCTCTGCAAATCTCTTCTTTCTTCTTCTTTCTGATCTTCTCTCTTCTCGTAAGATCTTCTTTCTCCCTCTCTTCTTCTTTTCTTCTTCTTACTTCTCTATCAGTCCCCTTCTTCTCTGCTATTTCTTCTTCTCTTATCTATCTCTCTCTTCTTACTCTGCTGCGCCGGTGCTTCTCTGTTACAGGTACGGGGTACCACCTTTCTTCATCCTTTTACCCTTTTTCTGCCAACGCCACCTTCCCATTTACTTTTCTTTCCAGACTTAGCCTTCACATCCCATCACTCACCTAGCCCGTTAATACCCAGATCCCTTTTGAAATCCATTGGACGATACCCAAACCCACTTTGACCATTAACCATCCATTTATTGAGTTAATTCCATTTAATTAACTTTATCAAACCCCATTTAATTCCTATTTGTTTATCCTTTAAACCCTTTCAACCCATTAAATCCATTTAACCCAATCCCCGCTGCATCAGTATGAGTTTAGTCTAAGATGGGTATAGGGATAATCGGGTCTATGATTTTGCAATTAGTCTAGTAATAGTTGTTTAGAATGTCTTTAATATTTTAGATCATTTTTCGTAGTTTTACTCGATGTATATAGATTTCTGTAATACTCTAAGAGGTCTCGACACCTTAGTATTGAAAAAATTGTTTATAATCAGACTTGTTAGCATCCATGCTTATTTGAGAGGATTTGTCATGCATGCTTAGGCAATACGAGATATGTGGGCTCAAGTAAATTAAGGGTTTAGTTAGTTCAATTCATTAGACATGTTGATCGAGTTTATTTTCCATTTAGTTAAAGAAATAAAAATTTTAAGATCCATATACAGTGGAAGGTATGATCCAGATTTTCTAAATTGGTCAGAGAGGTGTTTGGTGTTTGAATATTTAGGTATATGTTGAATTGGAATATCTAGTTAGCCGAGTCTAATATTATAACTTGGGCTCATATTAGGTAGTACATATTGATTATTAATTTTTAATTGTTTTCAGCTATTTTTTTATTTAATTCAATCATTACTATTGAAACTTGGCTCAAAGTTATGATATAATCACATTAATTTTGATATTTAATGCAATGAATTAGTTCAACAATAATATATAAATTTACTCTATTCCCTTTATTGTAAAAAGAGATTGTAAACTATATAATGATTTATTAAATATTTAACTATTTATTTAAAATATTTTTACACTGTAATTTAGAGTAATCATTTTAAATTAGAGAAATAATACGATACTTTTGTTTTTATAATAAGAGAAATCGATGTATATTTTTGTTACTTAGCTGATGGTAAATAAAAAAAAAGGTACAAATTCAATATCCTCTTTATAAAAACACTAATATCTTTATTTTTCCTCTTAAAATTTTCTTTATTTTTCCTCTTAAATTAAAATATTAAATTATTAAAAATATAAAATAATTCAAAATTTGAAAGGATATCTCTCGTGACAGTATTGGACTCACAAATATACCACTTGGCTCGCAAATATTCCGAGCCTCCCATCTAAGAACTGGAGAACGTTGTCAAATAGACCCCACCAATTGCAGAAATTGTTGGTTTCCATCTTTATTCCTTCCAACCCTTGATTCCTTGAATCCCCACATTCGCCTTTGCTTCTTCTGAGAGTCTGAGGCATCATCATCCTTTTGGCTCTCTTTATTCTCTCCTCTTTCCTCTCCATATCCTTATCTCCTCCTCCGTAAGTCTCTGGTGTTGGATCTAACAAAGTGTTCCTCCCAATTATCGTAAATGACGATTGGCTCGGGAGGTTCTGGTATCGTTGGTCTCTCTCTCTCTCTCTCTCTCTCTCTCCTGCTTATTTGCTTTGCTGTCGATTATGTTAATCTGGTTCAACGTTTATGATGGGTTCCTTCAGATGAATTTTCGATTTCACACTTTTTATGGATTATGAAAGTTCTAATTTTTTTTGGGAATCTTATATATTTATAAACAAAATATTCACAAAACTCTGCAGCATGTTAGTATTACATCTTGCAGAGGACTTTGTGTGTCAGATATGCAGGTGGCACCTGAAAAGGAAACTGTCATCATGTACTTTAGTAGAATAGACATTAATGATAAAAAAAATATGGTGAATTTATCAATAGACAGTCTCAATCGCCAGCATCTGTGAAACACAACTATATGTTTATCAATTTATCTATATTTATTGTATGAAATTCACTCTGTATTAAAAGGCTGATGGATTTTGATGAAGAAGCCATATGGTCTTGATCGTCACCCAATTTTGAAGAATTTGGTTTAATTTGGTTTCCCCATTTCCTTTTTTATTGTGCTCTTGCTTCTTTCAATGACCCAATCTGATATAAAATTTGGTTATGTTAGTAGATGTTTGTGTCATGCTGAGAAGATTGGTATCACGGTTCTTGGGCTTTTGTATTATTGCTGAAGTAGCACAGTGAATGTGGGCCCATTTGGGTTGGAAAATCCGAACTTGTATGGTTTTCATCAGAACTTGCCTGTTATATTAGTCAATGGCCGCACCATGTGAGTAAGTGCGACCATTTTCCCATGAGAGATTTGAGAGTGCAATTATTGCTCATCTTTTTCGTAATTATTTGGAACATAGTGGAGAGGAGTTAATTTCATTACTACTATTCCAGAATTTAGTCAGATTAGATATTGATAGAATTTGGTTGGGTAGTGGGCCTGTTGCTGTTAGGAGTAGCCTAATCCGGCTACAGTGGCAGAGCAGTTAAAAATTTCGATTATAGCTCAAACCCTGAGCTGAATGCTGCTGGTTATGTTGGTGTAATTAGAAATAGTGAGGATGAGGAAGTATTTTTCTTCCATGGCCTCTAGGAGGATGCTAGGCTGTTGAAGCTGAATTGCATGCCCTTTTGTTGAGGTTAAGGTGATGAGCCAGAGAGGGTCAGCCGGAGATATCATTGAAGGTGATTCCTTCTCAGTTATTCAATGGGTAAGGTCTAAGGCGTTGGCTCGTTATATATTGTGCATAAGATCAGGCAGGGCTGATGCTTTACCTAAAGAAGGGGCAAAGTTGGTTACTGAATTGTGGGGTCACTAGTCCTTGTTTGTGGTTCTAGGTTGGTTTGTATCCTCCATTTTGCTGTTCTTTCAGCTGTAGTCCTGTTTTTTCCAGTTGCAACTGGGTGGCTGAGGCCTGGGCTTTTCTCTAGGGCTTAGTTCCTCCCAGTTTGCTTCGAGTGCATTCTTTTTCCCATGAAATAAAGTATCCTCTCTGTAATTTTTTTACAAGTGTCCTCTCTCTCTCTCTCTATATGTTCAAACACTGAGGTTGGGATGTATGGTTTTTATCAAAACTTGCATGGTATAATTAGGTATTTAATGGCCATGGTGTATGAGAAAGAGGTGTTCATATTCTTTTATGAGATGTGAGAGTCCTTTATTTCAAGAGAGGCTTTTGAGGCCTAGCTCATGTACGTAATTGCAGTATGTTTCTGTAACACCAATACATTTTTTTAGCTTTATCTAATTACTTAATCCATATCCACAATTATTTGTACCTAAAGGAAATCTAGAAGATAATGGTTTGTGAGCTTGACGAAAAGCATGAGTTAGAATTGTCCTCATTGTCAACCGGGAGTTAGACTTATTCTCAATTATGAGTTGGAAGGCCTTTGATGCATTCAAGATGACAGAATCTAGCAGAGTTGTTCATGGTTGTAGTCATAAGGTTGCAGTTATATTCAGGGTTACTGTAAGCAAGTCCTTTGATATCTGGAATGGTTTTAAAGCTAGATCACTTTGGAAACTATTTCAGTGGATGTTTTGGCCAAACTGGTTTGACCAGGTTCAGTACCTGGTTCTACTGTTAATTTTATATACAGATGGAGGGTGTTCCGGAGCTAGGATGGAGAACATACCTCTATTAGTATCTTTGCAAAATTCTCTAGGATAGCGCACTTTTCACCCTAGCTCTAGAATGCCCTCTAGCACCATCTGTATACAAGGTTAATATGGAAAATCTGAAGAAAAAAAGCCCTTTTGAATCAAGTTCTTGAGTGGTTTTAACAATGTTTTGGTGGCCATTCCGAGTTGAACATGGTTCAACTTTCTGGTTTATTCCAGTTTTTATAACAATGCTTAACAGGCAATATTCTGTAATTAACCCATCTCTGAAACTCATTTTGGAGAATGACTTTTTAACCTGCATTTAAAGGAGAACCTTTTTTTTTTTGCAAGAAATGACTTCTAAATGTCATTTGTCATGGTTGTACAGTCCCCCGAAACTTCAGATTGCTTGAGGAGCTTGAACGTGGAGAGAAAGGAATTGGAGATGGTACAGTTAGCTATGGAATGGATGATGGAGATGATATTTACATGCGTTCTTGGACGGGTACCATAATTGGTCCACACAATGTATGTGCCATTACTGTATTATGTTATTATCTTACTTATAATGGTTCTTATTCATCCCTTTTATGTTAAATTGTTAGTACTCAGTACTCAGTAGGCATCTTGGATATAGAGATGGCAATTTTTCACCTTATCCGAACCTGTCTAAGTAAAGGGTTCAGGTCAAGCATCCCAACATGTTTAGTGGATGAGTTGACCCAATCCAAGCCCTATTAATAAGTTGGGGGGGGTGTCTCGGTTGGAGTGTTACACTAAGTTGCTCAAATTGAACCAAACCTTACCCGTCCCAAAATATTATGAACTAAACTGGCAACAAGCCCCAAACTTGACCCGATGGTATCATACCCAACCTGTTTAATAAATGGGTTAACTGATACCTCCTTAATAAATGACTGGTTTCATTTGTAGGGTGATTTGATGTCACCTGACCTGGCCAATTGCCCCCTGGCCCACCTTGAATTAGATATGTTTAAAAACTAAATTTATGTATAAAATGATGTTATGGAGTATTTGATGTTTTCATTTTGTATCTGCAACATGACCTTAAATGTTCTATTTCCTTGTCACATGATTGTAGAATCTATTGGTGTCTAACTTGTTTCTTAGGGCATTTTGGTTTGTTCCCGAAAGTATATTTTGGTGATAAAATTTTACCTTACAATTAACTAGGTCGGAATTCTTTTAATAATTGGATTTTTTTCCTACATTTGTTGGCCACTATCATGTATATAACAAAAAGAGAAGAAAAAAACAATTTAAGAAATAAGTAAGGTACTGGTCTTGTTACTTGCTTGAGATTGGTTGGTTTCAGTCAACAAGTTTGATAATTGGTCAAGTACAATTCAAGTCCAGTAATGGCTAGGTAAAGTAGTTGAATAAATGGGTTTGGTGCAATTTGAGTTCGGTATTGGTCAGTTGGGTCAACCCAATACATGAGTTTGGTTATGGTGGGTTTAGGTTTAGATGGATTAAGAAATGATTAAATGGTTTGGTTGAGTAAACCTTTTAATAGATTAGGTTGGGTTTTTATTAGATTACTCGATTGTTTAATACATGGGTTAGGTTAGGCTTACTTGTTTAATAAATGGGTTATGTTAGAGTTACTTGTTTAATAAATGGGTCGGATTGAGTCATTCTATTTAATAAAATGTTTATGTCAGGCTAGCTACTCAAGCCAACTTGTTTAAGATGGTTTGGACAAGTCAGCTTATTGAATAAATGGTCTATATTGTGTATGTGTTGGATTGATCAATTTAAGATTACTTAGTTAGGTTATCCGGTTTGCGCTAGGTTTAGTGACATGTGTCAGATTGGTTGAGTTAAGTCAACTCATTTAGTAAATGGCTTAGGTTAGGTATGAATCAAGCCATTGTGTTTAAGATAGGTTGTGTTAGGTAAAACAATTTTTTGGGTTGATTGACCTACTAAGTGGGCTTTGGTTCAATGAAAATTTCCTATTCTCAAAATTTCCCTAGAAATTTGGTTTTATTGGAAATTGAGATTTTCCCTTGTTTATTTGCAAAATCTTACCTAGGAATCTAATTTTGAAGGGCATATTTTTCCAAATTGCTCAATTTTTTTTCGAGCGAGACCTTTGGAGATCTTTTGTTTCAAGTATAGAGCATGCAATCGGAGTTGCCTTGTTAAATAGGTTAGTTGACCTAAATGTACTTGACCCATTTATTAAGCAATTGACCTAACGTGACCAACCTTAAACTTGTTGGCTAATTTCCATCAACTCGAACCAATTATCTAACTTGGTCCATTTATTGAAAAATTGACCATATCTCATCCATTGTCAATCCTATCCATTTATCAGATGGGTTGACCTGACTTGGCCATACTTAAAACAAGTTGACCCGACTTGGCCCATTTATTGAGGGATTAACCCATAATCATTCCTATCCATTTAATAAGTGAGTTGACATGGTCAATTTTAAATGGATTGATCCAACTGGTACCCAACATGACCAATTTATTGGTTAGGCAGACGCAACTAAAACATCTTAAACGGTTTCACTTAGTGCAGCCCATCTCATGTGTTATCCCTTGAGCCCCAATCCATTTTCTGAATAGATTGGCCCAACCTGGCTTGATTCATTTATTAAATGGACTTATCCTATCTAACCCATTTATTAAATGGTAGACCCAGCCCAACCGGTCCCTAACCTATCCATCTTTTAAATGTGTTGACTTGACTTGACCATTTTAAATGTGTTGATCCAATCCATCCTTGACTTGCAGTCTACAAAGTTGGGTCGATGTTATATAGGTGAACCCAATTGACTAATATCCAACCCAATAGATAGCCAATCTAAATAGTACCGATATCCAGTTACTAAATGGGTTGACCCAAACCAACCAACCTCAAATGGGATGACATGACTTGTACCTCTCCCCATTATTTATCTAACATTTTTTTGGGTATGTAAGTGATGTGGCAAACAAATGTAAAGGAAAATTTCTTGACAATGAAACAAATTCCTATGCAGTTATTTTCCTAGTAAAAGAATTTGTTGGAATTCTTTTCTTAGGAAACCAATAAAAATATGAGCTAGTCAATTCAATAAGTGGGCATATGGTGTGAGACACAATGAGTCAACTTCGATGGAATACTTCACATGCTGATATATCTGCATAGCAGATATAAATGAGAAATGATACCATCAATATTTTAATTTGTGTTAATTTAGAAAGAAAATGGTGTCCAAACACTTTAAGTTCAAGGTAATTTGTGAAGACCCCCTGTTTTTTGCCTCAATTGCAAAAATTAAATGTGTTTTCAGTAAGTGCAAAACGTATTCCTACAATCCTACCTTTTGTATTTTTTTTGAGGTCCGGAGGTGTCCAGACATCGCACCTGACTAGTCCCTCGGGGTGTGTGAAATCCCCCCTATCTGCACACACCAGGTAATTCGATGGAACCGTACTCTATACATATTCCCATGGGAAGTGGCCCTTCATTGAGGCTCCCATGGTTTTTACCCAAGACCTCCCTCTAGAGATCTTGCTCCCAAACCAACGGGGATAACCCCTTGGGGTTAATCGTAACTTTTGTATTAGTTTCATAGTCTCCTCGCAGCATCAAAATGTCCTTAGAGTGTTTAAAAAGCTATGCTTCGAAAAAGAAATTCTTAGCAAGTTACCTACCAAGATTACATGACAAAAGTACATAGGATACATTATTTTATGAAATATTTAAAAACAACATGGATTGGAAGCCAAAAAAGTTTTACTCTCATCTAATCATTCTAACCCCATGAGACTAGGCCATTAAAAAGTACATGGCTTACAAAAGTCCAAGTTGTCAATGACTGAAGTCACGAAGTTACAATATCTAGATGATTATAAAACTTCATCCACCCTTAACGTGGTGCTTTTTGGCACATTTCACATATTATGTTACCCATCTACTTTTAATACGGTGTCTGAAAAAGATATCACTAAAGGTGTTTATTATTGCATCTCTTTGACTGATAAAGAGCATCATCATCATCATCATCTTTGGCCATTATCCCATATATCTGGGGTCAACTTTTGTAGTTTTACTTTTCCATTTGGTCATATCATAAAGTATAACGTTCATCACTTCACATCTTATCATTTATTTATCCCTTTTCTCCACGTTTTCAATAGTCTTCCTTTTCTCCTTGAATCTTCGATTTGTAACCTTTCGACTCTATGTTTTGGGGCTGTCTCTGGTCTTGTAACACCACCAAACCACCTTAAATGAGTTTATTTAATTATGTCATCTATTGCTGCTATTTTTAACGTCTTTTTAATGTATTCATTTATATTTCTTTCCTTTAAAGTTATTTCGCTCATGCAACATAGGATGCACGTCTTTATTACCATTGTTGGTAAAATTTAACAATACACAATTTGTATCTTATGATTTGTTTGACATGACGAGGAATGATTCGTATCGGTTTAGAAATCTCATGATTCTTAACAAATAATATAATTATGGGGTTATTTGCAATGCAAAAGAATGAAACTTCTTGTTTTGATGGTTTTTAAGACTTGAGTTGTTGAGCATCTAGAACCTTCAGATTTTTGAGGGGTTTTTTAGTTCATTGCTGACTTTTCACAAATAGTTGGATTTTTTTTTCTAATGACGAAGGTGTCCATGTGTCTTGCCTGACTAGTCCTTTGTGGCATGTGCACGCCTCCCTACACACAAATGCCGGGTTCAAGCGCTGGGACCTTACTCTGTACATATCCCACGGAGAGTGATCCTTCATTGGAGTCACTAGGGATTGAACCCATGACCTCAATTTTGAAGTCTTGTGTCTCAACCACTAGGCCAACTCTTGGGGTTTTACAAATAGTTGGATTATATACTAGTATTATACTTTTGGAAGTTGGACAATAGAAAGTTGAGCTCTAATGAAATAGTTACATAATATTTGCTAAATATTGGAAAAAATTGGAGAATTACTCACATTATTATCTTTTAGGTACGTTTTATGCTATTTCATATCTTAAATATTTTTTATTTGTATTAGTATTTCAGGGCCGTTTGGTGGTATTAGTATTTCAGATGTTTGTAGGGTGTGGGGTTCAGTGGATCATATTATGCCTCAGTCAAATCCGGTGAGATCTGTTACTTGATCTCCTCCAGATTTGCATATCCTTGAACTTAATTTTGATGGGAGTTGTGTGCGTGAGCTTGGGTTGGCTGGCTATGGGGGAGTTATTCAAAATAACTCTTGTGTCACTTTGGTTTCTTTTGTGGGGCCCTTTTTCGAATGATTCAGTGCTTGATGTGGAGTTGTATGCTTTATGGAGAGGTGTTTTGGCTTTGGAAGAGTTAGGGGCGGTTGGGAGAATCTTTGAAGGGGACTCTAAGCTTGTTGTTGGTTGGGCCTTGGGGTCTCTTTGTCCTTTGTCTTATTTGGATAAAATGGACAAGATCCATCATTCAATTCAGACTTATGGTTATTCAGTCACTTGGGTTCCGCGATCTGCAAATTCAGAAGCAGATGAATTGGCTCGTCAGGGTGTGACTTTGTCGTCGGAAATTGTAAATAATTTTATGTAATTTTCGGGGGTAGTTTCTTTTTTCTTTTTAATTGGTGGCTAGCTTTTTCTGCATGCTTGGGTTGTTTGTTTATGTTTCTTTTTATTAATGACGTTATCTTTCAAATTTTTTTGGAGGAAAACACTTTGTATCTTACAATACTACAATTTACGATACACGATTTAACGTTCAAGATGTATAACAATTTTATGATACGATTTGATTTTCACAATATTGTCTGTTACTCTGTGTATGTCATTTCTTTGTTACACTTTGCTCCATATAGTGATGTGTAATCTGGGCTAGAACAATGCCGGTCCCTTGAGGGAAGGGGGGGTTGATTATGACCAATATTTAATTATCCTTTTTAAATTATTAAAAAAATGTGGAGTGGAATAATCAAGTGTGCAAACAATAAACAAAACCACACATGCACAATAATTTATAGTGGTTCGATTAATCAATCTACATCCACTCTTGGACTCCCCCAACCTTGGACTATCTGGAACACACTATGAAAGGGTAAACTACCCTATCAGTACACACCTAATTTTGAAAGGTTCGACCACCAAGGTCTACTCCTTGACACCTATTTTTTATGGTGGTTTGATCATAAAAGTCTATTCCACCTTACAATGAAAAAAGAAATGGAAAAGAACACTTGCCTAGGTTTTCTTCAACAATCTTGATTTGTGTTCTCTGAAGGATGCCTCGATGCTTTGATCTTCAATACTTGAGATGCTCTAGCTTTTGCAACCAAAGCGGAGGATAGGTCTAGGGTGAGGTAAAGCTTAAGACAACTTTGAGTATTCCTTAGACATTTGGAAATGTGATTAAGAGATTGAGAGAGGTTCCTTGAGGTTTAACAATGGTTGGAACCTCTTTTGAGAGTCTAGTGAGGACTAGGATTCATTCCCAATTGATTTGCTTCTATTGATTAGAGAATCGAGCTGTTTATTTATAATCTCACTTTGCAAACGGTTAGTTCTCGAGGGCTCGAGACCATACAACCGCTAGAAAATGGTTAGTCTTCGAGTCCTCGAGGTACTGTAGCTCGAGGACTTGAGCCATGAGAGTTGATAACATTTTACTGTAAACATATTTGCTCTCAGATGCTACAGTGCCTCGAGGGCTTGAAGCTACAGTGACAGACAATCACTTAATTTGACTTTAATTTTTTGGCTCCACAAAAGTTTCTACACTATGGTCCTTTAGCCTAAAGTGTTTTGATTCAACATAGTGTCCACTAGGGCCCTTTTACCTATGCGTTTGTCAAACACATGGAGAATCATCTACAGCTTGCCTTTGGACTTTGATCAACTTGATTCTTCAAGCTTCATTCTTCCAAGGCAAGGTTCGACTTGGTCATGGAATTGACAATATAGAGACTCGGTTAAACCGAGATACTAACATGTTGCAGGTTTGATAACCATTTTATAAAATTGCCCTTTTAGATGATGTGGAAGTCATCACATAATACTCCACTAGTTATATCTAGATTGAATCCTCTCTTAGATTCTACCATTGGCCCCAATTATCTAAATTGTGTCATAGTGCAACACTAATCTAGCCTACTTTCAAAAGGGTTAGATCAACTGATAAAACTTAGCCACTTAGGCTCAAAAAGAGAGACTTTAATGGGCCCTTTTTGCACTGTCAAAATTAGTTCAATTTCCACGATTCTATCATCCAATTGGATCATGTCTTCAACAAAATAATCTTTAAATTTATTCTTGAAGTCCACACCGTTGTTGTCGGCCTAAGAAGAACCCTTCCATGAGTTTTTAAGATCAACATTGGAGAGATGCAAGCAAATCTTTCACCATCTTCGCTTTTGACACTTCTTAAGCTGGTAAAGAATCACATTGAAAGAATGAGCACCATCTTGAAACTAAGGTTGAAATTGCTGCAAAGATGAAACCCTATGACACTAAGATTAGAAAATATAGTTCCAATATTACAATTTTGTACAAATTTCATCCAAATTAGATTGACATAGGGTTCATAAAAGTTCTCAACAACACATGGCCAATGAGTTTTTGTTGGAGGAGACAATTGCATGGAGGACAAAATTTCTTTCATGGGCGACCTCTTGTCTACAATCGATAGTGCAACCTCAGTTGATCTTCATCTTGACAATCTTTCGCTGCATCAATCACGACCAAATCATCACTTACTTCAACCACTTGCCACTCATCTTTGATGTTGTTCACCTATCCAACTAAATAGAACACATCAGCATAAGTATCATCATCCCCACAATCATCAGACCTTGGAGGAAGGTCAAAAGTAGTAAGATCTTACTCCACATCTTGCTTTCTGTCGGGGCAATTTTTTTTTTTTCACAAATTTCAACACTGTCTGTCATAGAGAATTAATGAAAACTGGAAAATTAGATCTACGATTACATCGCATTCGTAGATCCTTTTTTCTATCACCGTGTTGTAAAGATCTTCATGGGGATATGTTTTTGATCAAAACCAGTAGCTGGATTATGTCGAGATCGTCCACCTGCCATGATGCGTATGGAGTACTAATGTCGGAGACGTCCAAGATAACCTGTTTTGAACACTAATCTGATGTAGCCTACTTTTGAACGGGTTAGATCCGCCAGTGTTGTCAAAATCGTACGAGTTGCGAGTTGACTCGTACGATTCAACTCGTATCGGTAGGTAAAAGTTTTTGAAGAAGACATGAGCTAATTGGATGATTAGAATTGTGGAAATTGGACTAAGGGCATATGGAAAATTTGAAGGAGGGGGGCCCATTAAAGTCTCTTTTTGGGTCTAAAACCCTTAAATGATTGGCTCATAGGGTATGATAGTGGGTGAGGCCCATATTACCTCATTTTGAGTGAGCTTAAGCTGTCTTAAAGCAAGCCACAAGGAGCTGTTGTGGGAATGGAGATCTCACCAACTCCTTTGAAGATTCTCTCTTGGCTTTAGGAGCAAGTAGTCCATACTTAGAAGATTTTTGCACCAATTTGGAACTAGATTTGGATGCCACCTACATTGGGATTTTCTTTTATTTTTGTTTTAATAAATATATAATAATGATGTCATTATGGACATATGTAGGGTGGAAATTTTTGTTTTTTGTTTAGAATTTTTTTTTTTTGATGACCGAAGGGGTCCAGGTGTCTCGCTCGACTAGTCCTTCGGGACATGTGCACACCTCCCTACACACACATATGCCAGGTTCAAGCGGTGTGACCTTACTTTGTACATATCTTACTAAGAGTAACCCTTCATTAGAGTCACCAGGGATTGAACCCAAGACCTCAATCTTGAAGTCTTGTGTCTCAACCACTAGGCCAACCCCTTGGAGTATTTTTTTTTTTTTTTTCAATGGCTTGTGTTGATTATAAATAAGGGCCACAGGCCCAAGGCTATGTATGGTTGACTGAATTGAAGTTCAACCACTAGGCCCTTGAGTATTTTTTTTTCCAATGCTTGTGTTGATTATAAAAAAGGGCCAAAGGCCCAAGGCTATGTATGGTTGATGGTTGAATGAATTGAAGTTCAAAGTTGGGTTTTGCTCCAATTTGGTGAGTTTTCTTTATTTTATTTTGATTTCTTGAATTTTAATTTTGCATATTCTAAAATTATTGCAATTTTATTTTCAAGGAATTTATTTGAAACCTTGTTTGGTCGAAAATTGCACTTTTTTAATTCAACCTTGTTTAGACCTTAATGTGAATTTTTAGAAAATTTCCGCTGTTCCACTAAACCTCAGAACATAAATTTTGAATTTTGGGTGAATTTTGCTTGGATTTTTCTCCAATTTCACAATTTTGGTGCCATAGCTAAATTCTCTTTGGTTCATCGAAAAATCCTTCTTTTTGGTTGAATTTCATTGGCGGAGCTAACCCTTTTGAAAGTAGGATACATCAATCACTGTCATTTTCCATTTTAATTGGGTTGCTCTCTTTATCTTTTGGTGCACCAAAGTTGATGTAGAACAGGTTACAGATGGATTTTTGAAGATGTATTCGCGACGGGTCGACAAGAAGCATGACCCACGAGCTTGATCACGAGCTGGGCCCATCCTCTAGTTTATTTAGTTGTTTTATTTTCTTATTTTATTGTTTGATCCTACTTTTGGGATCCTTTGTGTGTGTCGGTGATGTGAACCCAATCCTATTTGGGTTAAGTTTCGTTGGAGTCTTTGATAAGAATTAGGAGTCGTATGTAATTTTGGAAGTTTCCAAAAGCTAGAGTCGTATGTAAGGATAGATGTCGTGTTTAGAGTCCTTGTAATAGTCGGTTTATTTGGTTATAAATAATACACGACAAGAGGAGAATACACACCTCTTTATTTCAAAAATCTTGACTTAGTCAAAGAAGACTATTATCTCTGCTTCTCTGCCTTGTTGCAGGATTTCTCGCTGCTGGTTTAATCCAGTCACCATTCTTGACCCTTGGGCTTAATCCCAAGCAGGATTCCATCGCAGGAGACTAGGCTTCATCCTAGTTACATCGCAAGACCCTTCTGCTGTTCTAATCTACAGTTTCGACCCCTACAGATATCGCCAGAATCTGCCAAAGTCGCCGCAGCTCCATACAGCCCCAGTTTCTCCTCTTGTTACAATACCTCACCTTCCCTATAGCCAGGTACTCGTCCTTTAAATTCCTGCCAGCCTCCTTCCTTTCCTCCTCCTTCCCTTCGATTCCTTCTTTCTCCTCCTCCACTTCCGCCGCTATCCCTCTCTTCTTCCGTGCCTTTTTCCTTTTCCATTGAAACCCATTTGTGTTTAACCTTACTTAAGTCCAAACAGTACCTATTCAGTCCTCTCTTAGCCTTCTCACGTGCCTAACTTAAACCCCCATACAGATTTATCCTTTTCACGTGTGACCAGTTACTGTTCATCCCGAGTTTCGTCGAAACTAACTAGTTATTCGCCTTTCTTCTCTGCTGTGCTACATTAAAAGTTATATTCAATGTATTCTTTCTTTGGTCCACTAATTTTAAATGATTTGTCTCAAAAAATTTCCTCTACAACTCTAGTTATTATTAAATGGATTTTTTGGTTCACTAGTTAGTACTATATCATCTTGGATATCTATTGTTAAGTTGTTCATTGGCTACTTCTTTAATCTTCCTTAGCGTTTTATCCTGCATCTTAGGGTTGGATTTATGTCTCAGTCTCAGTCCTCGTATCTTCGAACCTTATCCTTGATACTCTTTCCCTTTTTCCCTTTCAGGCACCATCACCTTATCTTTGGTAGATCCTTCTTCATTCTTGTTATTGATCTAATAAACATCCAAAACTAAATGTTTGTGTTGTGTTGTGTTGTAAGGCTTTCTCTAGGAGTAACTTTACAATCTTTACAATTTGTCTTTTCCTCATGTTTTAGTTGAAAAGTAATCTATTTGTGACAAAAAATGCCCCCTTTTAAAGGTTATAAGATGTTCCTCTTTATTTTGGAAGTGTGTTTTGGCTATTACATGATCAAATGCTATTGCAAAATTGATAATTGATTCTCCCATATTGTTTTTTTCTCCATAACCGTGACCTCCATGTGTGGTTCTATGTCCATCATTTCTACTTCCTACAATGTTCTCCTTCGTAAGTATATTTTGCACCAAATCTCCGAAGATCTCCAAAAATCATCCATCATAGTCTCTTCTAAGCTGAGTTGAGATGTATTGACGCTTATAATATTTTGGGTCTCATCATCTAGAATAATTTTGACTGTGATTTGCGAGTTGCTCATTGAATTTGTTGATTCAAAATCATAGGATCTGTAGATGTCACACATGATGAATCCTTCTTTCACCCCCTCCTCCCTCTCCCTACCTCCCTTATTTTAACCTTGTTAGTGTTGTCTATAGTGAGTGACGAATCAAGAACTTTCAGTAGGAGATGATTCTTTGAATTGGTGTCACGCCCCGACCCAACGGGCATGTGAGAAAAAAGAATATTTTTTTTCCAACTCTGAAGCATGCACAAGTCATAGTCCAAACACGTGACACCTACACGTGTTGCGAGATCTCTACGGATCCTAGGACTTATTGGACCTTTGGTTTGATCGAATTGAATTATCAACTGCCTACGTACTCCATTGGAGATAAGATCTTGCGTAATCCTAAATTCATTTATTTCATGGCAGTTACCCCGTGCTATTCATGATGCCACATCAAAACATTCTAATTACCCAATCGTGGGCCTCATCAATAGAATATGTCTCATCTATCACAGGTCTAGCCAATTACGGGTCTATACCAACTATGGGAACACCGTCAACCATGTGGTCAATGTCACTCATGGGATAAACCTCAACCATGGGACATATACCCGAACATAAGTACTACATCTCTCTTCAGGGACAATACTCTAAATATGGGTCCAATCTTCTATGGAATCAATGCCCTCCGTGGAAATATCCATCCATGGTATACAATATAAAATACATGGTCACAATGCCCTCCATGGAATAACCATCCATGGGTAATACCCTTCAGGGGAATAACCATCTATGTGTATAACTCTTACATTCGTAGAACTAAAATGTCTATTATGGGACCAACAAGTCTACCATAAGACCAATACGTCTACTATGGGACCAACATGTCCACCATAAGACCAATACGTCTACCATGGGACCAACATGTCTACTATAAGATCAATACGTTTATCATGGGACCAACATCCAGGCATGAATCCAAACCACCATGGAAACCATCATCCATGGATATAATCATCCATCCATGTAACACTCCATCAGTGAGTATCATATATCCATGGGTATAAACTATCCATGAATATAATCCCTCCATGGGCATAACTCATCCAGTAACACATCATCTATCATGAGATCTTCTATCTGTAGGAACAACACTCGCATGAATCATGACTGTGGCAACAATATCATATCATGAGCATACCACGACCCCTAGCAAGACTTACGGCCCATGACTTACTAAGCGGGAGACTCACGACTGGCGTGATCAAGTCTATCTCGCTCTGCATCCCTTCACTTCATGGGTGATTCAATCAAGCTTTAAAGTGGTCGGACTGCGCCTTACAAAGCTAGTACCACCTCCATGGGGAAAACCAACATCTAGCCCTGCGCAACTGCGCACACCAAGTGTGCAGAATGACCGTGAGAGCGCCCTACAATGCGAGCATGTGAGGGACCTCCTCGACGGCAACCACAAATAACTGTGAGAGCGCCCTTCAGCGCGTAGCATGAAAGGGACCTACTCCTCAACGATAACACTACGGGACCAAGTCCATGTAGCTGACGCCACCGTCCCACATACCTTTCTGGAACGGGCAATCAAAAATCATAATCATGTGAAGGACGTACCCATACCATATCTCAATATCAAGTGACCTATTCACATATACATCTCAATGCCATAGTCTCATTATGTTCATATCGAGGCTCCCACGGTCTCACAGCTACCCCAGGCCTTACTCATGGAATTTATATACTTTTCTCATCCTTTTAACTATACAAAGGTGAGACACATTGATCTACTGATCGGACAGTTTTCGTTTTCAACGGACTATGGCATAACGTTATCATTACGTGAGGGATATACCCACACCACGTCTCAATCATCAATATCACGTGAGGGACGGACCCATACCACTTCTCAAACATCATCACATGAGGGACTCACCCATACCACGTCTCAATATAATCATTACGTGAGGGACACACCCCTACCACCTCTCAATATAATCATTACGTGAGGGACACACCCCTACCACGTCTCAATATAATCATCATATGAGGGATGCACCCATGCCACGTCTCAATATAATCATCACGTGAGGGACGCACCCATACCACGTCTCAATATAATCATCATGTGAAGGACGCACCTATATCACGTCTCAATATAATCATCATGTAAGAGACGCACCCGTACCACGTCTCAATATAATCATTACGTGAGGGACACACCCGTACCACGTCTTAATATAATCATCACATGAAGGACGCACCCGTACCACGTCTCAATATAATCATCACGTGAGGGACACACCCATACCACGTCTCAATATAATCAAGTGACCTAGTCACATACATATCAGTGCCAAAGTCCTTATCTGTCCATTTTAAGAATTTCCATAGTTTTCTAGCCATTCTGGGCTCTACTCATGTAACAGACATATTTGTCTCATCATATCGGGACTCCCAAGGCATCATAACCATTTCGGGCCACCTTCGAGGGATCCAACATCTAGCATTAGGGTCTATATTAGAGAAGTTATATCCCACCAATCCCTTTCTCTTCTTTACATATGCTCAATATCTTACATCATCCTTAATATAAATGGATGAGACACAATGCATCTTTTGATCAAGTTGAGGCACAATGCTCTCAGTTGTCTACGTACCACATAGTGGATCAGATCAACCGTAGTTCATCATTTTCATATTTGGGTTGACATTGGGGAGTGGTCATATCTTTACTTTGGGAAAATAAAACAAGGTTTTCTTAGCATTTATATTGCATTCCATGCTTTCTCAATCACGCTAGCTCATCCCCATTGTAGCACAAGTTAACCCCCTGAGGTTCTAAGATACTTTCTTTAACTCACCCATATCACTTAGTCTAACCCTTTTATCAAGTTCCTTTTCAAATCATGGAAATTCATACATAGGCATAAGGAGGTCAAACCATAATCTTACCCAAATATGCATTGAAATGTGCATAAAGCAATATTCACTCAAATATGTTATCAAACACCTTATGAGTATGAAATTTTACAAATATTCCCAATGCCCCAAGTGTATGGCATCCTCCAATTTTACTTAATGTTATCAAACTCGAATCGTATCGAAATCGGTCTAGGGGTGTGAATCGTGAATTGAGAATCGTAAAATCGTACGATTCATACTATTTATCATTATCCTATCATTTCCATAACCATTTTGTTGATCTGGGCCACTACAATTGGTTTTCTTTAATTTATTGTAACTTGCAAAAATGGAAACTTGGGTAAGTGCTTTATAAACATTTGTATAAAAAAGAGTGTTTCTCATTTAGCTCTTCCATGCCTACTCTGACTAGTTATGTCGGTTTTCTTTTGGTTCCTTCAACTATAACCCCTACTCACTTGATTGGTCTCAGTTAAGAACAATTCAACAAAAACCTATCTGTTTTCTACTACAATCTTCTCCTTTAAAACCCCATTGACTACCATGCCTTCTTTGTTTACTCCTTTTTGCGTAGAAAACTTTGAACCCATTCCCCAAGGCTCTAGAGCCTTTCCATTTAGTCTCTTTTAAATGCTATCGTTTGATGTCTATCAACTTTACACTCTTGTTAAAAGTACATGAATTTCAAGATGTTAAATGTAGTTTGAGGTTAACCTTCCTATCCTTCCCTGTGTTATCTATTTGCTATGGCGAACTGTTGTGTCTTAATTCTGGCACTATGGGAGTAAAAGAAAATGGACAAATGTTTAAGAAAAGAGAGATGGAAAATAGAACTTGAGAAAGGATTTGATTTAAAAAAAGGCGTATTAAAGGCTGATTGCCTTGTTTGATTAGCTTAATTAAGCCTAATGCTTTAGAAACATTTTTCTATAATAATGCATATTTTTTAGAAGTTTTTGTTATAACTGGGTATTATAGTTAACATGTAGTAATTGCTACATTGCTGGTAATATTTAATTAGAAACTTTAATTAATATATAATATACTTGTGCATCTATATGATGCATACTTATATAGTGTGTTTTAAAGTTCAATTGCCAATATATATTGGTGCTTTGGATGAATGCATTTTATTTTGTTAGAATTAGTATAATAAGATTGCAAGTTAATGAATTTATGCAAATTTTGGAGTATCTAAATAAGTGTGCCTAGCAAAACTAAGTTTGCACCTAAATATACACCTTGTGCTTTAGGCTCTAGGACCTCTTGGCACCTTGATTGCACCTTTTCCTTGAATACTATGCATGTGAAGCATTGGAATTGCCTGATCAGCATGAGCTTTGGAATATATATATATATATATATATATATATATATATATATATATATATATATATATATATATATATATATATATATATATATTTACATGTCTTTATGAAGTGATCGAGAGAATGTTAATGATCCTGTAACCTCTCTATTAAGTGAAGGAGGGAGGAGGTCCACCACATGATGTACCATTCATGATGTTCATGAGTAGGAATTTTAAACCTCTACACACCCAATATAGTGTTCTCATTGTGGGAGCTCTATGTGGAGCACACATATGATCATGGGCTAAGTGGGAGTGAAAGATTTATTTGTGTATATAATGCTTATAAAAAATCAGCTTGATTTATTAACTTTAGCCTTGAGATTGAGCTTGATAAACTTGAGTCACCATCTACCGTTGATTTCAGGTCCTTCAAAACCATGGCTAGAGTTATTAAATCAATCTGACTTTTTATAAGCATTATATGCTGACATAGATTTTTCAAACTCACGCAATCTCATGATCATAGGTGGGCTCCACATGGAGATCTCACTGTGAGAGCAATTTATGGGGTGTGTGGCTGAATGCTACCCTATGTTTGATTGTATTTAGCACTAGTTTTCTGATTAAAAAAAGAGCTGTGTTTTCCAATTTGGATCCCTTACTGGCTTTACATTTCAATTACAGTCTGTACATGAGGGCCGCATTTATCAGCTGAAGCTCTTCTGTGACAAGGATTATCCAGAGAAGCCTCCAGGTGTCCGTTTCCATTCCCGGATAAATATGACATGTGTGAACCATGAGACTGGAGCGGTAATATCTCAACTTTTATTTGGATATTGACTATGGCCTTAATCTTTCTACAGTTATACTTGGGCTAGGGATTTGATCTTTTGGAAAATAATTGCAAGTCTCATCAAATATTTGTGAATTCTTTGTTGTGCATAAATTGTTCACCTTTGACATTGGAAGCACTGAACATTCTCTCCTGATTTTGGCTTTTTCAAAAGTACGAGGAGATTCCCTGCTACGTAAATGGCAAAGAAGTAGATTCAAGTCATGTCATTAAAGAAAAAAAGAAGAAAAAAATATGAGAACCAAATGTTGGCCCAAAAGAAGGATATTTCTGAGAAAAAAATTTGAGGTTACTTTTTATTTCTACTTTTTTTTTTCAAGATCTCTCTCTCTGTTTGTGTTTGTCTGTTGTATTATTTTTATTTTTATTTTTTAAATAAACTAAATTATTAACTGAACTGTTTGGTCATTGGTTAAAATCCAGAAAGAGAGAATATAATAAAAAAATGGTCTGCCAGTTAAAACTGTGCCTCTAAAGTCAAAACCACTCTAAAGTACTAGGTTGAGTGTTTTTGCCAGCTCTAATCAGTTTGATCATCTCTGATTGCATGTCTTCACTCTGGACCATAATAGGTTCCAAGCTGGTCCAATTGCCCCCCCAACCCCCCAAGAGACGAAAGAAGACACACACACACACACACACACTGTTAACATTCCCAAGTCATGACTCATTATTGCTCCTCCCATCCTGAATTCAAATATCAAAGTGTCAATTTTGTGTCTGTGCTGATGAGTGATGATGTTGGCAACAGTAATGAAATGTCAAAGCTTGTTAAGGAAAGAAGATGCTCACTTTGTGTTTTTGTGCTTGATATAACTCCAACTTTATTTTCTACAGCAGGATATTCTGTTATTGTCTTGCCATTACAGAAATAATTGAATGGGCCTTTAGGATTCTCCACAGACGCTGAAGTTAATTTTCTTTTTTTAGTGGGTGCTTTCTGGGGTAGTATTTACACTTTTACTGCCCAACATATATACAGAATCCAATTTGAGATATTTGGTAAAATAGCTTGGCACTTCAGTTCACTTTGTTTCATTGAACACATGACTCTTAAGAAAACAAAATGGAATTTTGAAATGACTATATCCCCAACTGACTAGTGGAATATAGGCATGGGAAACAAGTACTTGAGCATTTAGCACATTGTTGTTTTTAAATATTGAAAAAGAGACTCCATAGAATCCAGAATCGTCATTTTTGTGCAGCATGCATTTCTTCAAGGCGGAATAGAGGCATGAAACCACTCGTTCGGGATTTTGGTACTTCTGGAAAAAGTTGATTCCTGAAGATTTTGAACTAATTATCTGAATGCCCGAAACGGTGAGGAACTATTCTCTACTTATCTGTGAACAATCAACCATTCTTTGGAAGTAGGGCTGAAATTGGGCCGGGTCGGGTCGGGTTTTTTAAAACCCAATCTGGCCCGAGTTACTAATATATGCAACCCGATCCGACCCGACCTGACCTGGACGTCTTGACCTGACCCGACCCAAATTATAACTCAACCCGACTCGCATTTTGAACCTACTTTAGCCTACTTTTTACCGGGTCAGGTCGGGTTGATCGGGTCAGATCGGGTTAACTTAAAAATCTCTCAACTCAACCCGATCCGAGTTCAATGTGGGTTTCTGACTTCTCAACCCGACCCGACCCGACCCACTGACCCGATCCGAGTTCAATGTGGGTTTCTGACTTCTCAACCCGACCCGACCCGACCCGACCCACTGACCCGACTTTCATAACCCTACCCGTATGATTTTCAGGTTGGGTCATGCGGGTTTGGGCCAAAACCCGACCCAATTATGGAGGTATATTCTGTGGCTTATGTAATGGAGAGAAGGTCTTGCTTTGTCACATGCACAAATGCCCATAGTTCATAAACCATAACTCTGGAGGTTCCAGCATTTAAATTTGTGTTAGCTTTGTTTATACAACATATGGGTCCATTAAGTGTCTTACTTGGCACATGCATGAACACTCAGTTCAAAACCCGCAACTCTTGACAAGAACCCATGGCACAGTTGGGAAGTTCACCACCATAAATGTTGTAGATTCATGTCATGTCATCATTTTCTGAAGTGAAAAAAAGTGGAAAAAATGTAATGGAAATGGATAAGCTTATGCAGCCATGATATTCTGTTTGTCTTCTTTTGTGATGAATGTAGCCTAACCAGACCGCTGCTTGTGCAGTTTGGCTTCTTGTTTCTTGCTATTATTAGTACTACCATTGTTTATTTTGAATTTGAGCGTTAAATTGTTATTGTTTGTCACAGTTCTATTGATTTTGATTGTTCTGAAGTTGGTGACCACATTCAAACTGCACACATGGGTTGATGGTCCATGGACTGATTATTCATTGGTTTGATCTCACTCTCTTGATTTGTCATTGAAGAAAATCTCATAACTTCTTCTATATTTTTGATGGGTGTCCTACAGAAGGATGTTAACAAATGACAGTGCTAACCATGTAATAGAGGAAATCAGCAATGATTTATTAATTGGATGGATAGGATCATCCAGACCATCTAATTGGTTGTGTTCCATCCATTCTGCTACCAACCGGATTCCAGTCTCCAGATCATAGATCATCAATCTGTGTCTGATTTGAGTCTAGTCCACAGGATGGTTAACTTAGCTCAAGATGTTGCATGGAATTGCCCTGTGGATTATGCTTTAGTTATTGTTTATCTAGTTGATTACTCGTAAAACTTGGGGCCAAATATCCATTATAAGAAACATTTAAGTTATCTAGTCCCTGTCCATCTGTACATATTTAGTCTGCTGGTTGGCTCATCCATAGGATGCAGGGCCTTACCATGGATGTGCTATATACCCTAAAATTTCAAAGGTAAGATGATCCTAGAAACAAACTAGAATTTTTGCAAAACAAATAGGTGACAAGAAACAAGTCGGGGTGGGTGGGGTGGGATGGAGGGTTGCGCTAATTCACAGTCCCCTACTTAATGCATTTGCAGTCTGGGGTTCTATGTGGATTTAACGTGCTAGCATGTGTTGCCATGTGTGTTTTTTTTTTTGAATGATTTGTTGCCATGTGTGTTGATGGCCAGAGTCCACCTGGGTTTGGATGTAGGAGACCTCTTTTGACTTTTACATTTGATGCATTTCCACTTTGATGGTTAAGGAAGAGGGCTGGTTGATTAGTGTTTTGAAAGAATCACTGAGAATTTTTATTGTTGAAAAAGTCATTTGATAAATCTTTTGGCTGTGCTTGCTTCAGGTAGAAGCCAAAAAGTTTGGCATCCTGGTGAACTGGCGGCGAGAGTACACCATGGAGGACATACTGACACAACTGAAAAAGGAGATGGCAGCGCCCCACAACCGGAAGCTGGTCCAACCACCTGAAGGTACCTACTTCTAGCTACAATGATGGAAGCTAGCTCTCACCAATATAAAACTTCATAAATTTCTGTAGCAGCTGCTCTCTTGCTCTGATGGAAATAGAAGGCCTAAGAATCGCCTTAATTGTTCACAAAATGATACTGCTTTTCTTGCTTCATTCACTCAAACTGTTATATAGGCTTGCTGTTTGATAAATGGGGAATACTTTGTGCGCAAAATGGCAATAACACTATTTATAAGGGTGGTTCCTGTAATGTGATTTTAACTTGTTTCTGTGCACTTTCTTCAGAGCTTTTCTCCATTTGCAGTGGCCTTTCTCGTTTAGGTCCTTCATCTTAGCTTATTGGTTAAAATTAGCAAGCCAGGGACTTGGGGGCCTGTGAAGATCTCTCTCGTTCTTGACATAGTCTTGGCAATGTTTGGAACTGGAGAAATGTGAGTATTAGATTGTGTGATTAATGCCAAAATATACTGGGCATCTCTTCTTCTCTTGGCACACTGCTGAATATCTGATCAGAAATATCCATCTTTCTTTGTGGTGTCTACTAATTGAGGTTTTGAATTAAGGGCAATTATATTGTGGATGCTCAAATCATCTTTGCCCGTAACCCGGTTCGGTGTAGCTTTGTTTTCCTTTACTTCCAAGTAGATGGAGCAATTATCGAAGAATGGCAGTTCCCATAAATACTCTCCCCCAATGAAGGGGTCATGTCCCCATCCATTCATAAGAGCTCTGGATGTTTCCAGTGTAACCCATGACATTACAGAAAACAGGTCAAGGAAGACGGGGGATTTGTGTGACAAAAGATCATCGAAGAATTAAGTGGTCGATTGATTCTTCAGGGGCTCAAAACAAGAAAGAGTTGTTTGGCAAAGGGGTAGGTAATCATTTTCTCAGGTTATTGGGGGAGTATTTACATTGCCATCCAAAGAAACAGGTTTTACTTTTAGAGGCACCAGATATGTACTTCTAAACGGCCGATATGCACCGTATCGATTCGTTAGGATGCAAATTTGCCGATATGAACCAATACGTATTGGCCGTATTAGCTTTTTCTCTTTTTATTAAAAAAAAAAAATCCGTTTTGACTTGTTTTTGAGCATTTTTGTCAATATTTTTTAATTTAAAAATGTTTAAAAGCAAGTTATTTTGAGTTGTTTTCATTTAATTTTTTATCATTCAGTTATTTTTATTATTTTTTTTTCTCAACTTTTGGCTCTGAGATAATCTAAAAAGTTGAGTATTTTTGTGAAAATTGTTTGATCAAATAATATTTAGTAGTTATGGAATTCAACGGAGATGTGTTAATGTCAATTACCATTTTCAGAGTGTAATTTTTCAAGATTTTTCTGAAATTTTGATGAAAGTCGAGTTTTTTAAGATAATTTTTATTTTCAAGTTTTTTTGTTGAAAAACTTGAATGAAATGATTTACAAATGTTTTTAAAATTAAATGAAGAGCCTTTAATGTGATTGGTAGAGTTTTTAGATTTTTTATTCAAATTTTTAATATTTTAACATTTTTACTAAACTCAAGATTTTTTACAATAATTTTTTTTTTGAATTGTAATATAAGATATATGTCATTAGAGGATATTTGAAAATATGATGTTCATATTAAGTCTTTTCTCATGTTGATTTTCTCTTTTATAAATTTGTAAACACTTTTTTAAGGGATAATGATTTGTGCATCATGAGTTTTTATCGTAGTGCATCATCTTAAAAAAGAAAAGATAATTTTCTCGTTACTTTTTTCCTCTCTCATCTCTTTAAAACATAGAGGTTAAAATAGTCTTTTTCTTTTAAAGATAGTGCACTATGGTGCATGTATTCAAAATTTTAACTTTGAGAGATCTAAAATTTCATAAAATATGCTCATTCTAAAATTTTCTATTATTTTTCAAAAGAAAAAGAAGAAGGAATAGAGACAATGCATATCTGATAACACATTTTTAGTCCCTGCTTCACACCGTTGTGAACCCATTTGTGTAGCATATGACTTACTCATAGTTGTGCCTATATTTAGATCATTTTTCTCCCTCATTCTCATTTTCTTCTGATAAATTACATTCTTTGAGAGATATACTCATCATTGGATCAACTTCAAACCATTTGGATGGTTACAACTTTGTAATTATTAAAATCATATTTGATTATGCTCAAGTTAAAGTCCATGCTTCTTAAATACGATAGATCTTTAAAACTAGGATTTTCTCATTATTTAAAACTAGTTCAAAATGAATCAATTTATAGTCGATAACTTCTCTATTTTTTTTATCTTCTAAAAGTGAGGAAATACTCCTATTAATTTTTTCAAGAAGTGATGGGAATTGGGAAGAAGGATTTCAATCCGAACTTGACCCAAGCAAAATAAAAAAACCATTTGAGTACTTTAATTTTTTATGAATTAGGTTATCCACTCTATCCAAATTTAAAAATCTTAATCTATTGTCTCAATTTTATGTAAGCCGCACATGAAAGACAAGTTTTCTTTTCCTTCATTTTTTGTTAAAAATAAATTTTCTTATCAGTTTAAGTTTTTTCAAAGTTTTTGGTAAGGTCGGATTGGGTTTGAGTAAAATCAGGACCGTCTAGACAAAAGTTGAGGTCTAAGGAAAAAAGTTCTAAATGGGGCTTTCTTGATATTTAACATATTATTATAAGTAATATTTAATTAAAATTTTAATTATATATAATAAAATAAATTATTCTAGATAATATTTTTTTTTAACTTAAAAATATCAAGAGGTCAACAATACAGAGCATTGAAAAATTTACCCATCCGAGTGAAATTGGCATATTCATCCCAGTGAAATTAGCATATTCAGTAATTAAAATAAAATAAGAACACTTTAAAAGATCAATATACTGAGTAGGCTGAAATGCAAACAGAGAGTGAGATGAGTTCTCTCTACTCCTCTTATCTTCTTCTTTTTATATATATAATCTGAATAATTTACAATCAATTAGCTGAATAATGGAAGTGGAAAAACAAACCCAAATCATTTCCTTTTTTTTAGAGAAAGAGAGTGAAGATGTGATTGTTGGGCTCCAACAATCAGCAAAGAGAGGGGTTGAAGAGAGATTGAGAGTATGAAAGAGAGAAACAATAACCCCTTTTTAAAGCTGCATCGAACTTCAGCCCCCATGGTGAGAGAGACTTGGATGGGAGCCTAGCCACGGCGAGAGAGATCTTCTTCGTTTGGGGACCTAAGGCGATCGCCTTTCTTGTGAAAGGGTTAAGACGGCCCTGAGTAAAATAAACATAAGTTTGGATCACGTTAGATTAATTATTAAAAAATTTAGCTTGGGAGGGATTTGGTGAGAAAAAAATCTATTATTATCTCAAGTCATTCTTAGCACAAAAGCGCTACTCTTCAAAATGATACTTGGTAGGGCTGCCACTCTGGTTGGGTTTTAGGCCCGAACCGCTTGACCCGACCTGAGAAATCATGTGGGTCAGGTTGAGAATTTTGGGTCAGTGGGTCGGGTCGGACTGAGAAGATAAAAACCCGCATGAAATTCGGATTGGGCCGGGTTGAGAATTTTATAAGTTAATCCGACCCGACCCGACTAAAATTAGTCTAAAATGGGTTCAAAATGAGCGTCGGGTCAAAATTCGGGTTGATTGGATTAGAATTCGGGTCGGATCAGGTTGTGAGATTCGGATTGAGAATTCGGGTCGGGTCGGGTCGGGTCAGATTCCATATATATCAACTCGAGTCGGGTTGGGTTTTAAATAACTTGACCAGCCCGACCCGAGTTGCAGCCCTATTACTTGGTATGTGTTGAGAGGGATACCGAAACACCATGGTCCTAAAAAAAATCTATTATTATCAATATCCAACTTAACTCTCTCTCTTACCTCTCTTTCTTTTCTTTTTCGCTAAGTCTCTCTTGCTCTGTGATCTCTCTCTCTCTTGCTCTTTCTCAGATATCTCTCGCTCTCAAATGTCTCTCTCTCTCTTCTCTCCTTCTCACATTTTTTTTTTTTTCTAATCTGCTTTAAACTCTAAACTCTAAAACCTAATTTATCTCGATCTTATTGCACCTTCTCCTTGCCCAAACCCAAGTGTTGCTCTCGTATAGTTTTCCTCCTCTATTGGGTGAGTCAATACCAATAGACCTTTCCACTATCTGATTTCTCTCACACTGTCTCGGGTTTTTGGATCGGATTATAGTTCTTGAGTCGAGTTGGCTCCAATATCTCGAGTATTTCAGATCGGATCGAAACCCCAAGGAGTTATCCGAGTTGGTTTGGAAGCAAGATCTCTAGAGGGAGGTCTTGGCTTCAAATCATGAGAGCTCTAATGAAAGGTCACTTCCTATAGAAATAACGTATAGAGTAAGGTCACATCGAATTATTCAGTATGTACGGATAGAGGGATTTTCACACATCTTGAAAGACTAGTCAGGCGCGACATCCAGACATCTCTCGAGCTAAAAAAACAAAAACAAAAACAAAAACAAAAAATTCAGATCGAATCAAGTTTATGTTAAAAAGTATAGGTCATGTCCGATTGCTATAACCTGACTCAACCTGAATCGAGCTTCCTACAATTCAATTATTCATTACGTTGGAGAGGTAACCTGAATTTGTGATTTTCAGGTGGCATAAGAAATTGCCACTTGTAACGTGATCACTTAGGCCTTGAATGATTGTTGATTCTTACACGGCTGGGCATTTTACGGCCGGAACAACCGCTCCCGTGGAATTCACTGAATTTGAATCTACTTTATTAAAATTACTATCTTTTAATTTTTTATTTGAAGCATCGATTAAATATATGTCAAAATATTTTTCAATAGTTAATTTTTAATTTTAAAAAAATTAAAATTAATATAATTCAATAAATTTTATTTTTAAGACTGATACTTGTTATAATAACTTATTCATTTATATATATATTTTTACGAGCATTAAGTATAGTGCTGGTTATAACTTACATTCAGATTTTTGAAATGTGCATGAATATGATTTTTTCTTTCGACCATATTTCGATTGTTAATATGATATATAAGGACCACTACTACAAGTAGTACTACACTATTACACCTTTGATCGTGAAATATTGATGGCTTGTTAATCCTGTGAATCACGTGAAAATAAGATACTCTAAATTTCAAGGTCAAAGAGTTTTATAAAATATTCTTCGGTGGAAAAAAAATTGAATAAACTGTATGTAGGTCTAGAATCCATGACATGGACCATTTGAATTTTTGACTTCAGCTTTAGCCACGTGTCAGACGTATTAAATTCCTTGACTTGGTCAAAATTTGATCACTACATGAGGATGGCCGACTCATTGACTTGGTTATAAGACGAGTAGAAGTTTTATAAGTGAGCCAACCTTTGACATATTAAATGCATACATAAATTCTTGTGATTTTAAAAATATTAAATATTATGAAATTTGTTTTAATCAATGATAGAAATATTATTTATTTTTACTATTAAAAGAATTTCTTAGATAAAATGGTAAAAGAGACCACCTATTTTAATTGAAGTCACCTCTTACTAAAACGACAAAACAATCCATATTAAAAGCATAGTGTAACCTACATGATGCAATTTGAATTTCAAATATAGATATGACAATAAGGTGATGTAGCTCAGTTGGTGTTGGAAATTGGAATTGGACGTAAAATATATGATATGAAACCAAATAAACTTTTGTTCGATGTGGTGATGTATCAAGTTGCAACAAGCATTTACTCGAGATAGTAATTGAATTGAGCTGTCTAATGAATTACACAGGCAAAATAGAGTCGTATCTGGAGTCGACCAAATGTGGTCCTGTCCACGAGAAATGCTACACATCTCAAGGAACAAGTGCTCTCAGAGTTAAATAAAAAGATAACTCGGTTCCCGCACTTAGTTTCCCCGTCCAAATTACTTGAATCGACCTAGTTTGGACTCAAGTGCTCCAAATCAAGACTTGAATTGTCCTGACTCAAACTTGAATTGTCTTGTCTCGGACTTGAATCGTCCCAACTTGTAAATGAAGTGTCTCGACTCGGACTTGAATCGTCCCAACTTGTACTCGAAATGTCTCAGCTCGAATTCAAATCGTCCCAACTTGACTCAACATGTCCTTACTTGGACTTCGACTCAGAGCGACACAAACTCACTCGAAATTCTCTATTTTCTCTCAAAAAATTTCCTTCCAATTTTTTTTTCCTCCCTCCTCTCGGTCCTCAAACCTCATTATATAGTTTTTCTGATGTTTACAAAATAAAAAATAGTTAGGTTATGTGGAGCCTGATTATCAGATATGTACGGATCCGGTCTTAGAGGGCAATTATGTAATTTTATATTGCACCCGTGTAAATCCTAAACATGGTAGTATATAATGTCTCTTTTCGTGAGATAGGGTAGATGAGAGAAAATTGTAACAAGAGTCGGCTGTTTTTTCTTCGTTTTTCTTGCCTTTGAGGGAGCTCGAACAAGAACTCAGTATATGAGCATATTTTTTAACAAACGTGGTAGGCTCGAGCTTTCATTTAGATTTTAAAGTTTATTAAGGGTAGCAATAGTTACATGGGAAAAAACTTTTTAAATACACGATTTTTTTCAATTTTCCATTCAGAAGATTCACACAGACGAGAATGTTGCAGACATGCTTACCAAGCCGGTTCCCACAGAAAAGTTCAGGCATTGTCTGGATTTGCTCAATCTCTCATCTTGCTAGAGATTGGACCTACACCTTTAAGGTGCAGGATTGGTGGAAGTCACTCCTACCAGGTGGAGGTGCTAAAAACACATTTCAACATTCTTGAAGGGTTGAACATTTTTCGCTAATGTGGAGATTGTTAGGTTTGGCTCAAAAGGCCAACATTAAGTTTGGTCCAACATGCCCAAGTCTTCTTGTAAGCCCAGTATATATAAATGGGTATGTTTTACTCTTTAGGGTTAGCTGATGCAAGCGTTCTTACTCAGAAAATCAGAGGAGAAGGAAAGAGAGTTGTTCTTTCTCAGAGAAAAAGAAGAGGAGAGACTATGAAGTTGTAGCACCCATTTCATCTTCTTCATAGTGGATTAAGCGAAACGCTTTATTAACGTAGCCTTGGGGTGAACTACTTAAAACCTATGTCTCTTGTGTGGTTTGATTGATTGTGTGATTTGTTTTTTATTTCCTAACACCAATTTCATACACATTGGATTAAGTTTAGCTATTCAAATCACAGTTTAGGATCATAGGTTCAAGGCAATATTTTGCAGCGTCAATATCCTCACAAATACCTTTCAATCCTATCCTTAGTTCCTCTATGATACCCTGCACCAAACCAATGTGGGAGTCCCACATCGGTTTGGAAGGGAAGTGGCCTTGGGTATATTTGAGGCCACACTTGGTACTCAAACAAGACGCGTTTGGGTGTGACTGTGTGCCACACGCCAGAACAAAACCTTAAGGGGGTGGACCCTAGAGAGGACAATATCTTGGCTGCGTACTCTGATACCAGGATGACGCGTTTTGGGCCGTGCCATGTGGGCCCAGACCCAAAAACAAAACCGTGCGGGCTCACTTGTATGCAAGGCACAGAGCGGACAATTTTTTGCTGAGTCAAGTCCTAAGCACTGTATTCTGGTCGGGTCATTACAAATTTAGTATCAAAGCCGATGTTCTACACTCGAACTGTGTGGGTCTTTCCTCCTTCCCTAGAGTTGTTAAACTGGACCGGGTCGAGCCGGGAACGGTTCGAGGCTTTAGGGGGGTGATTGTGATACCCTGCACTAAACCAATGTGGGAGTCCCACATTGGTTTGGAAGGGAAGTGGCCTTGGGTATATTTGAGGCCATACTTGGTACTCAAGCAAGACGCATTTGGGTGTGACTGTGTACCACACGTTAGAACAAAACCTTGAGGGGTGGACCCTAGAAAGGACAATATATTGGCCGCGTACTCTGATACCAGGAAGACACGTATGGGTGTGACTGTGTGTCACACGCCAGAATAAAACCTTGAGGGGGTGGACCCCAAAGAGGACAATATCTTGGCTGGGTACTCTGATATCAAGAGGAGGCATTTTGGGCAGAGCCATGTGGGCCTGGGCCCAAAATCAAAATCGTGTGGGCTTCCTTGTGTGCGAGGCCCAGAAAGGACAATTTCTTACTGAGTCAAGCCCTAAGCCCTGTATTCGGGTTGGGTCGTTACATCCTCACTCATAATTGAAACATACTCAGATGGGCCCCATACTTGAGGTCAGGGCTGGCTCTTGTGAAAGGCGAGATAAGCGGCCGCTTAAGGCCCACACGTTAAAAATGCCCGATTTTCTTAAGTTACATTTAAAACTTAAAGGCCCAAATTTCGGTGTTTAATAATTACCGAAAGCTTATTCAAACTTAATTTTCTCTCTTTTTAAGTCCCCTCAACAGAAGAAACCCTATTTTCTCTCATCTTTATTTCTCTAGCTGTTCTCTCTTCCCTCTTTTGCCGCTCTCTCGCTCTCTCTTGCTCTCGTTCGGCTTGCTCCCTCTCAATCTCAGGTATTTTCTACTTTGTAATAGGTTTTGATTTTCTTCTTTGTTGGTGTTCCACTTCTAAACTTTAATTTTTTTGGGTTTTTTCTCTGTACTCTTTAATGGTTTTTGGCTTGTTATTTTTCTCTATAAATGGTTTTTTTTCCTTTGTTGTTGAGGTTATTGGATTTCTTATTTTTCAGTTGGGTTTTGCATTTGTCACTAAGATTCTTGGACTGTTGGGGCTCTGTGGATATATAGGTGGATTTTGAAGAGAAATAAGGCACTTTTTGTTGGATCTTTTTTCTTCATGGGCGAGGTCATTGGATTGTCAGTGTCATCTTTGTATTCGCTATGTGTTCAACTCATTAGATTAATAAGTTAAATGGATTCTTGTTTTTATAGATGGTCGGTGTCGTAAGTGTTTAAGTCCCTGCTGTTCTGATAGTTGATATTGAGCTATTAGGTTTTCCTACTTCATCAACTGTTACGTTTGTTATAGCTTCTTCCAGTTGGCATTCTACCTATAGATTTAAAGTTCTGGGTTGTGTTTCATTGAAGGAAATTGAAAAATGAGAGGAAAAGGAATATGAACTGGAAATTACTTTGTACTGAATACAGGAGCAAGAATTCCAACCATAGGGCTGGGAACATAGCAGAGCGGTGGCGATCTCTGTGTTGAGGGGTAATAATCTTTGAAGATGAATGGAATATACATGTAGTAGGGGTTGCAAAGAATATGAAATCTTATCTTAATAATAAGATTGAACAACTGGGGTTGCAGAGAATGGAAATCAAATATGAGAAACTATGGGTGAAATTTTTTAAAAGTAATGTATCTATTTTAACTATAAAGCCATTGTCACAAACACTTTGAGAAAATCGTATTGAAAGTATTTAAGCTATAAAATTTCAAGCTCTAGAAATTAGAGATGCTCTACTTCAATTAACAGAGACTAGTGACGACCCTAAAACAAAAAGTGAAACTGAAAGTTTAGCTATATATGAGATCAGAAATTTTGAATTTTTATTAGGTATGACTATTTGGCATGATATATTATTTGTTGTTAACTTAGTTAGTAAGAAATTACAAGCTATAGACATGCATATTGATGTTGCTATAGATCAATTAAAAAGTCTTATTAGTTTTTTTAATAACTATAGAGAAAACGGATGTTACATCAGTTCTTACTAAAGCTAAAGAGATTGCAACTAAAATGGATATAGAACTTAAATTTAATGAAAGACGTAAAATTCGTAGAAAAAAATAGTTTGATGAAAATGTCGATGATGAATTAACGCAATCAGCCGAAGAATCTTTTAAAGTTGATTATTTTTTATATATAGTAGATCATGTGATTTCTTCAATTCAAAGTAGGTTTGAACAATTTAAAAAATATGAAGATATTTTTTATTTAAAAAAATTAAAATCATTAAATGATGATAATTTGAAAAAATATTGTCTTAATCTTGAATGTGTTTTGAAACATAATGAGGTTTCTAATATAGATGGTTTATATTTATTTTCAAAGTTAAAAGTTTTAAGAGAAATGTTACAAAAAGAAATAATAACTCCAATTGAAATTCTGAATTATATTAAAAGACTAAATTATTCTTTTGTAAATATTTTTATTGCATATCGAATATTATTGACAATACCGGTAACAGTTGCTTTGGCAGAAAGAAGTTTTTCAAAACTAAAATTGATAAAATCTTATCTACGATCAACAATATCATAAGAAAGATTAAGTGAATTAGTCATGTTATCAATTGAAAATGAAATTCTAGCAAAACTTGAATACAAAGATTTAATTAGTAATTTTGTTTATCAAAAAGCAAGAAAAGTAGATTTTAGGTAAATTCTTTTTTATTATATATAATTAAAATTTTAATTAAATACTGCTTATAATATATTAAATACAACAAATGCCCCGTTTAGATTTTTTGCTTTAGGCCTCAACTTTTTTGGCCGGCCTTGCCTGAGGTGTAGTCTAAACACAAATTTTTGGGGTGTTTTGGATTGTTGTTTGCTAAGAAGGATATCTTTTTGTATAAAAAACTAAGTTGCGCAAATCAGGATACACAGAAAACCGTGAAAGGAAATCATCAAATGAAACAAGTAGATAATATTTCTCTGCAAAAACGCCAACAGATGGTCGGACGAATCGAGAAAGAAGGTGGTTCAGATTGAGGATACCTTATTGACGGGCATTGTGAGAGATGTGGTGAATAAGATAGTGTGAGGTGCAGAAGATGAAGGAGAGAAGCGGAGACAATGAAAGAGGTATATATTTCTCAGTTTTGGGGTTGGAGAGAAAGCCAAAGAGAAAACAAAAGTATCCTTGATATTCAAACTTCAAAGATGAGTTCAAGAAAATGCTCATGTATATATGTGGAAGAAGAAACGAGAGAGTGAGAGTTGGTGATGATTTGCTGATGGTGAATTGGTGATGACTGGGCGCTATGTCCAGAAGCCACGATGCCGTGAGATTTTCATTTTATAGACGCCCGAGTTCATTTGTGCGAACTCGGCTTAAGCCAGGCTCGAACTCGAAGTCCGTAAACGAGCGGATTTTTTAACTGACGTGGTAGCCTCGAGCTTTAATTTAGATTTTAAAGTTTTCTAAGGGTAGCAATAGTTACACGAGGAAAAGCCTTTTTAGATACACAATTTTTTTCAATTTTCCATTAAGAAGATTCACACAGACGAGAATGCTGCAGACATTGATGAACACAGAAAAATCACATTTTTACCCTTGGATATTATACTAGTTAGCCTTACTTTTGTGTGTTTTAATATTAATTAATGGAATTTTGTGTTTTGTAGATTTAAAAGTAAAAGTGAGAGAAAATGTGCTTAAACGCAAAAGATTGGGCAGTGGCTTCCCTATACTCATCTGAGATGATCTCCCATAGCTCTTGTGACCCGAACAATGCTTCATTTGTATGCATTAATTTTCATAGTTGTCCTTAGACAACTTGGGAATTGAGGGTTGAATGGTAGTGGCCATCTTCACAACCTTACTCTGAATACCACTTTGTCGGCTTTACAAATCCTAAAAAGAAAAATACTTAGGAACTTGAAATGGCTAAACACTACACAAATAATCTAGAATTTCTTTCTTGCTAGAATTTTATTACATTGGAACATATAGAATAGACTACACAACTTCACTTTATATAAAAGATTCATGAATAGACTCTTTGGAAACTCAATGGTTGTTGGTAACTCCTTGGAAACTCAATGATTGTTGGTAACTCCTTGGAAACTCAATGGTTGTTGCATGTTGGTAACTATCCCTCAATGGTTGGTAACTCCCCTTCAATGGTTACTCCCCTTTAAATTAAAATAATGAACTCATCGGAAGACAAAAGGTTGTATTTGGTTTACACTTCCAATATTACGGATATCAGAAGAGGCATCAAATTATGATGAAAAGGGAGATATGCCGGAATCCTGGTCGAATGGGTAATCTTTTGGTGGGCCGAGGGAAGACGTTTTGACCGGCCACAAACCAATTCAAAGGAGAACCGCTTTCATATCAGATGAGAAGATAAAATGAGAGAAGCGTTGTTACTATGTCCTCCATCTCTGCCTTTTCTGATGCTGATTGGGCGGGCTGTCCTGATGATCGAAAGTCGACGGGTGGTTTTGCTATATTTCTTGGCAATAATTTAATATCATGGAGTTCTAAGAAGCAACAAACCATTGCACGCTCCAGCACTGAAACCGAATACCGCGCCCTTGCCTCCGCTGCTTCTGAACTTACATGGTTGACCTCGCTCCTTCGGGAATTACGGGTGTCTCTCCCTGGGTCCCCAACTCTTTGGTGTGACAATATTGGTGCCACGTATCTCACTGCTAATCCAGTGTTTCATGCTCGTACCAAACATGTGGAAATTGACTTTCATTTTGTTCGTCATATGGTTGCTAAGAAGCAATTGGTGGTTAAAATTATCTCCACCAAAGATCAGTTGGCTGACATTTTTACTAAAGGCTTGTCGTCGCCTCGATTCTTGCTCCTTCGATCCAAGCTCAATCTCCTGGATGGCGAGTTGTGCTTGAGGGGGGCTATTAGTGATATTCCCTTATCCGTCATTCCATCCGCTCGTGATTATCCTCATCAATAATCACGGGCTATGAAAAAAAGGAAACTGAAGATTTATCACTTCCTGATTTTGTGTAGTATGATGGAGAAAATCTCTCCTTTGTGTTAATATATACTATGTAATTAAATGAGATGAAATAAGAAGAAATATTTACATCAATAGCCTCGACTCTTTCGACGGGAACGAAGAAGAAGTCGATAGAATAAAATAGGGGCATAATGGGAATTTTAGAGAAAATAAATTCATCATTGTACCTATTATCAAAATCCCCACTGTAAATATCATTACCCAAAAAATAAGGTTGGAGAGGAAAATATCTTTTAAACACGAAAAACTTATTAACCTTCCTAAAATTATACCAATTGGCTATATTTGTCATACGTATTTACTATAGTAGATACGGTACTATCAAGTGATAGGTAATTGATACGTATAGCTTGATTCGATAAATATGTATCTTATCAAGTGTTTTTTTTTTTATAATTATGGCTAACCCTAATGTGTAAAGGGCTTAGATCTGTTGCAAAGTGTAGTAACTACACAAATGGAGTGTGAATGGGGAAGTCAGAGGTCAAGTGGTCTACTTAGAAATATCAGCATATCTTAGTTTTTTTTTTTTAAATAAAAAAGGCTGGTTGAAATTTGAACTAAATTTCAGTTTATTTTGAGTAAAATTTTGGATTTCAGCCAATTAAAATAACTGAAATATCAGTTGACTTTTTAAAACTACTATTCTTCACATTTTATCCATATTTTAGAGTTGAAACTCGGGTATGATCGGATCAGGTTTCAATAAATCAAACTCAATTTATGTTAAAATTTATTGAACTCAAAATGAGTGTAGCTCAACTAACCTTAGTGTACCTTAAAGATAGTTGGCTCGTCTGTAGGGATTTTAGTAATACTATGTCTGAGTTTTCCACACGCTAATCTAAAAAAAAAAATTTATTGAACCCGATTCAACCCGAACCAAATTTCTGATCCGACTCAACCCAAGTGATGTTTTATAACTTGATGCACCAGGATCGGATCGAGTCGGGTCGAGTCGATTTTAAATTTCTGAATCAAATTTCATGCATATTTTTCCTCAATCCAACAAACCTCGAGATATACAAATACATAACCCAAACTCATTAATTTCTCAGGTCGGGTCATGTAGGTCGGATTAAAACATGCCCAAGTTTCACACCTACTATATTTAAAACCTGAGTTTCAAAAAGTTGTGATGGTAAAATTGAAAATAGAGTGAGTGAAGAGAGCATGTGGAGGTGGACCGCCGGTGCGGTGCGGCGGAAGTAGAACATCCCTCGCCGCAGCGGCAAGTTACGAATATATGCATGCATCAAATCAAAGGAAGCAACTATCCTCTTTTCCTTTTGAGTTGGCTTTCATTTCCATTTTCCACACGCTATTCACACCCTTTCCAGTCTACACGCACTACTTTATTTTGTTTATTTGTTCATTTGACTGACTCAAACTCCGCCAACCTCGTCTCGCTCGCCACCAGCTTGGCGCGGTGGCAGTGTTCCCACGTCGTAATCTACTCGAGACGATCCAAAAAATTGGATTTGAATTATATATTTCTTTAAAAAAGGTTGACCGCAGGAGTCCTAAACCTAAACCTTACCCTAATTGAATTTAAATATTTATTTATTTTTCTATAAATTTTAGCATATGTAAGGTTAAAATATCTTAGTTTATTACCTTAATTTTCTATATCTCAATGTGCTCAAATTAAAGTTAAATTTTTTTATGTTTCATTTTCTATTCAAAAAAATTCTCTTATTTTTATTTTTTTTAAATCTTATATAAATTTGGATCATGTCCAGTTGAATAACATAGAATCCCATTCGGATTGGGTTGGGCTAGTAATTAAAAAATTTTGAATAATAGTGTGTTGTACTGGATAGAAAATCTATTACTGCCTGTAACCATTCCGGCCAGATTCATTCCCAACTCTAATGTCAATTAGACCCGACAATGGATTGATTTATTTGGATTTGGATCTATTTTGGGCTATTTTAATTAGACTTATTCAGTTTGGCTCTATTTTAAGTTTGATTTGAGTTAGGTCAGATCATATTTATTTATTTGATTAAGAAGACCTTTCTCGCAAGACACATACTAAGAGTGTCAATCTCACATGATTGTATATGTCTTAAAATGAGTGTCAATCTCACATGATTGTATATGTTGCGTACATATATGTATCAGGATTTGTTAGGTCTAATTGTTTATTTTTGAGTTTAGATCGAATCTATCTATTTATAAAAATATCTTATCAAAATAGGTAAACTCAAGTCCAGATCAAATTTTGCTTGCCACATATTTAGTGGAGAGTGGCTCATCTATCAAATGTTTTAAAATTCACATGCGCACCTATCGAGTCACTAAAGATAGAAAAAAGTCAAAAACAGTTCGATTGTTTGATAGGCACATTGGCCATAAAATTTTATTCTAGTAAAAGGGATTTTTATAAAATAATATTTTTATTATTATTTAAATGAAAGACATTTTCATTAAGTTTTTATAAAAATGATTATTACATAAGAAAAGATTTTATCATTTAACAAAAAGTCACTAAACATGTCTCCATATAAAGTGGAGAGCATCATACCAATTAATGCCCCTTAATTAATAACATAATAAGAATGAGAAAGAACACATTATCCTAAAAATAGTAACTTTGTGGCAAAAGTATTTTCACAAATTCAATTATCTTTGGGTGCTCATCCTAACACGGCATTATCTTTTAGAAGACACGGATTTTAGTGAACTTTTCATTTTGCCCCTCATCCATCTAAAGAAATCAGTTCACTCATCGGTGCACCGATTCGTGCACCAAACTGGACTCTTTCAATTTTCAAGTGAATCAGTGCACTCATTGGTTCACTCATCAGTGCACTGGACATGTAAACCAATTCACTGAAAAGTGAATCGATTTCTACGGGGGCAAAATGGGAAATCCAAAAAACTCGTACCTACTAAAAGATAATGTCCATGTTAGGATGGACACCCTTATCTTTAAATTCTAAGAAAAATATGACATTTGGATGTTTTCAAATTATTGATTCTAATGAATTGTTGGTTTGAATCTCATTGGCATGAGATAACCAGTTGGTGTATTAAAAATTATGAAATTAATGATTAATATCAAATCAAGCAGCCGATATACCTCAATTCTAGTAGTGATTTTCTAGAGATACTATAAAAATAGTAACAGAAGATAAGACAATTAATAAGAAAATAAATTAAAACATATTTAAAACTTAAGAAATTAAAATTTGAAAATGTACCAAAGATCTTAGGTAATTTCATAAGGATAATGTCATGATATTGTTTACGTAATGTCATAATTCCTCTGTCTTATTTTAATTGTCTCATTTGAAATATTTATATTTTTTAAGGAACTTTCTATATAAGACTAGATGATGTTATATATTTTTAACGCACTTTATACTACTTTAATATAAATGAGACAACTATTTTGAGCCAATTCTAAAATTCATATAAAACAACTATTTTTATTAGACTATCGTAATTAGTCCAGATATTTAATTTGAAAAATTTTGAAAATACACAATGCGTAAAAAATAATTTTAATTTTTTTTTAAAAAAAAATTACTGTTCAAATTTTTACTGTAGCATCATTAGAAGCATCTTAATAATCCTTCGAACGATTCTAAAGTTTGTAAGATGTGAAAATTTGGCTATAATGGTTTGAAGTATTCTTAACAAGTGAATAAAATTGGTAATTTACATATAAAATTTGAAAAGAGATATTCCGTAAAAGAAAAAGGGTAAAAGAAAAAGGGGTGGTCCAAATGAGGCGCCTAAATCAAACGTGAAGATATTTCTGAATTGTTGAAGATAAATAGCCCACGATGAAATATTATATAATATTAAAGTCATTTTGTAATATATATATATATATATATATATATATATATATATCAAACCCATTTGTTTAAGAAAATAGAATATTAAAAATGGGTTTCGTTTAGTAGTAGGCTAGTAGGCGGAGCGTAACCAGATGGAGCCGAAGCCGAAGCTGAAGCCGAAGTTGCTCTGAGAGCATGTCAGCTCACTTCCCAGTCAAAATGAGTGAGAGTGGGGTCCACTGACCACCCACCACCTCCCTTCTTCTGTCTCTCTGACCCCGTCTCCTTCCTCGCAATCTTCCTTTCCTCTTTATTATAAAAGGAATCCTTCCTTCCTCTCTTTCTCGCATCAAATAGGAGAAAGATTTAAGGAGAAATCTCGGAATTACAGATTTGGTTTATTACAAATTTACAAGAACATGTGTTCTTCTACCTCCAAACCCGAACGGGTACAACAGACCCGATTAGATTCCTGTTGCTCTTCCTCCTCTGTCAAACCCAAAATGGTTCAGATCCGAACCGTATGGTCCCACAATCTCGAATCCGAGTTCCAGATCATCCAGGACGTGATCGACAGGTACCCATTCATCTCCATGGACACCGAGTTCCCCGGCGTCGTCTACAGGCCAGAACCCGACCCGAAACATCGCCGCTCCGACCATCTGTACCGGATCCTCAAGGCCAACGTTGACGCCCTCAGCCTGATCCAGGTGGGCCTCACCCTCTCTGACTCCTACGGCAACCTACCCGACTTGGGGTCCGACACGTGCTGCTATATATGGGAGTTCAATTTCCGGGAATTCGACCCGGCATGTGACGCACATGCGCCGGACTCGGTGGAGCTGCTGAGGCGGAACGGGTTGGACTTGGATCGGAACCGGGTGGAAGGGGTCGAGTCAAGACGGTTCGCTGAGCTGATGATGGCGTCGGGGCTCGTGTGCAACGACTCAGTGAGTTGGGTGACTTTCCACAGCGCGTACGACTTTGGGTACCTGGTCAAGGCGCTGACTTCCCAGAGACTGCCGGAGGACATGAGGGATTTCTTGAGGCTGATGAGAGTTTTCTTCGGTGAGAGAGTGTACGACGTGAAGTATCTGATGCGGTTCTGTGAAAGCCTGTATGGGGGTTTGGACCGGCTGGCTCGGTGTTTGGAGGTGAACCGGGCGGTCGGTTGCTGCCATCAGGCCGGCTCAGACAGCCTGCTGACGTGGCACACGTTCTTGAAGTTGCAGGAGAGATTCTTCACCAGTGGGGCCGAGAAGCATGCCGGCATCCTCTATGGATTCGATGAGATTTGTGTCGCTTAGTGATTGGGAAATGTATTTTTTTTAAGAAATAATTATGTTATATTATTCTTTTTAAAATTGTATATTGATTTTTAAAATCGAGTATGATGCCCCATTTCGTGGTCCATTGATCAAGTTCTGGAATTATACCCTTGCCGTTGAAATTGAATAGCTTTGTTAGGAACCTAACCTCCATTTAAGAATAGTGAGGAAAATAATGTTATCATAATTATTAAAAAAAAGAAAAAGAAATGCATTAGGGAGGGGTCTTCTAATGTTAGAAGGAAGGATCACGTTCAAAGTTTAGGTCGAGTGTAGTCTACCGTGGTAATGGATTGATTTAAAAGTTATTTATAACGTGATGTTTAAATTTGAAAAGACAAGAATTTTAACTCTTATTTATATTTCTTTTGTTTGTTGTGATAAAATGTTTTAATAATAATTTATAAATGAATTCTTTCTATTGTTAGGTTGGAGGGATGTAAATTTTAATGCAACTATACCTAATTCTAAATGATGATGGTGATAATGACCATAATTATCATAATAATCAAAACAATAAGAACAATAATAATTATATACATTATTTAGTTGATTGATTCAAACTATATTTTATTTAGAACGATGGTATTATGAGATAAGGAGTATAATTGGATTAGATTTTAGCTTGATCTATCTCAATTTAATTTAGAAAATCATAAGCTATGTTGGATTAGTTTGGTCCATTGATCAGGTACTAGATAAATATGAGATATGGATTGGATTTGGTTGAGCGTAAAATTTTTTATTAAACAAAGGCCAAAGTTTGCATACAGAGAGAGGGTCAACTCTCAATTTGGCGAAATAATCTGTCACACCATTTGTTGATCTCCTAACTTTAGCAAAAGATATTCCCATCTTTTTGGCCAACTCTCTCACCTCGCTAACCACATTGGTCAGTCTTCAAGATGGGCACCTCGATCCTGACGCCCATTTGAATGCATTTGTTGAGTCCCCTTCAATAATTAAGTTGCCTTGAATCTTTCCAAATTATAAGAGCTCTCTCAATGCTAAGAATTTTTGCTTCATTTGAATCCTTGATACCCACCGACTCATTGAAAATTATGGCAGTCTCACCTTTATGATTTTTGAGCACTTCACCAATACCTGCAGATCCCGATTTCTCTCTAGATGCACCGTCTATATTAAACTTCCAAGTACCCTGTTGAGGAGGTCCCCAAAACTTTGTTTTCTTAACCTTCAGATGTTGTGTGATACCTTGACCCTGTTTAACGACTAAGAAGGTGATTTATGGTCGTTACTGGTGTTATGATCCGTTAATTTGAAAGATTACAAGGTGGGCTTTGTGCAGAGTCCAAGTTTGACTCGATTCGAGTCCGAAAGCCGGTGGATCCGACTCATTGAGTATAGTGGCGAAAAGGTAATTGTTTGAACTTTCTCCAACAGAGACTCTAAAAGTTATCTGCGGTGCTTGATCTCCAAGTTTGGGTTGCCTTGATGTGATTTGATATGATGTGAGTTGATGTGATGTGATGTGACATAAAGTGATGTGATATGACATTAAGTGAACTGATGTGATGTGAGTGACATGATGTGATGTGAGATTTGGCCCCCAAGTCTTGATTTTCTATAAATAGAGGTTGGGAGAAAATGGGCGGAGATGAGGTTGAGAGGAGAGACAAAAGGGGAGGAGTTGAAGTTGAGGAGGAAAAGAAAGAGAAAGGAAATGGGCTCTTCTCTCTTTCCCATTTGTTCTTCCTTTCTTCTCTCTTGTCTCCTCTGTTTCCATTGACCAGTAGAAGCAGTTATGGAAGTTTTCATAGGTTTTCAAGTGGAGTCAATTCTCAGCAGATTTTGAAGAATGTTGTAACTGTTGACCCTTCTCATTATACAATGTATATATAGATGTACAGGTCTAAGTATGGAAGCCCTTAATCAGGGAACTTGACAAATATAGAATAAGATATACATGGTAGGTCAACCCTTCTCTCTAATACTCCCCTGCAAACTCGGCGGTGGTAAAACGATAAGGTTGGAACTAAGTTTGGAGAAGCGGGGCGACGATAACCCCTTGGTGAAGATATCCGTGAGTTGATCTTCAGAGCAAACAAACTGAATCCGATGAGTGCCAACGGTGACACGTTCGCGGAGGAAATGATAATCAAGCTCAATGTGTTTAGTCCGAGCATGAAACACAGGATTAGCAGCCATATACGTGGCACGGAGATTATCGCAAAAAATGACAGTCGGAGAAGAGAGAGGAGAACCAAGCTCTCGAAAAAGATGTTGAATCCAGACAGTATCCGCACAGGATAAGCAAGGGCCCTATATTCAGTTTCAGCACTGGACTGAGAGACTGTGGGTTGCTTCTTGGCAGAGCAAGAAATTAAATTGGGACCCAAGAAGATACAATAACCGGCAGTAGAGCAAGAGCCTTTGAGATAACGGAGAATACGCTTGACAGCATGAAAATGAGACGTTCGGGGCTGGCTCATGAACTGAGAGACAATATGCACCGCATATGCAACATCGGGCCTGGTGAGTGTGAGATAGAGAAAAGCACCAACAATTTGACGATACGGAGAGGGGTTCGTCAGTAGATCACCAGTGGTAGAAGATAACTGAGTCTTGGCAGCAACAGGCGTGGAGAAAGGCTTACAGTCAAGCATTTTGCTGCGACGAAGAAGATCAAGGGTATATTTGGTTTGAGACAAATGTAACCCGTTAGAATGCTTAGTCACCTCAAGGCCCAAGAAGTAATGCAGAGCGCCAAGATCCTTGATTTCAAATTCAGTACCTAGGCTGCGAGTGAAAGACTGAAGAAGCGAGGAAGAATTGCTAGTCAATACGATGTCATCAACGTAAAGAAAAAGAACCATAACACCTTTGTCATGTCGATATGTGAACATAGAGCTATCAGCTTTACTTTGAACAAAACCATGAGAGAGAATGAGGAGCTGAACCGTTGAAACCACGCTCTAAGTACTTGTTTCAAACAATAAATAGCTTTGTGTATTTTGCAGACATGATGAGGACGATTAGAATCGACGAAGCCAGGAGGTTGAGTCATATAAACTTCTTCTGTAAGATGGCCATGAAGAAAGGCATTCTTGACGTCCAGCTGGCGAATGGGCCAATCAGAAGTAACAGCAAGACTGAGAACAGTACGAATAGTAGTGGGCTTGACAACAGGACTGAATGTCTCATCATAATCGATACCAGCCTGCTGATGAAAGCCCTTAGCAACAAGTCGGGCTTTGTAACGCTCAATGCTACCATCAGAACATCTTTTGATCTTGAAGACCCACTTACAACCGACATTGTTGAAATTTAGCGGCGGAGGAACAAGAGACCAAGTTCGTTACCGGAGAAGAGCATTGAATTCGTCATTCATTGCTTGACGCCAATCCGCAGAACGAGCAGCTTGAGTATAGCTAGTGGGCTCAAAGTCTGAGGAAGTAGGGACCATAGAAGCAAATGCTTGTGGTAGTGGATGCCATGTAGAAAAATTGGACCGCTGTTTGGGCTTGGAGATGCCGGCTTTTGCGCGAGTCACCATAGGATGATCATTAGCCGGCGGTGGTGGAGCAGCAGCTGGAGATGAGATGACAGCAGAAGGCGTGACTGGTCTTGGGAATAAAGGAGGTGACACGATAGGTGGTGAAGCAGGTGGCACCAGACGAGAAGGAAATGCTACTGTTGGAGAGGCAGGAAGGATTGTCGTGTCCTGTGAGATGGAGCTAACAGGAAGGAAGACCATATCAGAAGAGGGAGAATCTGTATGTCTCACGGTAGCCGTGGCGTAGGGAAAGACAGCTTCATTGAATAACACATGTCTGGAGATGTAGACTCTGCCTGTAGAAGAGTACAGACACCTGTAGCCCTTGTGATGATCACTGTAACCAAGAAATACACACTCAACCGATTGAGGTTGGAGTTTGTTAGTAGTATAATCACCCAAGTAAGGATAACAGGCACATCCAAAGGTGCGCAGGGTCAGATAATCGGGACTGGTGCCATAAAGCCTCTAGTAGGGGGAGGACCATTGAAGAAGGGGTGTGGGCAGTCGATTGACTAGATAGACAGCAGTTAACAGTGCCTCAACCTAGAGATGATGAGGGAGATGAGAGGCAAGGAGGAGGGTGCGACCCATTTCGGAGAGGTGACGGTGTTTGCATTCAGCAAGACCGTTTTGCTGTGGAGTGTGTGGACATGACAGAAGGTGAATGATCCCTTTTTGCTCGCAGAGGTTGTGAAAGGAGTGATTATCATACTCCTTACCACCATCACTTTGAAAAAATTTAATTGAAGTAGAAAAGTGATTTTCAACAAACATAAGAAAATGATGAAAATGAGTATAAACTTCCGATTTATGGCGCATTGGAAAAATCAAAGAGTAATGGTGTAATCATCTGTGAATAAAACATAATAGCGAGAACCAGAAACCGATATAACAGGAGACATCCAAGCATCCGAATGAATTAAATAAAAAGGTGTAGGAGTACAATGGGTACAAATTGAAAAAGGGAGTCTCGTAGACTTGCCCAAAGCACAATCACTACAAAAAGGGGAACGAGAAAACTTAAAAGAAGAGCCTAAACATTTATTGGTGGCTAAAAATTGAAGCACTTTATTAGAGGGATGTCCAAGACGCTGGTGCCAGACTGACGAAGAAGAGCAGGATGCAGCTAAAGCATGAGTGGTGCGAGGAGTGGGCTTGATGGGGTAAAGGCCGGCTTCACATTGGCCTTGAAACAAAGGAGCACCAGTACGTAAGTCACGAATAACAAAACCCCAAGGGAAGAAAGTAAAACTAACAGAGTTATCTTTTGTGAATTGAGCAACAGATAACAAGTTTTTGTGCATGTGGGGGACATGGAGAACATTGGAAAGATGAAAAGTAGAGGAGTCTGAGGAAAGAGACAAAGTACCAGTGTGAGCAATTGGAAGGGAGTCACCATTACCCAGAAGAACTTGATCAGGACCATTGTAGGCAGACCGAGGGAGGAGTGAGTGGGTATCACCTGTCATATGATGGGTAGCGCCTGTATCAGGGTACCAATTGTGATCAGCTGGAGGAGCAATCTGCAGATCAGCAAAGGTGGAGGGAAGATCAGCCTCGAACGGAGGCTCTTGACAGTAGCGCTGATAGCATTTGGAAGCGCTATGTCCATGCTTGGAGCAGATCTGACACTGAAGGGCAGCAGACGAAGGATGTCCAAGGATGCTGGAAGAGTTTGTAGAACGTCCTCGACCACGATTGCCACGACCTCCTCTACCATTGTCAGGGCGACCTCGACGACCACGATTACCACGAGCAAAGGATCCACGCCCAGAAGATGAGAAAAGAGCAGTGTGAGATACGCCGCCAGGGCTATCAGATGGCGTATGTTGTCCCAAATGTGTGAGTTGTGACTCAAATAATAATAGCCGAGAGCGGAGATCTTGGAACAACGGAAGTGGAGGGGTGAGGATGGTAGTAGTGTAAAACATGGAATAGTCGGGGCCAAGACCACGTAGAACAGATGTAACGAGGTTATCATTGGAGACCAGCTGATTGATAGCGGCAAGGGCATCGACAATGGATTTGGCATGTTGCAAATACTCAGAAATGTTCTTCGTACCTTTAGAGAGAGTGAGTACTTGAATCCGCAAATGAGTGGCATTGGCAAAAGAATGCTGGGAAAAATTTCGTTGCAGATAGGTCCAAATCTTACGAGAGGTAGAGGGGCTAACAACCTGCGCAAGAACAGGTTCAGATAGAGTCGCAATAAGACTGCCAACTAGGTTCTGATCCAGCGCAATCCAGGCGGTATATGCTGGGTTGATAGCAGATTTGGATTGGTCTTCAGTGGAAAGGTATGGAGGGGGACAAGGAATGGTGCCATCAATATAAGGCCAATAATGTTGGCCAAGTAAGAAGGGTTTGATTTGGGCATGCCAAAGAAGGTAATTTGTCTCCGTTAGTTTGATAGAGACAAGATGAGAAAAGTTGGGAATGGTGATTGTCGGAACAGAGGAAGCCATCAGGATAAAAGGTTTTTGTTTTTTTTTTTTTTTCACTGTACCGAGACTCGAACCCAAACCAACTGGGATCAAAGGGAAGCTGAAGGCCAAACAACCAGCTCGGTTTGGTGAACAGCAGAGGGAGGCGGCACTCGGGTAGCAGAGAAGCCGAGCTGGTGGCGGAGAGGTGCCACAGCAGACTGGCGGCTGGCGTGAATCAGAGAAGACGGGCGGATCTGGGCGTCGGCTGGGGATTACAGAGGAAACAGAGTAGGGAAATTAGGGCAGATCCGTGAAATCCGGCGAGCAGCAGAGGGGCGACGGTTGCGCAGATCCGGCGAGCAGCAGAAGCAGAAGCAGCAGAGAGCAGAAGGAGGGATCTGTGCCGGAGAAGATGACCGCGCCGAAGAAAGACATCTCGTCGATGGCAGATCTAGCGAAGAGAGACAGAGCGTCTGTGGCAGATCAGGCCGAAGAGGGACAATGATCCAGAGGAGGGATCTGTGCTGGAGAAGGTGCAGATCAAGCCGAACCAGAGAGGCAGGCGTTGGAGGGTAGATCTGGCGAGGACCAGCCAACGGCAAGCAGCAGAGAGCAGGCGGGAGGTGAAGAATAGAAGGGGATGGTAGTACCGCAGTGTATCGGAGAAAAAAAAAATTTGTGAAGGCCACGGTAAAAAGAAAGGGATTTAGGAAACCGAGGTTAGGCTCTGTACCATGAAGAATGTTGTAACTGTTGGCTCAATGGCCCTTCTCATTATACAATGTATATATAGATGTACAGGTCTAAGTATGGAAGCCCTTAATCAGGGAACTTGACAAATATAGAATAAGATATACATGGTAGGTCAACCCTTCTCTCTAATAGATTTCAACATTCAAAACCTCTGGTGAAGAAGTCAGGCTAGAGAAGGTGAGAAGACTCAAGTGTGATTTATTTGCATAGTGGTTATGAATGCAAACCGAGGAGAGATAGAAATCTCAAACTTGGACCGTTCTCTGTTGTTTGAGATCTCAGCACTCAATTTGAGGTCTCGGTACAGAACACGAGGTCTCTGCACAAATCTAAGATCCCAGTGAACTGTGAGTGATAAAGGAAACTGAGTACATTGGAGTACTCTGTTTTACGAGTCTCGAAAGTGTATTATGAGGTCTCGAAGGACGAGGTCTCAAACCAGGACCCAAGATCTCAGTAACCTGATGACGTGTTTTCTCTAGGTTAGTTAACTTAGATCAATACCAATGGATGGTACGTATATCTCCTTTGTGTAGCCTTGTGGAAAGGAATATATGGAGAAAATTTGTGATAAGTGGTAAATGTAAATATTTCATGTCTTGAAAACATGTTTATAAGTGAATGTTTGGGTTATTTATATCTGCATGTGGGTTATCTTGTACTAACCAGTTATGCAGGTGGCTGAATGTTCTGTGTTAGTAAACCAGAACTACTAACCAATGGTTAGTAAGTGTACTCCAGTATGAAGGCCGGTGGAAGGGTAAATGGAGTAAAGTGTAGGTAAATCATGTTTATGGTTTGTGTTTTCAGTAAATGCCTTCTCATGCATTGACTGGTGTGTTGTCATGGGTCGTTATGTTACATTCATATGCATAATGCATTCGAAGATGAGTGAGATTCCTCAACAGGGTCGAGTGAGATACCCTGGACCTGTACAGTTGAGGATGAGTGGGATTCCTCGACAGGATTGAGTGGGATACCCTAGATCTGTACAGTTGAGGTTGAGTGGAATACCTCAGTGTATAAGGTTGCGAAAAACCTTGACACGTGTATATATATATATATATATATATATATATATATATATATATATATATATATATATATATATATATATATATATATATATATATATATATGCATTGAAGGAAAGCATGGTGCATGAGAAGAAGGCAGTACGCATGTGTGAGTTTACATATGCATGTATGAGTTATATATATACATGTGTAAAATGTATATGGCTGTGAGAGTACACATGGGTGTGTGTGTATGGAAGAAACAAGTTGTAAGGTATGCCATTATATTCTAAGTATTTGTGTTAAAATTCTGTAAATTTTCTATTTTGAAAATTGGTGGATACCTCAGTATGTCAAAGAATTACTGAACTACAGCTGATTTGATCCACTATGTGGTACGTAGGTAACTGAGAGCACTGTGCCTCAGCTCGATAAAGAGATTCATTGTGTCTCACTGTCACGCCCCGTCTCGGGATGTGGGCTCGAAACGGGACTATTTTTTTTTTTTTTTTCTTATCTTCCTACCAACTCTCTTCACTTTACTCTCTTTTAAAAAAATGGTGACAGTGAATTTCCACCAACACCCCCAACCTATGCTACTCCATAGCTTAATAGCCTTTACCTTATTCTTTGAAAAATAAACTAAACCTTATACTACTGTACTTTGCATAAATAAATAAATAAATTTTTTTATTTAGTTTAAAAAAAAATAACACACTTTAGATACATTAAAACTTAGTAATTTTAAATACTAAATTTTAAAATTAAAATAACACCTTGTAAAAATTTTGACTTTACAGTTGGATCAAACAATTTTCACTGACAAAAACACTCCAAAATTTCAGGATGTTTGACACCCTTAAACATTTGAGAATTAACCTTTTATAGAATAGGGACACCCCTAACAAATCAAAATCCACACTTCTACAAATCAAAATGTCAGTCAGGAAAATTCTTTAAACTTAGAATTTTAAAACTAAATTTATGAGTGAAATTTGAGAATTTAAATACCTCAAATAATTTATTTTGAGACACAGATTATTTTAAGGATCTCAGCCAGAAAAAGTTTAGATAATTTCAACTTTCCCACTACACTTTAAACGAGTCAGATCCACTCTGGTCGAGTCAAACTTTGACTCTAAACAAAGCACACTTGTTAATCTTTTAGATTAACGGGTCAATAATCACAATTAACACTTAAATTCACATAATTAAACACTAATTTGGGTTGGGGTATTACATCCCACCTCCCTTAAAGAAATTTCGTCCCGAAATTTTAAAAGAAAGCTCGTACCTTTACTCTTGACTCTTGTTCTCTCGTTACATGTTGTACTTCACGGTACTGCCACGACACTTGCACTAATGGAAATGCCTTCTGTCGAAACACTCGGGTTTGAGTACCCTGAATATCTTTGGGTATCTCCCCAAGATCAAGTCTTTTAAGACTTCTATCTCTTGCACATAGCTTGAATCCAAGTATAACTTGTCTCCAATATACTAAATTCTGACATTCTTGAATATTCGCAGGTTTTCTCCAAAGACCAAATCTTTGAGATGTCAACTTCCATATATGTTTGAGACACAACTTGCAATATATCCTCCAATACATAAAAAATACATCACCTGAAACCCACTTTCAGTAATTCATAGGTTCACATAATGGTCAGTTAACACAACATGTGATTAAAACCAAAATACAACTTACCACATTGCGATGGTCCATCGGAATTCATCTTTCATGACACCTAGGTATTCTCAATTCATATTATAACCCAGGCGTTTACTAACTTCATTCCAGTCAAGATATGTGGATACGTTATCCTTTTTTTCTTATAGTAGTTTGCAGTCCGTTCAACACTCACCATTACTCATCCACCTACACTTGTCATGGTCAACCTTTGGGTTTCTAGACCTCATCCCCTTCCACCGAGGACAGACTCGCACATGTTCTTGGTCAAACTTTTCATGAGAAATTTTCTTTTCACAAGTCACTATTCACCTCCACCAATAGTCTGTTAGACGATGCCTTTTACAACACATTATCACACACAGATAACCCGATGCAGCCCATCACATCTAGCCCTCTCATCGCAGCTTATCTCGTGGAATACATCTCATCGCACACATCAATTGGCATCTCATAATCAAACCTAATTGTTACAAACAGTTTCCAAGTTTACATACATGATTTATGATGTCTACACACATCACAACATACACAAGGTCAACTTATAGCATATGACACACATCTAACACACAATGAATGTCATGGCACAATGGTCCACCAGACAGTCAATCCCACTGTATAAGCGATGATACGTCTTATCGAATGTGCATCTCCAATCTTGCATTAATTTGATGCCTTTATATCAATAGAGCTTTATATCCTAAACATCTTACAATTCAATCACGAACTTCCATAATCATATCCCTTATTACCTTGATGAAATCATACACGCTGTATGAATAGATTCATCTTACACATAACTCACATCCACTAAGTCTTAAAATATTACGAAACTCAGTAATATGCACTAAGAGCTTTCCAGTCCTTTCTCTAGCTCAATTCTCATTTGGTCATGTCTTTCAACTAACTACGTCTCTGAAATGTGCACCCATGCACACATCTCAAAATGCATCAGTTGAAGGAATACCCTACCATGTGTGTGAAGACAATTTCTCATGCTTACCAAGCTTGCCATAATCCAATTACCAAGGATAGATTCAAATCAGTGCCTAACATGTCTCATGCATACATATCACACAAGATGGATTACTAGCGACTAACGCGTTCACCTCATCCACCAAACCTTGCAAATTTCTCACTCATTCATTTGATCTTTAAATCTTTTACCTATTGAGAGATTCATTTCCCACGTGTTGCAATCCATTAGGTGCACACACAACTTTAATCCATCCCATTTTATGCATATACCCATGTATATCACATCACAATATTTACATGTGGAAGGATTTTCCAATTTGACTAGTTCGACCAAGTTCATCAAGGCGTACAACACGCATGTCACAAATTCAGAATTGGTATGGATTATTAGCCATGCCCACGTCGCACTATAGCATCCCAATCATGCTGAAATGCCATACACACTTAACAACTTATTACCATATACTAACAATACCTCACATTCAAGTAGATAAAACACATCACCAGTTCAATAACTACTTAATGAATAATTATTCTCTAGAACATTCGGAAGTGACCTGCCTTGTACACATCCGCTCAACCTCCATTAGTCCATCATTGGCATATCAAAACTAGCTTAGTTTTTATGCCCTATCTCTTTCAATCATTTGCTCCTTGAGATATCCTTATCTCCTACTTAAGATTCCATCTCACTTTAATGATCCATTGATCCATTTTGACAGAATCATCTCAATACATTCCAAGTTAAGTTTCTTAGATATAAACACTAATTTGGACAAGAACCCTTCCAAGGTTCCAATATTCCTTTTAATTCCACCGGTATCACCTGATAGTGATAAGTAACACTTTAATCTCTTGGTGTAGAGACAATTAAAATCATCCAAATCACACCGATTTCTCCTATACTGACCGATACTTTGGTCAGAACTTTTAGCCTCACAGTCACATAAGCTTATCACTTCTATATTAATCCAGGACAGTGTGTAGGGTAATCACTCATCCCTCACTAGAAGTAAAGTCAAATTCCACCATTTGAACCATTTAGTCAACTCAATCACCATCACTTATCATGTAGAACTCACACACAATCCGTTATGAGTTTTTGTTTTAGTGGAAGATCATATCTCCACAGGTCAATTCCAACCTTAGGTCTCATTCCCAGCGGACTCTTCATAAAAATCTTACACTCAATACACCATTCGAACACCCAAAATTTTCCAATCATTATAGTGGGTGATAGGGATAATATCCCGATACCCCTTGCCATATCTCATTCACCACACTTCCATCAATCTATTGCATTTAGTCCTCTTTTATTTGATATTTTTCCTTAAGGATAACCAACTTAGCTCCCTTCTCATAGGTTTCATTCTTCCCTATCAAGAGGACATGGTCATTTTTATCGATATTCCACTTCCAATAACTATAATCCACAAGTCAACTAGGATTTTTGTTTACTCTTGTTGATAATATGAATCTTATCTCATAATAAATTAGAGAATTTCTTACAAAAATATGGGTTTCCAGTTTCCAAAGGACATACTTCCAAGTAATCCTTGCCAAACTATGACTCAAATGAATCAAAAGTAAAGTATTCCTTAACACTACAAAGTTATCGTTCACAATTCAAGACATTTTTCCTGTTTACTTTGGTCTTGGGTGGGGAAACTCCAAAGCTCTACCACTCCCAACACCATCATCATCCAGTCAACACACAAACTTCATAACTTCACTACACCTTAAACAACAAAGGTTAGAAATTTTAATACTATCTGCTGTGACTACACATCACAACTTTCCCTTTTTACTAACTCAATTTCCAAAAAAGGGAATCACGGAGGATAAACTTCTCAATCTTTCACACCTTCCACTACCTATTTTCGATAGTTTTCTCATTTATCTAAGTTATGCTTAGAGACATTCCTGAACAAGCATCAATATCCTGAGAATAAAAGCACTACTTAACCAAAAACTCCTCCTCTTTACCCTTGCAATGCCACCTCTTACTCCTTTGAGGATGATATTCAATCAATCATTTTATTTCCACCCATACGCACAGTCCGAGATTTGAAATATGCTCTGATACCACTCTGTCACGCTCGGTCCTGGGATGTGGGCTTGGAACGCGACTAATTTTTTTTTTCTTATCTTCCTACCAACTCTCTTCACTTTACTTTCTTTTAAAAAAACGGTGACAGTGAATTTCCACCAACCCCCCCAACCTATGCTACTCCATAGTATAATAGCCTTTACCTTATCCTTTTAAAAATAAACTAAACCTTATACTACTGTACTTTGCATAAATAAATAAATAATTTTTTTTATTTAGTTTTAAAAAAAAATAACACACTTTTAGATACATTAAAACTTAGTAATTTTAAATACTAAATTTTAAAATTAAAATAACACCTTGTAAAAGTTTTGACTTTACAGTCGGATCAAACAATTTTCACTGACAAAAACACTCCAAAATTTCAGGATGTTTGACACCCTTAAACATTTGAGAATTAACTTTTTATAAAATAGGGACACCCCTGACAAATCAAAATCCACACTTCTACAAATCAAAATGTCAGTCGGGAAAATTCTTTAGACTTAGAATTTTAAAACTAAATTTATGAGTGAAATTTGAGATTATTTTAAGGATCTCAGCCGGAAATAGTTTAGATAATTTCAACTTTCCCACTACACTTTAAACGAGTCGGATCCACTCCGGTCGAGTCAAACTTTGACTCTAAACAAAGTACACTTGTTAATCTTTTAGATTAACGGGTCAATAATCACAATTAACACCTAAATCCACATAATTAGACAACTAATTTGGGTCGGAGTATTACACTCACCCTTGCATTGTAGATTTATATTGGGTGAAATGAACTCAATATGTAATGTGTGTAAATCTAGAGTGAAATTTGAACTGAAAAAAGCAAATCCAGGTCAACCAGTCTACTGACTGTCGACCGACAAAAATACTGTCAGTCTCTGGAAGTATCAGTTGACCATCAGTCGACTGATACACAACTGATCGAAGAGGGCAGTCGACCATCAATCGCGTGAATGAATATAAAAATGTCAGTCGACATACTATTGATCGCTCGTGGCTGGTGACGATCGAACTAGAGAGCAGTCAATTTTCAGAGAGTGCTTTGAGCGATATGTCGCTCAGGTGATCGATTGCTCAAGCTAAATTTTGTTCGTATTGGTTTTAAATTGATTTATGATATCCTATGCTTTTGGATCTCTTGTGTAATCCATATAAGCTTGTGAGGCATTTCTTTTGGGCTTATTTTCAGCCCAAAACTGATGGACTTGTTATCTTGGATTGTTTTGTTAAAAAAAAAAAATTAGTCGCATTCCAAACCCGCTTCCCGGGTTGGGGCATGACATGCTGGACCATCATACAACCCTCCCAAGTTAACATAAGATCATTTATTTTTAGCCCTCCATTTTGCTTTTTGAAAGAGATCATTTTCAGATGAATAAATAGCTTCAAATAGTTTGGCATTCCTTTCCTTCTAGTGGAACCAGAGAATCACGATTGGTAGTAATTGCCAAGCACATTTCAATCTAGGTTTCAGTCTCGAGAGGTACCAATAATCTAGAGATTGAACACAAGTATTTACATGAACCCAAAGAATACCCAGAAAGCTAATGAATTTTGTCCACAACCCTTTTGCGACTTCACAGTTAACAAACAAATGGTTAACATTCTCCGGAGAAGATTCACAGAGGATATAGATGAGCTCGCCCTCATCCATAAGCAAGCCTTTTCTTTTCAATTCTTCCTTCGTCAAAATCTTCTCCTTCAAACCACACCAAATAAAGATTTGAACCCTTGGTGGTCCAACACTCTCCCAAACTGATTTCGAGACCCTTTCACCAGTGAAGAGTTGACTTTGAGCCAGATGGACAATTGCTCCCACTGAGAACATACCAGAGGAATTACCAGACTAGATCATTTCGTCAGAATCAATTGGCGAATAAGTAAACTCCCCCAATAAATGCAAGTGATCATCACGATTAACCACTTCGAAAGATCTTAATTCTCTTCAAAGATCCAAGTGCCAGGAGATCGACCATTCTCTCATTTGACAGCTTCTTGAACCGGGCGTTAGCATTCCTCGTAATTCTGAATAGTTTTAGGGATATGTCTTTGAGAGGACTCTCTTCAATCCAAATATCTTTTCAAAAGAGTGTTCTGTCGCCTTTTCCAACAAAACATCTTATATTTTGTCTAAACAAGCTTCCAACGAGGCCAATACCAGAGCTAATTTTCCACCAAGCTTTGATAAATCTCTCTTTGGTATCTCCTTCGCACTTAGCATACAACGTTGAGGAAGAATTGTCTCTGCTATCTATGATTGAGAGAAATTAGTGAGTGATTGAAGCCTTGGTTCTGCAATCCAAGATTTATCCCATGCTTTTGCTTCCTCATCTTTCTCTCAGACTTACATGTAACGGGTCAGTTTGACTCTCAAAATGACTAGCCATTTTAAGGTTCGTATCCTTTGTTTTTTAAACTCAGGGTCATCCTTGGTGAGTTTCCGATGTGGGTCTTCGTCCCAGGTCCATGCTTCAAAGGGAGCTTCGAAACTACAAGAATCATAGTGGCTACGGTACTTCCAATAAATTCTTACCTTTTTTTTTTTTTTTTCTCAAAGTTGGGCCCACATCGCCCTCAACCAATACACAGGAATACGAGAGTGTGCTCTGATACCAATTTGTCACGGAAAAATTTGACTATCAAAATGAATAGCCATTTTAAGGTCTCTACCTCCAGGGGTGGCCCTGACTATAGGCGAAGTAGGCCGCCGCCTAAGGCCCCCAAATAAATAGAGCCCCCAAGTCCATAAACTCCTTTGTTATGTTAAATAGCTAATAATGCGTATGAAGACACAAATCCATTGTCAGCTAGCTCGGTTAGGATACTTGCCTTTGAGTTAAGAGACTTGGGTTCAAATTCCAGCTGCATTTTATTATTATTGTGATTCTCATAATAATAATTGTAATTAATAAAGAATCGTTTAAAATATATGTATCATATGAATAGAGTGGCCTTCAAATCCCAGCTAATCTCGTAACTATTTCGAATTTAAAATACTCAAAATTGAAAATTTATATATTGATAATTTTTTACTCAATTTAAAACGTGGGTTTTAAAATCTTAAAATAATGATAGTAACAATCATAATCATAATTATTATAATCCTCATTTTTATTGAGTTTAATAATAATAATGAAAATAACAATAATTTTAATTAATAAAGAATCTTTTAAAATATATGTATCATCTAAATAGAGTGAAAGAGAAACCTATATTGAGTTGGTAATTTTAAATTAAAAATAATTTAAAACTTTTAAAATTTGAAGATGAAAAAACATAGCTTTATCCATTTGATCAATGTAGGTTTTATTAGACATAATATACAAGTATAAATCATTATAATTAAGATAAATTTTAATTTTTAAAAAAATTCAGAAAAATTGAAAAATTAAAATAATAATCATATCTTCGTTTCAAATGAGAATTGACATTAGTGTCGCACTCGAATATGATAAAAGATGCAGTACTAAAAGAAGGAAAAGAAACAATTAAAGTGCTAAATTATATAAAAAGAATGAATTGTTTTTTTCCAAACGTATGGATTGCTTATAGAATAATGTTGATTATACCAATTACAGTTGTCGTTGCAGATTTTTTTTTTTCCAAAGTTAAAACTGATAAATCTTATATTCGTTCTACAATGTTATAAAAAAGATTGAATGGATTAGCTATAAAAAAGAAATGTTAAAAAAACTTGAAAATAATAATTTAATTAGTAAGTTTGCATCTCAAAATCATAGAAGAATAAATTTTAAATAATACTTTGTTATAAATTTGATTAAGATGTTTTGTTTAGATGTTTCATGATTTATAAAAAAATGTATGATTTTATTTTTTGTGAATGTATAAAAATTTCATCTTAAGAGTTCGCTTAGGGCCCTTGAAATCTCAGAGCCGACCCTAGCTACCGTTCGCTTTTTAAACCAGAGTCATCCCTAATAAGTTTAGGGTGGGACTTTGTCCCGTGATATACAGCTCTAGATATTGTTTCTGTCAACCCAAATACAACAGACTGCAAGGGAGAAAAATGGAGACTTGAAAATTGGGTTAAGTTGTATGAACGGAACTGATGAAATCTGTGTCACCAGATCTATTGGATCCTCAACCCTTTGAGCAAACCCGTCTCTGCTTCTTTCTTCGTTGGCTCTTGGCTCTTTGTAGACATCCTTTCTACAGTTGAGGTGTTTCTCTTTAAGATGGCATGTTTTGATTTGAGAAAAGTTATAAATGTTGATAGGAATGGAATGAATTACATCGAATGGTCCTGTTTCTCATCATCTACTCCCATAAATCATTCTCCAATCACAATTGCAAATGATTCTCTTTTACCTGCTAAAAGTATTGGAACAGTTCATTGTGACAATATTTCTTTGCCCAATGTTCTACATGTTCCTCAATTATCTATGAATTTGCTTTGTGTTGAGAAAATTTGTAGTAAAGGTCTTCATGTTGTTTTCTTATTCAAGGTCATCTCATGGGAAAGCAAGGAACTCCATTCAGCTCCTTCTTTGGCTGCTGCTGCTGTATACAGTTCCTTCTACAAATGGGATCATAGACTTGGTCATGTTTCTTTTAATAAACTACCCCATTTAATTTCTATTCAATGTTTGGGATTGTGTTTCTAGATGGTACGAATTTGTCCATCTTTATAAACAGACAACTTTACCCTTTTTTAGCAGTGGATCTATTACTTGTGCACCTTTTGATCTTATTCATTTTGATTGGGCCTTGCTAGCGCCGGCTTGGCTATAGGTGTCCTAGGCCACCGCCTAAGGCCTCTAAGAATATGTAAGGGTCTAAAAAAAAAGGAGATACTAATTAGAATAGGGCTCCATCTTACGATTTCGTCGAGCCCTTGAAATTTCAAATCATCTCAAGGCGACAGTGGGCCTTGAACCTATTACATCTATTGGTGGTGCTCTATATTAGGTGTTGTTTGTTGATGATTAGTCTAGATTTTCTTGAGGTTATTTGTTGTATTCTAAATCTGATTTATTCAACAATTATATTTGAACTTTCCACTATTGATTAAAACTCAGTTTTCTAAATCCATTAAAGTTTTTTATTCTAATGGTGGTGGTGAGTTTGTATCTAAGGTTTTTAAACAATACTTGCTCTCTCAAAGAACTTTAGCTCACTTATTGTGTCTTTAAACTCTATAATAAAATGGTGTTACCGAAAGAAAACATCGTTACATAATCGAAACAACTAGAATCTTACTTGTGTCTTCCTATGTTCTGTTTGTTTTTTCAGGGAAAACTGTTCACACTGCCACTTAATTTATGAATGGACTTCCTTTCTCTGTTCTCGGTAACTTATCTCCGTTTTATTGTCTATACTCTTTTCCATCAAACTATCTTATTATCGCCACATAATTGAACTGAAAGAATTTTATTTTTTAAACAAATGTCTCTCCGTAACATAATTTCTCTTTTACTCTGAATCACATTATCAACTTGGATCTTTTACTGTCACTTTAGTATGAATAGATGGTTCATTTGATACTCAAATTCAATTATCTTTAGAGATCTCTATTTCTTTGAAGAAAGCAATTTCAAAAGGCATTGTATTTTCGAGAGAGAGAAGATTTTTTATTTATTTTTCTTCTAGAAAAAATATTCTTTACGAAATAGAGAAAATGTCATATTTCTTGTAATTTATGACAAAGATTTTTTATTACGTAAAAGAAAAATAAGAAGTAGAAAAGATCTCTTTTTCTGTGCTTTTTATTTTTTGTAATTAAAAAATAATACTAATCACTTAAACTCTTATCAATTTAGGATATCTATCTTCTCACGGACATTTTATGTAATCCGACACGGATTTTACTGTATTGTCTATTTTGTCATTTGAATCGACTTGCTGAACCCTTTGCTGAAAATGATTCGAAAAGTTCAGCAAGCCGATTTAAAGGGCAAAATGGACAATATAGTAAAACCCGTGTCGAATTATACAAAATATCTCAATTTATAGGCCATTTCATTAGTTTTAGAGAGGTGAAAAAATATTTTAATAATATTGACTCTCAGCTGTCGGCTTCTTCTGGGCCCCTCCAGTTGTTGTTTTGCTTAAAATTGTCAAGAATACTTATAGGCTTTTAAGTTTGATTTTCAGAAGAAAATGATAGATACCATCTCAGTCGTGGTTATTGATTTCGAAATGGAATCTCATGTGTTGAAATAATTAAAGACGGGAAGAAAATAAAAAAAGAGTCGTGCAAAAGCAGACGACTCAAAATGGATCGCTTGAAGAAGTGGATGTTATGACTTTAAATTTCAGTTTATTTTAAAGAGTCATTTTTCATAATTTTATTAATTTATTTAATATGTATGAAACTGAGATTAAGAACTAAGTCAAATAAGAGTAAAATTGAATTTTTTTTAAAAGTTGAAATGCCATGAAAAAAACTAATGATAGATAGAAATCAAATACCGCCAACCCTACATAAGGCAATGTGAGGCACGTGTATTATATTCAAGCCAAGCATTGACACGAGTCCTACCTTTAATGTACCCTATCGGAAATCATGTCACGCCTCTTAACCAAGGGTTAAATATTGCCCCCAGCGACATATCGGCGATACCGATGTATCGACCAATATATCGATAGTATTTTTTTCTCTCATCTTTTTTTTTAAAAAAAAATCAGCAAATAAAGAAAATTATGACATTTTATGTGTCAACTGATAGTTCAGTCGTTTGATATTCACATTTCAATTGAATGAACGATAATAAGGACCGTTGGTTTTTTACAAATCTTTAGATTTAGTCTACTGAATTTTATTAGAATATGACTGAATAGTTCAATTGACTGAATTGCCTTTTCTCTTGACTTTTTCTCTATCTTTTTCTGCACTACATGTATGAAGATCCTCATGGACCATTGACTTACAAACAACTCATAATGTACATAAAAAGATGTTAAGATAAAAACATAGTTGAAAAACTCAAAAATACAATTCTATCTCAATTTTTCGTTGAGTCGAGCCAACTCAAAGATTCAAACATATTTTAGTGTAAAAATGTAAAGATTGGTCTGGTATTATTTTAATTATATTTGTATATATATTTAAAATATTTAAAATAAAAATAGAGAAATAAGATAAAAAGGAAGAAAAAGGAGGAGGAAGAGGTGAAAGCACATGAGAAAAGTTTTGAAAATAAAGGAAAATGAAAAAAAATAAACAAAAGAAAAAAAGGAACAGGAGGAGAATAACAAGAAAAACAAAAAAAATGGAAAACAAGAAAATAAAGAGAAAAAAGTACAAACATGAAGAAGACGAAAGCAAAGAAAACAGAAAATAAATAGAAGTGAAATATTCACATGGGTGTAGTTCAGCTGCTCCCGTCTCAAGAAGTGGGAGGTTGTGGGTTCGAACACACATGGCCTAACCTTAGTGTGCCCTATAGGTAGTGGGCTCATCCGTGGGAGTTTTACACTGGGTGTCCTGCAGTTTCCCACACGTTAATTCAAAAAAATAGAAGTGAAATAAAAATGAAAAAAAATGAGAAAAAGAAGGAATAAAAAGAAAAAGAAAAAAAGAATGACATATGACAAAAGAGAAAGAAAATAGAAAGATAAAGAAAGAAACATAGAGGAAAAGAAGGACGACAATGATGCCCCCCTCACCCATTTCTACGGATGCAAATCAGGTTGGTCCAGTCAGGTTTTGGGCCTGCAAGAGCCCGAGCCTGAATTGGAATTTGTCTCGGATTTCAGCCGAGATATTGGCCGAACTCTCTCTCTCCTATTTTTTTTGGGGCAAATATCAGCCGAGATCTCACCAGTACAACTGATACAATGCGTATCGGCCGAGATTTGTAACCCTAAACTGACTTCTATGTGTAGGGCTTGAGCTGATTTCAAGCTCAAAATGTACATGCAGATTTACTATTTGGGCTTCTTTGGGTAAAAAAATGAGAATTTTTTATATTATTCTATAAGATAAATATAATATAAAAGTTATATTTATACATAATATCAATTTATGAAAATAAAATTTTATATTTGAGCCACACTCAGTATTTCATGTACGAGGTCCAATAGCGATCCAGAATCTACTTTAGCCCTAATATTTTATTAGGGTTGACTTGAAAGTTGAGGTACTTGAGACGTTTGAGTTTCTCATTTTGGTCAGCATGAAGGGTAAAAATATTATTCACTCAAATAGAAAAAAGGAAAAGAGAAAACATTTGAATCTCTCATTTGAGTCAGCAGATTGACCGAGTGAGACGAAAAACTCAATAGTCTATTGATTTTTTGGTGAGTTAACTGTTTTTGTGAGATGAGTTGACTCGGCTAGGTCAGTCAAGTCAACAACGAGTTTTTAAATCATTAGTAAAAAATAATTAAATATCAATGATCATAGTAACAAGACTTTTTACTTTAAAAAATAGTTTACTAAGAATCAAGAGTCATTTGAAAACCAGTAGAAACTTTAAAATACAACTCAGAAGTTAAGAGCCTTGAGAAGAACATCAAATGAAATGAGTCACCAAATCGACCTGCTTTGATTGATGATTCAGAGCCCAAGAGCAAGTGTTCCTAGCAAGGCTTACTATGGTAGGATTTGTTTAAATCATTTTGAATCTATTGTTCATGTTACATTGAAAATCATTTGTCTTTGATAGATCTAAGTTTTCTGAATTATTTTATATGAACCGTACAAGACTCATCTTCTCTATCTATTCATGAACTGTATACATGAATGGCTGCACCCCCACCAAACAACCTACTCAATAAATTACACTTTTGTAGACTTCCTTCTTCTTGCATTACATGTTCTCTTCTTCAGACAATTGACAACTATATTCCATCTAAAACCCTTTTATCTCACAAACTCTTGAGTATTTAATTTGATAAATAACATGATAAATTAATCGAAAGTCTGAAACATGTTTTAAGTATGCTTCCTGATTGCATTATGTGCCAATGGAGAAGTTGGATAATTAAGGATTTTTAATCGCACAATCAACATCAAATCATGATATGATGGTGATAATGCTCAAACTCAGGCAGGTCGGACCGAGTTTTAATAAACCAATCATAACCTATATAAAAATTATTGAATCCGATCTGACCCAACTCGAATTTCCCGATCCAACCTGACCCCGATTGCTGGCCCAACTCAACGTGAGTGCTATATTAACTTTTTTTTTTTTTTTTTTCAGTGGGTCGGTTCAGGTCGGGTCAATTTAAAAAAAAAAAACTTAACCCAACCCATATTTAATTTGGGTTTTTTTTTTCTTCAACCCAACTCGATCTTAATTTTAAAAATGTAAACCCCAACCACTTGATTTCTTGGATCATCTAAATGGTGAAAAGGTACACTTGTATCTTTTATTATTGAAAATATCGGTATAACTATTATTTTCATTATAAATTTAAAATGAGGCAATTTCTACAATAAATTGAAGGTCTAAGGTGTGGTGTGGACCATTTGGTATGATTGGACCAATTAGATGAAGGATGACCCAACATGGCTCTATGCCATCACATCTAAAGGTCAAAATAAAAAAGCATGGGAGTCCCAAATAGATTAACAAACCAAAGTGGTGCTGTTGAGGACCCCATGATTTCTCTAGCAGACCATTCTTTTATTGAAAAATAAATAAAAAATTAAATGACAAGAGTAAGGCATTTGTAATTGATGATTAGTTCAATGATGGATGGTCAAGATGCCAGTTTCAGGTGCACAAAGAAGCACGATGGAAGCCTTTAATCAGAAACAGATGATACTGTGTGCAGGTGACACAGCATGCCTACAAATTTCTTATTTCTTAAATGCATTTGTTTAGTCAGTAAACTATGCTTAGTGTACTTAATCTCATTGGTTCAAAGAATCTGCCTATAACAGCAGACAACTCGACACAGCAATCTTGCTAACAGCCAAGAAATCGGGATTACAAAAGTAGATATTTGTCTCTTGAAACTTGAAGGAAAGATAAAATTAATACCTCATATTGTATTTTATTGTTGATGTGCTTTTATCTAAACCCTAAACTCTAAACCCATTTCTGATATTGAGTCTCCATAGCTTTGTGATGAAGACTTTTTTTGGTTTTTTAATGATCAAGGTGTCACGTCTTTTAGAGAGTTAGATTAAATCTTAGTATCAGGGGTTTAAAAATCGGCTAGGCCGATATATCGGCTGATATGCAAATATCGGCTGATATGCATATGGGCTGATATTTCGGCCGATAATTTTATCTCTCTTACCGATATCGGCATTTTCTCTCTCCTCTGATATCGGAACCGTGAAAAAACCGCAAAAGACCGTGACGAACCGCGAAAAACCGTGAAAAACCGCAAAAAACCGCAAAAAATCGTGAGAACCCGTGAAAACCGTAAACCCTGAACCGCGAAAAACGCCAAAACCGCGAAAAACCGTGAGAACCCGTGAAAACCCTGAACCGCGATAAACCGCGAAAAACCTCCAAAAACCGCGGAAAACCGTGTAAAAACCGTCAAAAACCGTATCGGTGTTTAAAAAAAAAAAAAATTAAATACCGATATTTATGAATATCGGCCGATATTCGGTATGTACGGCCGATATTACTCGGTGTTAAAAAACTGATATATATCGGCCGATACGATATGTATCGGCCGATATTTGTACCTTAGCTTAGTATAATGAAAGCCTTTCAATCCATATATACTGGATAATTTTATGAGAAGTAGCTCTTTGTCCATCACTCCCAACTCCTTGAAATTATTTTTTTTGATTTGAAGTGATATCTAGAATTCTAGATAGGGAATTGTTGGGATCGTGCGGTTCGAATTGATCGGTATAGAGGCCCATAGCAACTGGACTCTAATGAGAGCCACACAGTCATGCTGATTTGGGTAATTGATATGTGAATGAATGAGAGAGATATTAGGAGAAAATCAAGGAAGTTTCCAACAGCAATGCAATGGAATTGCGTGGATGATTTTGGAGGATTGTTGTACACGGCAATAAGAGAAAAAAAAATAGGGATTTGCCATGTACAACATGGAGGAGATTTTCTATTTATATTGGGATATGCTTCATTGAAGCCTTGCCTTTGGCCTGAGTGCCTTGTGCCGCATGTGAAGAGAGTCACATATGGCCGCATGCAAGAGTGAGGTCGCACTGTGGGTGTGAGCCACACCATCGAAGGAGACGCTCGTGATCGTGAAGCACATCGGGATGTGCTCATAGAAGGTAGCAAGCGGAGAGGAGAGCACCAACTGAGAGGTGACGTCAGTGTGTTGTTTGAAACAGGTATACATGGGTGTACAAAGGGCTTGAGACTTCGGGTTTGGGCTCGACTCAAGAGAGTCATTAATCATGCACATATATTCTTTTTCTTTTATATAGTGAATATTCTATCGCTTCGTGGACGTAGGCAAGGTGTGATAAACCACGTAAAATTTTGATGTTATAGTGTGCTTAATTTTATTTCGTTTATTGCCTTTATTTCCGCTAAACGCTAACAGGAATCTAAAGAAACTTTTATAGATCTACGGATATCAACCCTTCCATCACTAGCAAAGAAGAAAATTTCACTTGGGTGGTCGAGCGATAGTCAATTTTGAGTCTCAACTTAAGTTTATTGGAATCTGATTTCACACTATCTCATTCTCACGTCTAATGAATTGTATCCATATGCAGTTGGATCAATTTTGAGTTGATGTTACTGTTTGATTTTTAATTCATCCAAAACTAATCCCATTTTGGCCGTTGATTTTGGGCCCTTGAAAATTATTGTTTTTCAAATTTAAAAAAATTATTTTTTTCGAGATACATGAAAATACTTTTCAAACCTATCTATCGCCATGAATTGGACTCCACTCTTGTGGGGGGCAGTTAGGGGGCGATTGCACAAGGACCTACTTTTTTGTGACCTAATATCATGATGTATGATGAATTATGTGATGTTTTGACCACTAAAGTTTGATTTATGCAATTTAAATTCAATGCCATTGCCAAACTTTTAAAAGAAACTTAATTTAATAATAGATGCTGAAACATTATAAGAAAGATACACATGAAGAGAGGTATATCTTAGTACATAAAACCTTCCGGACTTGAAAGAACCCAAAGGACAATATATGTACTTGTTGCTAATCAGTCTGCTATCTTACTTGCTTGAAGTGGGGAGAGTGAAAAAGAAAGAAAGGGGCTATCAAGAAAGAGAATGAAAGGTAAATGAGTAAGAAGGGCTGTTATAAATCTTTCACCAAAGAGTTTATTGTTTTGGTTGTCTTGAGAGGAAACATATTTATTACTGTACAGAAGTAATAATATCGAAAAGAAAATAGAAGGGAGAAAATAAAATCAACATTGAGAATGAAGCTAGATACAAAGATTTACTTGGTTCTTTTTCGGTATATCGACAGATTCAACACCGATCTACTTTGTTTAAAGGCAAAAAATCAGAGGAGAAATGACTCACTCTCGTTATAATTTTTCAATCAAATCTATATTTTGATCTTCTCCAAGACACCCATAAATTAACCCATTTTTACTTTGGGTGAACTAATTCATTTCGGGTTAAATCAAGTCCTATCTAATTAAATAGATAATTGAATCTATATACATTATAGTCCATCATGCAAGTAAGTCTTCAAATTAATGTGATACTTTAAATATAAACAATAATTTCTTTATTACTATTTAATAATGTTGTAGGAAAGCAACATAAGCACGACAAAGGGATCAAATGGAATCATGACAAACATCTTTCCAACATATTAAAAAATTATAATTGAATAAAATAGAAGAGAGTCCTCACCCACCACCTCCCAGCAACTTCCTCTGTTCTCCTTATAAACACAGCACATTCTATAATCCCACTATCACCATCCATTTTCCAAAGGCAAATTTCACTTGAATCCTCAATTATCTCAAACTCTCAAACTTCTCTTACAAGTCAAATGGGCAAGAAGATGAGCTTCACCTCCCTCTTCAAGCACAATGACACAACATCTCCATGGCCATGGCCTTCATGTGCACAACCCAATAGCGACTCCTTCAGAGCCTACAACGATGTGTACAAGACCGTAAGCTCCATCTTCATCGACACCGGGGACGAAATTCTCACCACATCTGACTCGTCGGTCAGTAACTCCACAGAATGTCGAAGCTTTTCGACGGCATCGGAGAAGTCTGACGAGGAACCGTTAGAGTGCGTAATTCGTGGGTTGAGATCGGAGAGGTTCTTCGTGGAGCCGGACAACGCTAAGTCGATAATGAAGGCGAAGGCCGGTGGGCTTCCATATGATGAGAGTGTGGTGTTGGCAGTGGAATCGAAGGACCCATATGCCGATTTCCGTGTGTCAATGGAAGAGATGGTGGAGGCTCATGGGCTGAAGGATTGGGATTGTTTGGAGGAATTGTTGCAATGGTATTTGAGGGTGAACAGGAAGAAGACTCATGAATATATTGTCCAAGCTTTCGTTGATTTGCTTGTGGGGCTTGTTTCTTCTTCCCTTGAAGGTGATGAAGAACATTACTCTCCTTTCCACATCTGATCCTCTCATAAGAAGATTGCTACTGGTTTCTTTCATCTTCTTTGTATACTTCTCACCATGTAAAGATGATTAGCCGAAAAATATGAATGTTCATAATTTACATTTCCCCCCTTCTCTCTCTCTCATCAATGATTATGAACTTGCACTGGCTTAGAAAACACAAAACTTAGATTCCACTTAGAAATCTTATGAGTTTATCGAAAATTAAAAAAAATGTGTTGACTCACTTGACTTAAAATCTTATTGAATCGATTTAACTCAAATGAACTCACTCTAATTATTTTAAATTTTAAGTAATAGAAAAATCCGAGTACGAGGAAGATAGGGTCTTGAATTCCTAACCATCAAATTTATCCCAAATTCACTTGGTCATAATTTGGTTCATGTAAGGTTCACCATAAATGGGTAAATAGGCTCGAGGGGAGGTTAATCAATCACTTCATTTAGAGAATTTTTATATCTAATTAATACTTAGTATATCAAAATTCATCTTCCTTTCTCGTTGGTACGAGAACCATCATAAGATATCGAATGGTAAGAGTAAAATATTTTGAAATTTATATTGTTGTAAAGTGGGAATCATGTTTACTATTATATACAGAAATGATAGGTCATAATTAACTTCCTTTTTATTTTTTCACTTTTCATAGATACAAAATAAAAATAATAATTGTATAGATGAAAAGTATACTTGAACAGATACAAGTGCACCAAATTTCAGCCATAAATACATTTTTTATTCACTTGATTTAATGGTAGAAATCATTGGGCTCCTTTAAAAAAATAAGGATACATTATAATTTCAACCATTAGAACCAAGTTTCTTAAATTGAATATGAAAGTTAGAAAAAAAAAATGAATTGAATGATGTAAATAGATTTTTCAATAAAAGACTCCCCCTCTTTCCTCTCATTTCTTAGTTTGCTTTGTATTTTTTTAGTCGTATCTTCCCTTTTTTCTTCCATGAATCTTTATAATTCTCTCTCTTTTTATGTTTCTTCTTTCTTCTCTTTTTTATTTAAATCTTAAATAACTTTGTATTAAGGTGGAAAGATCAAGATCGAATCAATGATAGTGCTTCAATTTGATGTTTTAGATTTATAGTTTTTTATATCTTGTATTTATGTAAGAAAAATGAGAAGTATATAAATTGTTTATTGTTTTGATTTGAAAAAAGAAAATTGTATAAAGCTTCAAGTCTCTCTACTCACACACACTGGGTAAAGCTATGGAAAGTGACTCTTTGAGGTGGAGTAAGAATCAAACTGAAAAGTCTCGCTTCTAAGGCGGTTTTGACCATCACTTCAACCCCTTCAAATTAAAATAAATACTACATGCAAAATATTTATATTATTATATTAATTTAAATGTTGTCTCCCGTTTCAGGAAGCGAGAGGTTGCGGGTTCGAGCCCCCATAGTCTAATCTTGGTGTACCCTAGGGGTAGTGGGCTCACCGTGGGAATTTTACGCTGGGTATCCTATGATTTACCACATGTAAAATTAAAAAAAAAATGACCTAAAAATTTGAACAAGTTAACCAGAAACACCACTACACTGACACTGTAAGAAAATTGTAAATTATGAAATGATTATAAAATCAAAAATTAGATTTGCATATTTTGGAGACAATCTGATTGAGAGTCATTCATGTTCCCAACACGCATACATGTTCCACCCATTGGGCATTGTCACCAGGTGCGCCAGATTGGACGGTACGTGCACTCTCGCATGCAAATTGTGCACACTACATTTTTTTATTACAAAATGGCATCACAATTTACAAGAGGGACCTACCTCTGCTTGGATCTGGCCTAGGCTTGGCCCACTACCTTTTACTAGGCCCATGGACCCGTTAGACTCAATTTGAACCAGGGGGATCTCGGTCTAGATTTTTCTCTCATTTTTTTTTTTTTTAAATCTCGGTGGTTTTTTTTTTTTGGAAAAATTCATTTAAAAAATAAAAAGGCTGTTTTTCTTTAAAAAAATTAAAATATAAATATCAGCCGATATGCAAGCGAATATCAATGGAGATATCAACCGGCCAACACTGATATTTGTTTTTTTTTTTAAATAAAAAATAAAAATCGGCCGATTTTTTTTTATCTCTGGCCGATACTATGCATATCGGCCGAAATATCTCGGTCGTAGAAATCCCGAGATATCCCGTATCGGCTAAGATTTCGACCCCTAATTTGAACAAAAAACATTAAGCCTGGAGCTAAGGATGTACACAATACTTCGATAGTAAGAGTATTCCTTGATTCATTGTAGTTTTTGAACACAATGAATGATTTGAAAAAACATTTAGTATTTGTGATAAATTTTAAAAATATGTCCATGTTTATATATTTTCCTTGAATCATTGTGATTTCTGATTACATTGATTGCTTGGAGAATCCCTGTGACATGTACTCAATAGTTTTTAACTATCAATTATTCAAAACAATCTTTCTGAAAAATATTATTGTTCAAATTGATCAATCCTCTGGTTAGTAAAATCATTATTCGAATCTGACTGAGATAAGTTGATGAAAGTAATTATTAAACAGATCTCCAAAATCTTAGTGTCATTTTCTTATTGTTTTCATTCACTGCCATATTTTTTTCTCCACATTTTGTGTGGAAACCAAATTTCACCTTTCACTCCAAAAATATTCTTCTTAATACCTTTAGTCCCTTTGGATTTAAACTCGAACTCACCAAGTATTTTACTACTTCACTATATGCGATTGGATTTACACTTTCAAAGTAGTAGCAAATTTCCCCCCTATAAATACCACCTCAATCCTATAGAAACACAACGCAAAAAACTCGTGTTGAGACTCTGGTGGAACGACTCTAAAATCCTTGAAAAAATAGAGAAAATGAAGAGAGATCGTACATGAGCAAGGAGGAGGTCTTGACCATCCGATCACTCCGTCCAAGAGTGGGGTCCAAAGTCGATCTTTAATTTTTTTTCCGTTTGGATTTTTTTCAAGCTATGTCAGTTCATTAAAATTTTATTAAGCATCACATAAAAATATTAAAAATAAGACAAACATTACCATATTTAAAAATAATAGAAAGAAGACAAACATAACCCTATTAATAACCGTAGTCTCCAATCTTTTTATTGTAACTCCTCCTTCCATCTCTCTCCGCTCCAACTTCTCATTCTCTTCGGTCATAGTTTTCTTACTCCCGCCTCTCCAAATTTCATCTCTCTCCTTGTTCCTCATCTCATGACAAACAAAGTATCACGCAAGCCGAACAAAATCTAATCGCACTTCATGGTTGACTACATTTTAACAATCACAGTTCAAGTGCCTGCTGAAAAAACATTTAAAAACATCAAGAACTTAGTTGACCATTATCATCACATCCACCAAACATTAGTTGCTCTAGAAATACACTACGAGGAATGCAAAAATTATTTCTCCATTACAGGCGAGTTACAAGTGCATAAGACTGATCATGGCAACTGATGGTAACATTCTAATTTTATCTATTATGGATTTTGGATATTTACCGTATTTTTCAAAATTACTTGGTTCCAAGTCCTAGGATTACAAATGGGGCAGGGTATTGGAGATAACTCGCTTGAAGTCTTGCATTAGCCCAGCTAATTTCAGATAGGCCCTACCGCACTAAGGATCGGCAATAACACGGGCCTAAAGGTCAAGCGCTACAAACATCGCTTTTACCGACCAATATCTCAATATCTCGAATCTCAGCCAAGATCTCTTTCTCTCTCCTAATTTTTTTGGGACAAATATGAGTTGTATAAATGTGTGTCGATATCTCGTTAGTACGGCTGATAAATGCGTATCAGCCGAGATATCTTGACTGTAAAAAAACTAAGATATTTTGGCCGATATGCACAATATCGGCCGAGATTAATAACCCCATGACATAACCTTAAACTTCTTGGGCCGAAGTAGGCCCTAAGTCATGCCTTTTAGTAACAAACTAATAATGGAATGAACGAATCCAGATTCATCCCGGAACAGGGGACCCAACAAAGACAAACTAGGCGAGTAGGATGTAGGACAAAAGCCATGAAATCAACTTCTTCCTGCTACTTCCACTTCCTGGTATTATGTATCAGCGTTTCCCGCCATATGTTCAAAAACTTCTCTTACAGCATTACAATCCAAATCTTAACTTCAGTAGCCTCTCAGCAGTTCCTTCACTCTTCCCTCCTTTCAGAGCCCCCCCTTCTTCACCCATTCCACCGCAAAATATCATTGATGTCTATAAAACCTCCCTTCCCTCTCCTTCCAAAACTCCACCGTCCTCCCAAAACTCAGAACAAACATTGTTTCAACAGCTTCCCCATGATACTCCTTCAAGGCCCGAAACATACGAGGATCTCATTCATTGTGTTGCGTCTCGTAGCAGTTCTACTGATGCCAGACACCTCCATCCGTGTCTTGTCAAGATGGGAATGGATGGAGAATTATTCCTTTCGAATACCCTCATCAATGTCTATGCCAAAGCAGGTGATATGGTTTCTGCCCGTAGAGTGTTTGACGAAATGTCTGACAGAAACGCTGTTTCTTGGACTTGCTTGATTTCTGGATTTGTGCAGCTGGGCCACCCCAATGAGGCTTGCAGTCTTTTCTGCTCGATGGTTCGAGCGGGATCTGTTCCCACACATTTTTCGCTTGGGAGTGTTCTCCGTGCTTGTCAAGACTCTGGCCCTAGTCACCTTAAGTTTGCCATGCAGGTCCACGGTCTGATTTCAAAAACCCGGTATGCGTCGGATGTTGTGGTTGGCAATGCGCTCATATCAATGTATGGGAGTTGCTTCTTTGACTATGCTGATTATTCTCGTAAAGTTTTTAATGGAATGACAACGAGGAATTCGATAAGTTGGAATTCTATTCTCTCTGTTTACTCTCAAAGAGGAGATGTTCACTCTGCTTTTGGAATCTTTTCAGAAATGCAAAAAGAAGGGATTGGGTCTGGTTTAAAACCAAATGAGTATACTTTTGGCAGTCTGATATCTGCAGCTAACTCTTATTATTCTTCTGATCTTAATGGTTCATTCCTGGCTGCGCAGATGCTCTCAAGAATTATGAAGTCTGGGTTCTTGAGTGATCTGTATGTCGGAAGTGCTCTGGTTAGTGCTTTTTCCAGATCTGGGTTGCTTGATGTTGCTAAAAAGATATTTGGACAAATGGATGAGCGGAATGTGGTTTCCATGAATGGATTGATGGTGGGCTTGGTGAAGCAGAAACATGGAGAAGAAGTTTTGGATGTTTTCAGAGGAACAAGAGATTTGGTAGGCATAAATTGTGATTCATATGTGATTCTGCTCAGTGCTTGTGCAGAATTCATGGTTCCTGAAGAAGGGAGGAGAAAGGGCAGGGAGATTCATGGGTTTGTAATAAGAAGTGGCCTGAATGATGACAATGTTGTAGTTGGAAATGGGTTGATTAACATGTATGCAAAATGCAGCGCCGTTAATGATGCTTGTACAGTATTTAGACACATGAGTGAGAAAGATTTGGTCTCTTGGAACTCCATGATTGCCGGTCTTGATCAAAATGGGCATTTTGAAGAAGCATTGTCAAATTATTGTAGGATGCGGAGATTTGGGTTGATGCCTTCAAATTATGCATTGATAAGCAGTTTGAGTTCATGTGCGAGCTTAAGTTCCATTAAACTGGTTAGACAGATTCATCCAGAAGTGATCAAATTTGGACTTGATTCAGATGTCTCTGTTATGAACTCACTTCTCATAGCGTATGCAAAATCAGGGAGTATTGCAAATTGCAGGAAGATTTTCAATTTGATATCAGATCGCGACCAAGTTACATGGAATTCTATGATGGTAGCTTTAGCTGATTTGGAGGCACCAATCTCTGATGTACTAGATGTTTTCTTGGTTATGATGAGAGCTGGGTTCAGCTTGAACAAAATAACATTTTCTAGTGTTCTTGCAGCATTGTCATCAGTTTCATTTCTTGAGTTGGGAAGGCAGGTTCATGCTCTAGTTCTCAAGCATCATCTTGCAGAGGATAGTGTCGTGGAGAATGCACTTCTTTCTTGCTATGCAAAGGGTGGCGAGATGGATGATTGTGAGCGTCTCTTTGTTAAGATGTCTGAGAGGAGGGATGAGGTCTCATGGAACTCAATGATTGCTGGATATATCCATAATGGGCTGTTGCCAAAAGCCTTGGACTTACTGTGGTTGATGATGCAAAAGGGTCAAAAAATGGATTCATTCACCTTTGCCACAGTTCTAAGTGCATGTGCATCTGTCGCAGCATTGGAGCGTGGCATGGAAACACATGCTCGTTGCATAAGAGCTTGTTTGGGTTCTGATGTCGTGGTTGAAAGTGCCCTCACTGATATGTACTGTAAATGTGGAAGGATAGATTACGCTGCTAAGGTTTTTGGCTTGATGTCTTTTAGAAATGAATTTTCTTGGAACTCAATGATATCGGGCTATGCTCGACATGGGCTTGGTGGCAAGGCACTTGATTTGTTTCAACAGATGCAACAGGAGGATCTTTGGCCAGATCATGTCACCTTTGTTGGGGTATTATCTGCTTGTAGCCATGTTGGCTTGGTGGATCAGGGCATAGAGTATTTTGAATCCATGAGAAGGACTTACGGACTTGTTCCTAGAATGGAGCATTTTTCTTGCATGGTAGATCTTCTTGGCCGGGCAGGTGAACTCAATAAGGTGGAAGACTTTATTAGAAGGATGCCCATGAAACCTAACGTTCTAGTATGGAGAACTGTTCTAGGTGCTTGCTGTCGAGCAAATGGTAGCAAATTAAATTTGGGAAAGTTGGCTGCAGAGATGCTTCTGGAATTGGAGCCACAGAACCCTGTGAATTATGTGCTCATTTCCAACATGTATGCTTCTGGTGAGAAGTGGGAGGATGTAGCAAAAACTCGGGTAGCGATGAAGAAGGTGCCTGCAAAAAAGGAAGTTGGGTGCAGCTGGGTCACCTTGAAGGATGGTGTGCATGTTTTCGTAGCTGGTGACAGATCACATCCCGATACTGATGAGATCTATGCGAAGCTGCGTATGTTAAATCAGAAGATGAGGGATGCAGGTTATGTTCCTCAGACTAAATTTGCTTTGTACGATCTGGAAGTGGAGAATAAGGAAGAATTGCTGAGTGTTCATAGTGAGAAGCTTGCAGTCGCATTTGTTCTGACTCGTACATCAGGGGTGCCCATCCGGATTATGAAGAATCTTCGAATTTGTGGTGATTGCCACTCTGCGTTTGGATATATTTCTATGATTACCACTAGACAAATCATCTTACGTGATTCAAATAGATTCCATCATTTTCATGAGGGGAAATGCTCATGCGGGGATTATTGGTGATGGATATATTTCTGAAATGGTTGCGCCTTCAAAGAAATTCAGCGTGATTACTCAGTAGGATAACAGATGACTGAAGAACCTAAATGGAATTGAATCTAATTTGTGAAGTAGACTGAACTAGTATATTGATTTCCAAAGTATTTGAAAAACCATTTCGTAGTCCAGTACTTGCTAGCATGATCAAGGAAACGTCGGTGTAACCCAACTGTTATGGGAGGCCAACAACGTAGTATTTTCCAATCCCTTTCATTATATTCTACCTTTTTTCTAGATCATCTATCGTCATCTCCTCCTTGTCCTCATCATCTCTCTCTCTGAAGGAAAACCTATGATATTGAAGCCAGACCTAAATACAGACAATAGAAGTTGGAAAAGAAAAAAAAAAGAGAAAATACAAATAGAATTAGAATTAGGAGTCATGTTATAAAATAGTTGAACTAGAGGAATCTAAGCAAACAGAATTATGTATAATTCTTTTAAATGTATTTGAAAATCTTGTTGTACCATCCATGCCACAAATGAATTTAGTAAAAACACATCCCTTATTGTCTAAAATCTGATTCTATCCTATTTTTTCAGTCATCAATTCAGAAGGCATTTTGTTTTGCCTCTAGAATGGAATTTATGAGATTCCAGCCATTTTAGTTTTCCATTTTCGAAAATGGGGAATGCAAAATGAATTAGAAAGACTGATGTATTGAGAAGGACAACCTGGTGAGCACAACCTGACTCACCAAACCGGCGATCGAAGCAGCATATGAGGACTCGAAGCCCAGCTGCTGCTTCTAGGGCTTTTTCCTTCTCACTGCTTTAGGTACATTTTTTTTAGATTAACGTGTGTGAAATTCAGACACAGTCCTATTAAAACTCATACAGATGAGCCCACTGCCCCTAAGGCACACCAAGGTTAGGCCATAGGGGTTCGAATCCGCAACCTCCCGCTTTAGGTACATTTCCTACTACAAACTCTAGTTCCTCTTCCTCCTCCTCGATTCCATCTTCTTCAATCTCCTCTTTTGTTTCTCTAGATTTCTTCTCTCTAGTACTTTTTCTCTATTCGGTAAAAACCCTTCTTTCTCTCTCCCCCACCTCTCGATGTCTTCTCTCTCAATTCCATTATTGATCATTTCCCAAAATCAGATTACCACGAGCAGTGAGCGATGTCAGAATTGAAAATTCCGATTTAACCGCAGGACAGAAAGGATTTTTATGGTTTTTTCCTTTGAATGGATTCCTTCTCCATTCGAACCATGCATATGCACCATTTTATATAATTTCCAATGAATAATTTAGTGTTGATAGTCAGAAATTTGCATTTTTACATTTTGTTTTGTTTTTGGATGCTTGATTGATTTGTCTTTTGATAATTAAGTTTAATAGCATCACGCCCAATTACAATTGCTCTCATTTCAAGTTGGGCATAAAACAAATCAACTGCAGTTGTTCTTGCCATAGCTTGCTTTTCTGGTTGGAAGCCTTCTATGATTTTCCACTTTTTCGTGACTTGATTATTATGCATTTGCAATAGCAGTAGTACTGGAATACTTTTTGTGATTGTTCACCGGCTCTATAAGCCTCTCTTACAACTTTCTGGCTGCTGGCAGGTGAAATTTACATTCAAAGACATCCTGTAGAAGCCTCTCATGTGTTCATTGTTAAGTCAGTGGTTAAATGTTGTCTCCCAGTCTTAGTTGTCAATCCCGTTCTTTTATGGTCGGAATTTCAAATCCCACCGGAAAATGAAATAGGACGAGTTTAGTTTATGTACCGGGCTCCGTTTTGACCTATTTTAGACAAAATAGGCATCATCAACTTAAAAGTAGACCTTATGAATTACAATTGAACAAGACTTAAGTTTAAAATTCAATTTATGATCACTTGATGTTAGTAGTTAAGATCGTCATACATCTTTAATTCAATTTAGATTCTCTTATTCTTTCAAAAAAATTATTTCTCAAGAGAGAAAAAAAAAAAAAAGAATAAGATTTTTTTTTCTAAGATAACACTTCATTCATTTTTTGTAAAAATAAAGGTCTTGAAGCAAACAACAAAAATATTGAATTCCCATAGTTCGAGATGAGATAGAATTTCATAGGACTTGTTCAACGTGATGCTTCAAATCTAAACACAAGATTTTTTTAGAAAATAACTTAATTCGATAAAATACTAAAAAAGTCAAAATGAACATAAATTCATCACTTCCACCTTTCATTCATCTGCTAGCAATAGGCAAACTCACATTAGCAATACATCCCATGATATTGAACCCTAAGATGGACCAAAATTCGGTCGAGAATTAGACTCCTGGTTTTAAACCCCTGACCACAAGGCAATAGGGTCAGATCCTCCCTCCCTCCCTCTTCTATGATCGATCAGTAATTAGGTGGATAGGATTGTTGAGCCATTATCTTTGTTTGGTTTCATTTGGTGGGGCATATTTTGGCAATTTTATGTGGGACATATTTTGGTAATTTTATGTTAGAGAGTACTTTTCTAATCGGACTGAGATACGAGAAGTCTCAAGTTCAAATCGCTATCAAGACAAAAGGGTCACTCCTGTGATTTTATCCCGTGTATATGAATAGGGAAGTTTGCACATACCTTAAAAATTTACAAGCTGCTCGAAAAGACTTAGACATTGTAGTCTTAAAGAAAAGGAGAATACTTTTCTCAATATTATTGGAAAAGTAATATAACATTGCTTTAAAATAAGAATTATTTAGAAATATAACAAATACATATAAAAGACTACAGAAAGAAAATACCATTTCATATGTCAATGAACCCTCAAGTAACTATATAATTAATATAAAATTAATATCATACCTAAAAAATTAATAGAGAGGAAAAGATATTACATTCAAACTGAATGTACATCATTTTTGCTGCCTACTTTAGCGAAATGGCCTGCTTTGAAAGTCCATAGTTCATACCATTTAGAGTCATATATTCTCTGGTTGAATAGAACTGTCCCCACTTTATTTTATTAAATCTTGTTGAAGTTGATCTTTCGCCCAACCCTAACTTATGATGGGACAGATCCACCCACCACTTCATTAGTGTTGGTCCGAGACAAACCCACGTAGAGGACCAAATCAATTATGGTTCAGTTGTAAAATAAAGATTAGTTCATCATTATTCTAAAATAAACAATATCCTACCACACCAAACCCAAAATTATACAATCCATATTAGTAAACAAGCGTGTTAATTCAAGAAATCTTAGATTGTAGTATTCAAAATAGTGTAGTTCAACTGGTTAATCTCTCGCCTCAGGAAGTGAGAGGTGCCAAGTTTGAGCCCTTACGGACTAATGTGGTGTATCCTAAAGGCAGTGGGTATCATTCGTAGGAGTTTTACGCTAGGTTTCCTATGATTTCTCACACATAAATTAAAAGAAAAAGTGTAAAATAATGAGAGAGTGTATTAAAATTAAGGTTTTTTTTTCTTCTAAAAAGGCCCTTGTCTTTTCAATTTAATTGAAAGAAGCTCTTATGTTTTTCTATAATTTAGAAGAAAAAAAAAACCCTTAAAAACTTTTGATTAAAATTCTAAAAGGGCCTCTTCACTGTGTTGACTAATGAAATATTGATATTTTGTTCTGACAATTTCTAAATGTATATTGTAGGGTCCACTCTGAAGACAACACTATTTAAGAGAGTAGGTTGACTAAAAAGTTCTTTTTTTACAAATTAGAAATGTCTCAAAACTCAATTAGATTAGATAATTATAAATTCATATTTTATGGCTAGAAGATTAATGATGATATGAAAACTTAATTTTTTTTTTTTTAAATTTACGTGTAGGAAACCGCAGTTCCACAGCGAATGTTACTTTGTTTGTAATCAAATTACTGGCATGCAAATATATGACAATAATGAGTATGGAATGACAAAATATGTGGTTAAAAGAGGTCACATAAGCTGCATAAAATAAATTACATGGTGTAAACAGTTTCTTATAAACACAAATAGTTTTTCTTACAAAATTTGACCGATAGCAAGTATAATCAGAGGGATTTTGGAATTACAGAAAACATACCATTTATTTGAAAAAATTCAAATGATAGAAGCATTTTTAGAAAAAAAAATTCAAATATAATTCAAATTCTTTATTGCTTTAAAATAAACAATATCATATTGCACAAACATAAATATACAATTACGATTAGTAAACAAAATGTTAATTAAAAAACCCTAGGCATGTAGGGAAAATAAAATGTTAATATCCCACCTTAGAAAAGAGGAGGTGCCAAGTTCGACTTAATCTGGTATACCTTAAAGACAGTGGATATCACTGAATTTTATGCTGGATTTTCACAATAAATAAATAAAAAATGTGAAGATAAAAATAAGAGAGAGAGACAATCAATTGCTTCAAAGTCAGGGAACCAGTGGGAACATTAAAGCCATTAAAACAAGGAACTACAAGTCTGGAACTAAATACTTTACACTGCTTGCAATTATGAACGATTAGTTTATTGCTTTCCACACACCAATTTTGGATTTCAGACCAGTTTACCACAGTCAACATTTAAGACCCCATCAAAAGTTAGGAAATGAACAGCTCTTCCCATCCCACGTTCGTAAGTCGTCGGTTCTCACGTGTGGCTAACTGGGCCCTGGCCGAAGGCCCAGTTCCAGATCTCAGAAAAAGCCTGGACAATGATCTGATGGTGGTATGGAGAATTGAGAGAGAGGAAGCAGTGAAGGAGCTCTTGAAGGTCTTCTTGTGAGTAGATCTCATTCTCTACGATCATGTGAATCATCGAGTGCTTGAAATCTCGATACGGGTCGTTGGAGTTCTTCACCACCGCCGTGATCTCCCCAACCCTACCCACCCCACATCTCACTGCTGCTGAATTCTTCGATCTTGGGTCCAACCGTTTTCCATTTGAAAACAAGTTAGTGGATCCAATCTTTCCAGATTCGTTGTCGTCGCCGACCAAGAGCCCTCGTTTCTCCGAAGAGCTCATCGGAGAGTGATGGTTGATGGGCTTCCCTTGATGGGTTGATCTTGCTTTTGGCTTTGGATTGAAAATGCCTGAGATCGTCAGCTTCCGGCAGCCACAACAGATGCCATTTACAACAGGTGGGTGCCGAAGCTTTCTCCCTGTAGAGAACATTGGGTAGAAATTGTAGAAAAATGATAAGAGAAAAACTCTTAAGGAAAAAAATCACGAGAGAAAGAGAGAGATTTTATTATATTGTTGTCTATATATCTACAATTCAACAATGAGAGCTAAGAAGATATGAATTAGGAGACCCGATCAGATATGTACTCTCTCTTCTTATCTAGCAGAAATATAAGAATACAGAAGAGTTGAAGAGAGAGAGAGAAAGGGATTCATTGATGATTGATCGTGAATGTGGTTAAGAAAGAAGGGGTTGGATACGTGAGATGGTTCTAAAGTCGGTTCTCGTACGTCTTTCATGCGGCGTGCATGAACTTGTTGCTCGATGGGTGGACCCCATTTTCAATCAGTGAAATCATCCTGGCCATCCATCTGTCTCATCACTTCTTTTCAGTTTTTTTTATTAGTGTGGATCACTACCATGATTCTACATCTAATAAATACGTTTTAGTCGAGTAACATGGACTTCCTTTTTCCGTAAGAGGCGGCAAATTTATGGTACTTAAATCATAAAATGCCTATAGAGTAGTTCGTTGTTAAAAGATTTTAGATTTAACTCCTCTTCACCTCACTTGGTATAAAATACTTACTGAATAATTTTATATATTTGTGATATTAATTTCACTTCGAATTTGAGGTGGAGATAAAGGGTTTTACTAGCCATTGAAGAATCAGATTTCAACAATTACAAATTGTTATATGTTTAGTGGGGTCCAACTTGGAGTATGGGCATCAGATTGGGCCAATCTAATATGGGATGGGCTTAAGAGCTTGATTTTACATGTTCCACCAATTCTAGTGCTTTTGATATATTGATCATATTCCTAACATTTGGTATCATATGGGAAGGGCTACCAAGTGTCAAAGTGAAGTTGCCACAAACGTAGAACCACTATCGGATCACAAGTGAGAGCCATCAAAAGTGGGTTGTTAGGATGTCGGCTCGGAGGCATAGTGGTCTATTATGTGCCTGGTGGGGGCCAACTTGATGTATAGGCGTCGGGTTCAGCCAACTAATATGGATTAGGCTTAAGAGCTTTCTTTTACGTGGACCATCAACTTTAAATCTTTTGACATATTAGTCAAATGTCTTAAAAAATCACTCTAAAAAATGATCAATTTCTAAATTCTTATGATTTCTTCCTGATTTTGAATGGAAAGAAACTAGCATACAGGAACAAATGGAAATGAAATCAATCAAGCCTGAAATATAGCATGCATAAGAAAGAAGAAAACAAATCCAAAAAGGCCCTAAACCTGGTTTAATTTGTTAATAAATCAAAAATTACACTCGGTGTTCAAAGATTACAAAAGACTAAAAAAAATCCCTTAATAGGACAAGTTGTCTCCCATCTCAAGAAGCAGGAGGTTAAGGGTTCGAGTCCCTATGGCCTAATTTTAGTTTATCTTAGGGTTAGTGGGCTCATCCATGAAGATTTTACTGTGATTGTATCTAAATTTCCTACACATTAATCCAAAAAAAAAAATCCCGTCCAAGTTGCACCTTTGAGTATGAACATGAACTCCAAAGAACAACCTCCTTAGGACCAAATGAAGCTCCCTTCTTTCTAAAAACAATGAGGCTCTTGCAAGGAAGCTGAATCAATCTAAGCCCTTGATCTTTTCTTCTTTATTGGAAAGAAAGCGATCCCTATTGACAAGTGTCTTTCTGTGAATGGCTTAGAGCAGAAGCTTAAAATAGTGATGAATAAAGCACAATTGTCAGATTTGTTCCGGTACTAATTCAATTTTTTTTTGCGAAAAGTAGAAGTATTTTGTAAATTAATTAATTTTTATTATTTTTTAAATTTATGTATGAAAAATTGTGAGATACCCAAAGTAAAACTCCATGGGTGAACCCACTATCCCTAAGATATACCAAAGTTAGGTCATGTGAACTCAAACCCATAACCTCCTGTTTCCTAGACAGGAGGCAACTACTTGAGCTATATCACTAATCAATACAAAAAATGATAGTGTAATATTTCGATCCATAGTTCGATAATGTAATATTTTGATCCATAGTTGCCCCATTTCACATTCATAAAGAATTAAAGATTTTATAAAAAATTAAAATCTAAAAAATATTTGCAAAATAGAAAAATGAAATATCTTCCTATGCTCGATCCAAAGATTTTTTATACAGCGACAAGTAGCCATAGGATATGAGTTGAATTACATCTTTACCCTTTAAATTTTGATAGAATAAGAAAGAATTTTTAAGGGTATCTTGGGAATATCAAGTTAAAAACTAAATTAAAAAAAAATCATGGGAAAGGCAGAAAACCCAACTTCAAAGCTCGAACTTCACAGGATTATTTTTGCAGTTTCGAAAGAGCTTTGAAATAACCGTCAACACCATTTCTACTTCATACAATTGCTCTCCTTCAACTTTATAAATTGGTTACTTTTCTCAATTTTGTTTTCCACAAATAAATCAGTTATTTAATATATTATGCATTTCAAATTGATATAAAAAGTTTTACTTTGTTACTTTGTTATTGGAATTTTACTAAGATATTTATTTTTTAATCAATTATTTTAGTTACAAAATAAATCAATAAATAGATGACTTTATATTATGTGCAGAGCACATACCCACATAAAAGAGACAAATGATGGTGTCTAGGTTGGAGTTTTTTACTTTTGTAAGTTTTTTTTCAAAAGTAACGTATCTAGGTCTTTTAGGACACCTAATTAATCTTTAAGGTATTCATAAATTTCTCTATTCATTCACACCGAGTGACACTATGGGGAGTGGCCCTTTGGTGTTAGAAAGTGATTTGAAGTAAAAACCTTCCACATCTCAAACGTGTTCTTAACCGTCAAGCTAAGCCTCACTAGTTACTTTGTTGTAATTGTTGTTTAAAAAAGGCCCAATCATGGCCTAAGAGCCTAATAATTTGAGACAATTTTGTAAAACACCAATTTTATTTAATTAATATTGTTTACAAATATAATTTAATGTGATATATAATTTACATTTATATTTTAATTAAATAACATAAACTAATCCAATTTGAGCCTAGAAAAGCCTGAGCTCCCATATGCATTTTAGGTTTGAAATTGAGTTTGAGTCTTATAAATAACTATTTAATGAATGAGCTGAGGTTAACCCATAAACGAGTTGGGTTGCATCGACCCATTTAATCTTAGTTGACTCAAATTAATTTTTAATAAACAATTCACGTTAAACTAACTCATTTAAGCTTGGTTAGGCTGAGTTAACCTATTTGACAAGTGGATCAAGTCAGGTGTCTAAAATTCATTTGATCAAATATTGAAAGCACCTTTCATGAATTTCCTTAGAAAAGCATTAATCCATTAATCATTATAGAAAAAATAACTATTTTTTTTTTAAATTGGCCTTGGGAATCCAAATTCACAAAAAAAATTGTGCCGCACATGAGCACGAGAAAATTTCATTTTCCCTCTTCTTTCAAACAATCTATTTTTCTGCAAGAAGATAAAAAAATTAACAAGCAAAATGAGGAGATTTTCCTCACTTGTTATGACAATACTTTATTCATTTTCTACAAAAATAAAGATTTTCACATAAATAATAGAACGTCGGGTTTCCATATCACAACACAAAGCCAATTTTTATTGCACCTAATGGATAATATGTATTGATCTTAAATATAATATTTTCCACGAAATTACTTTTCTCGAAAAAAAATAGGGAACCAATTTCTAAATGATATCTACCTTACATGGAGGAGGAATAGCAAGGGATTATTCTAAAAAAACGGTGGACCCAAGATCTTTAGCCCACGAATATCGTCCGATATCTCGTCGATATCGAGTGATATTTCTTTCTCTCTCTATTTTTTTTACCAAATCTCGGCTATATCAGCCGTGATCTCACCTGTACGGCCGATACATCTCATATCGGCTGAGATTTGGACCCTTAGAACTTCCAGCCAATCGCTTCCAACTGCTTAGCCCCAGCTGCCCGGCCATGGCCATCCATTACAAGATTCTTTGAGGATATGCACAGCGCCCAACAGCTTTGAATTTGGACCATTGGATGGCTTGGTCACTTGGCTAGTTGAATTTGAGTCGAATACTCCACTTAAGAAAAAGTACCAGCGCACAAATTAATTTCTCTATTTTGATCTATTAATTTGGGCCATATCGAGATCACTGAATAAATGAAATAGAATATTGTTTTATACGCCACCGGCAATATCAAACTATCAATGAATCCAGACGAGATTCGTCTGATAGTTAAGAAACTCTCCTCACGAAAGGAAGTCTTGAGTTCGATTTATACTAAAACTTTTCTGGACCACTCTCTACGGGGTTGTTCCTCATCTTTTGGATCCACTATACGTGTAGGGAGGTGTCACATGCCCTGAAGGATTTAGTCGGGTTAAGTCCTCTACGGATGAAACACTTGTACATCTTCGGTCAACATAAAAAACCCAATCTTTTTTTATTTTAGTCATTGCTATTACCATCATCATCAATAATCATTATATATATATATATATATATATATATATATATATACAGAATTAAGATTTTTGAAAATTAACATTTTTATTCTATTCTATTAAAAATCATATTCACTATCATGTATATTGGTGTTATTTTGAAAGTTCTTTCAGTTGAGACACTTTAATTTATATTTTAATATTGCTTAACACATTCATCTTAGCATATGCATCACTTTTATCATATCTTTCTCTATCATTTTTTTAATCAAGATAAATGTTTAAATTCATTAAAAAATTCCTTTAATCAGTTCAATACTCCCATGTTGTTCAAACTCCACTACCTTATCTATATTTCTAAGCTGTAATGGGCCAAAGAAGGCCCATGTAACGGGGTTTTCTTGTTGAAGGTGGGCCCATATCTTTGTATCGAGAGCCCATATCTTTGTATCGAGATGATCAGGTACAATTTTTAACCTCGCCATCCTAAGCTGGCGTTACATGATTTACAAGGCCTTAGTAGGTTAAGGGGCGAAAGTGAATTGGGCTTCCCCACATGAATTACAAAGCCTTTTTGGAGTCGTTGGCATTGAACGGAAAATAGGCCCTTGAGCTACTCTAGTGCTCTACAAATTAATGGTAGTAGTATTGTAAAGAGAATATATTTTTGATGATCAAAATGTCCAAATTTTAAGAGCAATTACTAATTCTCAGGACATGTATAAGTCTATCTACCAACACACATCGGATAACTCTACAGAAAGTGACCCTTTGGCGTGGAGTGAGAATCGAACTCATGACTCCCACTTCTTGAAATGGGTTCGTGACCAAATCACTCCAACGTCTTTGTAAAAAGAAGATATGAAGTAGAGAGTTTTTTCTATTTCTTTTTTTTTTTTTCTCCTTTCTCTTTAAGTATTTTGGGGCAAATCAGGAATGCAGATGCATGTTACTGTGGAACTTGTTCAAGTGTATCGGAACAAGATTAAATCAAATTGAGGAAAACTGTAGAGTTCCGATGACAGTAAGCAAATGAAACCAGCAATTCCTGAACATATATTCCATAGGCTATAAGATATAGGAAAATAAAATCTGTTGCCATCTTACCATTCTTCACAAATTTGACTCTGGATCTCAAATTTTTTATATTAATTCATTTTATCCATTTACAAGTTTTTAATCACTCTCTAGTATGTTTATTAGTATTTTAAGTTGCACATTATGTTGATGAAATATTTGAATTACCTTTTCTAATTAATCTCACATGCATGTGACGAACCAGACCAAACCTTCTCATGGCCTTCGGTTGCTAAGAATGAGAGCAATCTAGAGAGCTTGTGACAATGCCATCATGTGATGGGTTATGTTAATTTTTTTTTTTCAACTCAGTGGTATCTGGCCTCACAATGCTACTACTCCATTGGGCCTGCATGACCCATACTTCCGCCGGTCGACAGGTGATTTATGCCACAGGGTATCGAACTTACATCGTCAGAGTTCCTGAACTCCACGGCTACCAGTGCGATACATCCGCGTGAGGTATGGGTTATGTTAACTTGAGTAGTCGACTACTTTAATGGGTCTACTTGTCAATATAAAAATTCAACAGAGTCAAATTTGTTACAAGTTATTATAGATTTTACACATGAAATCATGAAGGAAGACTGAGGAGGTCTCATCCACACAAAAAAAATTCATGATATTCACTTATTCTAAGAATCTAGGTTCAGCCAAACCAAGCCAAAATAATAATAAAATGTGACAGAAAAGGATAGGTTAAGAGTAGAACAGGGTAAGAATAGACAGAAGGACCACAGGGTATTAAACCTGTGGATTCCCTTTTGTTGGGTGTCAAAGTGTCAACAGAAACCATGTGCTATTGGGGCCAAACTCTGTCGTATCTTCTTATCTAACAAAGGTGCACACTGCAAGTACTAGTTTACTTTATGGTTTAATGGCATATTGAGATTATTTTTTATCTAATTTTTTTTTATTGAATGAAGGGTAAGAAGTTTATTCATCTAAAGAATCAGTGGGGCTCAAAAAAGAAGAACAATAAGAGTAAGCCTGAGCCAGGCAAAGAAGCAAGCAGGCGAACAAGCCAAAAAGCCAGCAACAGAGGCCGGTATAGAGAGGAACCCATATCTCAGGTCAGGAAAGAATAAAAAAAAAAAATCAATAACAATCCAATTATTATCATTTAGCAGTGAAAAGATATACCGATATCTCTTATTATAAAAAAATATTAATGTTCCTATCAATTTTTTTGAATTTATACGTGGAAAATCACGGGATATCTAGCGTAAAAGCTCTATGGATGAGCCCACTATCCATAGGGTACACCAAGGCTAGACTATGAAGACTTGAACCCACAACTTCCCACTTCCTGAGACAGGAGACAACCAGTTGAACTATATCCATGTGGATAAGAAAAAAATTTACTAACATTCCTATCAATTTATAAAAAGAAACAAAAAAAGAAAAAAACACAGAATTTAAAGAGATAACTTCTAACTTCTAAAACAACATTAATAGACAATCTAATTCTAAGTATTCAACACCTAAACATGAGATGGTTCTAAACTCGTTCTCGTACGTCTTTCATGCGGCGTGCATGAACTTACATCCATGTTGCTCAATGGGTGGACCCCATTTTCAATCAGTGAAATCATCCTGGCCATCCATCTGTCTCATCACTTGTTATCAGCTTTTCATTGAGTGTGGATCACTACCATGATTCTACATCCAATAAAAACGTTTTAGTCGAGTAACATGGACTTCCTTTCCGTAAGAGGCGGCAAATTTATGGTACTTAATCATGAAATGCCCAAGAGTAGTTAGTTGTAAAAAGATTTTAGATTTAACTCCTCTTGACCTCACTTAGTATAAAACACTTACTGAATAATTTTATATATTTGCGATATTAATTTCACTTCAAATTTGAGGTGGAGATAAGGGGTTTTACTAGCCATTGAAGAATCAGATTTCAACAATTATAAACTGTTAAATGATCAGTGGAGTCCAACTTAGAGTATGGGCATCAGGTTCGCCCAATCTAATATGAGATAAGATTACGAGTTTGATTTTATGTGTTTCATCAATTCTAGTACTTTTGCCATATCATCACGTTCCTAACATTTGGTATCAAAGTAAGTACTATACCCCGAGTTTGAATCCTCGATGGGGCAACCTATGGGAAGGTCTACCAAGTGTCAAAGTGAAGTTGCCACAAAAGTGGAAGCGCTATCGGATCATAAGTGAGAGCCATCAAAAGTGGGTTGTTAGGATGTCGGCTCGGAGGCATAGTGGTCCATTATGTGCCTGGTGGGGCCCAATTTGAGGTATAAGTGTCAAATTCGGCCAACTAATATGGATTAGACTTAAGACCTTTATTTTACGTGGTCCATCAACTCTAGAGCTTTTGAAATACTAGTCAATTACCTAAGACAATCACTCACAAAGATGATCAAGTTCTATATTCTTCTGATTTCTTCTTGATTCTCAATGGAAGAAAACAAATATATAGGAACAAATGGAAATGAAATACATCAAGCCTGAAATATAGCATGCATAAGAAAGAAGAAAACAAATCCAAAAAGGGCCTAAACCTGCTTTTATTATTAATAAATCAGAAATTACACTTGGTGTTCATAGATTACAAAAGATTTTAAAAAAGAATCCCTAGTCCAAGTTACACCTTTGAGTATGAACATGTACACCAAAGAACAACCTCCTTAGGACCAAATGAAGGTCCCTTCTTTCTAAAAACAATGAGGCTCTTATAACGAAGCTGAATCAATCTAAGCCCTTGATCTTTTCTTCTTCATTGGAAGGAAAGCAATCCTTATTGACAAATGTCTTTATGTGAATGGCTTAGAGCAGAAAGATGCTAAAAACAGTGATGAACAAAGCATAGTTGTCAAATTTGTTCCAGTACCTATTCAATTTTTTTTTTTTTTTTTGCGTAAAAGTGAAAAGTAAATGTATTTTGTAAATTAATTAATTTTATCATTTTTTTTTTAATTTATGTGTGAGAAACTGTAGGGTAACCAGTGTAAAATCTCCATTGGTAAGTTCATTATTCTTAAAACACACCAAAATTAGGTCATATGGATTCGAACCTGCAATCTCCTAATTCTTAAAATAGGAGGCAACCAATTGAGCAATATAACTAATCAACACAAAAAAAAAAAGGTAATGTAATATTTCGATCCATAGTTGCCCCATTTGACATTCATAAAGAATTAAAGATTTTATAAAAAATTAAAATCTAAAAAATATTTGTAAAATGGAAAAATGAAATATCTTCCTATGCTCGATCCAAAGATTTTTGTATACAGCGACAAGCAGCCATAGGATATGAGTTGATTTACATCTTAACCTTTAAATTTTGATAGAATAACTGAACAAGAAAGAATTTTTAAGGGTATCTTGGGAATATCAAGTTAAAAATTAAATTAAAAAAAAAAATCCATAGGAAAGGCAGAAATCCCAACTTCGGAGCTAGATTTCACAGGATTATTTTTGCAGTTTCGAAAGAGCTTTGAAATAAGCTTCAACACCAGTTCTACTTCATACATCCTTCAACTTTATAAATTGGTTACTTTTCTCAATTTTGTTTTCCACAAATAAATCAGTGATTTAATATATTATGTATTTCAAATTGATATAAAAAGTTTTAGTTTGTTAGTTTGTTATTGGAATTTTAATAAGATATTTATTTTTTAATCAATTACTTTAGTTACAAAATAAATTAATAAATAGAAGACTTTATATTATGTGCAGAGCACATACCAACATAAAAGAGACAAATGATGGTATACAGGTTGGAGTTTTTACTTTTGTAATTTTTTTCAAGACTAACGTATCTAGGTTTCTTAGAACACCTAATTAATTTTTGGAGCACTGTAACACTATGGGGAGTGGTTCTTTTATGTTGAGAGTGATTTGAACCAAAAACTTTTGGCATTTCAAACGTATTCTTGACCGTCAAGCCAAGTCTCACGAGTTACTTTGTTGCAATTGTTGTTTAAAAAAGGCCCAACCATGGCCTAAGAGCCTAATAATTTGAGTAAATTTTGTAAAACACCAATTTTATTTAATTAATATTGTTTACAAATATAATTTAATGTGATATATAATTTACATTTACATTTTAATTAAATAACATAAACCAATCCAATTTGAGCCTAGAAAAGCCTGAGCTGCCATATGCATTTAGATTTGAAATTGGTTTGAGTTTTATAAATAACTATTTAATGAATGAGCTGAGGTTAACCCATAAACGAGTTGGGTTGGATCGACCCATTTAATCTTAGTTGACTCAAATTAATTTTTAATAAACAATTCACGTTAGACTAACTCATTTAAGCTTGGTTAGACTGAGTTAACCTATTTGACAAATGGATCAAGTCAGGTGTCTAAAATTCATTTGATCAAATATTGAAAGCATCTTTTATGAATTTCGTTAGGAAAGCATTAATCCATTAATCATTATAGAAAAAAATAACTATTTAAAAAAAAAAAAATTGGCCATTGGAATCCAAATTCACAAAAAAATTGTGCCGCACATGAATAAGAGAAAATTTCATTTTCCCTCTTCTTTCAAACAATCTATTTTCCAGCAAGAAGATAAAAAAATTAACAAGAAAAATGAGAAGATATTCCTCACTTGTTATGACAATACTTTATTCATTTGCTAAAAAAATAAACATTTTCACATAAATAATACAACGTCGGGTTTCCATATCACAATACAAAGCCAATTTTATTGCACCTATACAACGTCGGGTTTCCATATCACAATACAAAGCCAATTTTATTGCACCTAACTTAAAAAAACTCCCTGACCACACACACTGAGTAAATTCTATGTGAAGTGGTCTTTTGGAGTAGAATAGGAATCGTAAGGCGGTTCCTGACCATCACTCAAACCCCTTTGAGTTTTGATAAGTACAAAGGATTTGGTCAACTTTATTATATTATTGTCAGAACTCGCCCCTCCAGCACAATATTGTTCGCTTTACGTGTCACAGGCCCTCACGACCTTGCTTTGGGCCCTAGCCCACCAAGTCAGCCCAAAAAGGCCTTGTGCTTTATGGGAGGAGAGCACCCTCTTAAAAACACCTTCCACCACTACCACTTAGGCGATGTGGGACTTTTCCCACATCCCATGTGGTGGGGTGTTACAATCTACCCCTTTTAAGACCAGAACTGTCTCCGACTCTGTCACATCACACAGGTGGTAGAGGGCCCACACAGTCCGACCCGTCCCGCTAGCACAATATTGTCTGCTTTGGACCCATGCATGCGGGCCTTCACGGCTTTGTATTGGTGAACCAACCCAATGTTGCTCGCAAAAGATCTTGTTCTAGTAGAAGGAGGGATTCCAACTTACATCCCATAAAACAACTCTCCTCATAAGCATTGTCACAAATCTCGTTCTCGGGATATTAATGACAATTGTTAATAGAGGGATATTTTCAAATTCTCAGGGTTTTATTGGGAATTTAACCGAAAAATCTCGTGGAAAATATATTATTTAAAAAATAAATAATAAATAATGTGGCCTGTGTTTGAAAACATAGATGATATTTCAGAAATAAAAAAATGTATATTTGGCCCAAACATTTTTAACGGGAATTTAACGGTAAAATCTCACAATTTTAATGAGAATTTACCCTTTTTTGCGATAAAAATATATTTTTAACAGGAATTTATTGTTAAAAACGGCAGACGTGATAAACTCAAGTTTTTAACGTGCAAAAGTTATTTTGCCGATGTTTTCGTGATAAAAAATGAAAATATCGGAGATATTTGTTACATTGCTCATAAGCAATGTGGGACAAGTAGCACCCAACCTGACTACTTTTTCTATCCCATCAATGCTTACACAAACATATAGTATTACAATTATTATCTAAAAATAAAGAAAATTTATGTAAAAAATGACTAAACAACATCGAACTGTATCTTAACATTAAATTTGGTGAGTTTATAATGATTTGACCCATATTATTTTAGTTAATAGCTGAATATCAAAAATATTTATGTAAAAATTTATAAAAATAAAGAAAAATTATCTAATATCAATTCTTTTTACGAATGTGACTTACAAAGCGCATTTTTCTTGCTAGTGTACAACATGCAAATCCAAGTATTTAAGATGCTAAATGGAGAATGTATAATGCTTTTATATAAAAGTCTTCAAATTATTTAGATAATGCCATGAGCTCTTAAATCTAAACCCATGTCCATGGATGCATGATATGTTACAAACTTACAAAAATCCACAAAATCATACATACATTTTTATTTTCCATTAATTGCTATTTAAGAATAATTAAAAATATAAAAGTAATTCCATAAACCTATAGATGTGACGTCGCTTCCATCATTCACAGTATAGTATACATATTCATTGACCTTAAGATTTTTTGTAAAAAAAAAAAAAGAAAATCTTTCATACACTTTGTCATGTGTTTTAATATTAAAGATAAACAAAAATAAAAATAGATGCATGGATCCATGGAGTTGAAGCTAAATCGAGAAGGCCACCCATTTATATACCAGGCTTTTCTGCTATAAAACACAAGTTTACAAATTTTTAAGGTAATTCACCTTTTTATGGTTCGGACGATTTTTCACTTGACTTTTACTTTACTTCGAAAGGGATTCGAAGGAATGAATATTTGTAGCTACAGTAAAATACGAATCATTCGAACTTTCGAAGGATTAACCGTCCTTAATGAATGCGTGTCGCTACAGTAAATTCTTTAAAAATTTTAAACAGTAAAATTTGTTTTAAAATTTTAAAGTTATTTTTTAAGCACGGTGTATCTTCAAAATTTTTAAAATTAAATATCCAGACTAATTACAATAATCTGATAAAAATACTTTAAGACTTTAAGGTCGTTTGACATTCTCAAATACTTAAAACACAGTGTTTTACAAATAAGGGTATTCCTTAGCTGTATCAAAAATATATTTAGGAGTGTCAAAAGATCTTAAAGTTTTAAAGTATTTTTATCAGATTATCATAATTAGTCTGAATATTTAATTTGAGAAATTTTGGAAATACACAGTGCTTAAAAAATAACTTTAAAGATTTAAAGGAGATTTTATTATTTAAAAAGTTATTTTTTAAGCACTGTGTATTTTTAAAATTTCTCAAATTGAATATCCGGACTAATTACGATAGCATGATAAAAATATTTTAACAATTCAAAGTCTTTTGACACTGCTAAATGTTTAAAACACAATGTTTTACAAATAAAGGTATCCCTCGGCTGTGTCAAAAACACATTTGGGAGTGTCAAACGACCTTAAAGTCTCAAAGTATTTTTATGGTTGTCGTAATTAGTCTGGATATTTAATTTAAGAAATTTTAGAAATAACTTAGTGGTTAAAAAATAACTTTAAAGTTTTAAAGGGAATTTTATTATTTAAAAAGTTATTTTTAAGCACTGTGTATTTCCAAAATTTCTCAAATTAAATATCCGGACTAATTATGATAATTTGATAAAAATACTTTAAGACTTTAAGGTCTTTTGATACTCCTAAATATATTTTCGACACAGCCGAGGGATACCCTTATTTGTAAAATACTGTTTTAAGTATTTGGGAATGTCAAACGACCTTTAAGTCTTAAAGTATTTTTATCAGATTATCGTAATTAATTTAAAATTTTTAAAAAAGAATTACTGTTTAAAATTTTTAAAGGATTTTACTGTAGCTATTCATTCCTTCGAAGGACAGTTAATCCTTCAAATGATTCGGATTTTACTGTAACTACAAGTATTCATTCCTTTGAATCTCAGTTGAATCGTTCGAAGTAACAAAAAAATCAAATGAAGGATAAAATACAGGAGGGTAAAAGGATAATTTACTCTAAAAATTTGAAAACTTGTGTCTTATAGCAGAAAAACCTCATGTCTAAATGGGTGGCCATTGAGAAATACATGTCATAAAGGTAATTCCTGTAGATTTTTTTTTGAATTTACGTGTGGGAAATCGCAGGATACACAGCGAAAAATTTCTACAAGTGAGTCCACTATCCCTAAGGCATACAAAAGTTAGGCCATGAGGACTCGAACCCGTTACCTTCCAATTCTCCTAGAACACACCAAAATTAGGCAGTGGGAAATGGCAGGATATGCATTGCAGCAAGGCCCAATTGCATTTTCACATCCTGACACCAATTTGAAAGCCCAAATCCACTTCACTTTCACTTATGGACAGGCCACCGTCGTGTCCTCACGCCGAAGCCCACCTGTCTTATGGACATCTTCCCTGGGCCTGAACTTATCGTCCTCCCTATACTCCTATAGGAACAAGAGCATCTTCTTCCGCCTTGAGCACACGGCTTCCAGCCAGTCGCTTCCAACTGCTTGGCCCCCAGCTGCCCAGCCATGGCCATCCATTATAAGATTCTTTGAGGATATGCACAAGGTCCAACGGCTTTGAATTTGGACATCATTGGATGGCTTGGTCACTTGGCTGGTTGAATTTGAGTCTAATACTCCACTTGAGAGAAAGTACCAGCTATATCGAGATCACTGAATAAATGAAATAGAATATTGTTTTATACGTCACCGGCAATATCAAACTATCAATGAATCCAGATGGGCACAGTTAAGAAACTCCCCTCGTCAAAAGAAATCTTGAGTTCGACTCACACTGAAGAATTTAGTCAGATAAAGTCTTCTACGGATGAGACACTTGGACATTTTCGATCATAAAAAAATAAAACAATAAACTATCAATGACGGGCAATGTCAATAATTTGAAGAAACAAGTCAGAAGACCTTCAACCCACCTAATTAAACCCCCAATCTTGTATTATTTCGGTCATTGTTATTACCATCATCGTTATTAATCATTTTCTATATATTCAAAATTAGGATTTTTGAAATTTAACATTTTTAAAATCATATTCACTGTCATGTACCTTATCTTTGCATATATTTTGGTGTTATTTTGTAAGTTCTTTCAGTTGAGACATTTTAATTTATATTTTAATATTGCTTAACATATTCATCTTAGCATATGCATCACTTTTATCATATCTTTCTCTATCATTTTTTTTAATCAAAATAAATGTTCAATTTAATACAACATTATGGGTCTAATTGTAATCTCATAGAATTACCCCTTTAATCAGTTCAATACTCCCATGTTGTAATACTGATTTTCTCCCACCTCAACTTTAAATCTATGCAGGAAACTAGGTATTATATTTTAGGATTTTAAACATTGAGAAACCCTATATTGGTCGTGACTTGCAGAAATTATCTGATTTAAAATTCATTATAAATTTTCAAGAATGCCTTGTGATTAGGTAAAGAGAATATATTTTTTGCGACGAAGATGTCCAAATTTTTTAAAGCACCCGATTAATTTTCAGAAGATATGCAAACCTCTCTACTAACACACTGGATAATTCTACAGGGAGTGGCCTTTTGGGATACCGTAAAAATCAAACTCATGACCTCCACTTTATGAGGTGAGATCCGGACCATCACACCAACCTCTTTATAAAGAGAAGATACGAATTAGAGAGTTTCTTCTATTTCTTTTTTATTTTCTCCTTTCTCTTTTAAGTATTTTGGGGCAAATCAGGAATGCAGATGAATGTTACTGTGGGACTTGTTCAAGTGTATCGGAACAGGATTGAAGCAAATTGAGGAAAACTGTGGAGTTCCGATTACAGTGACTAAATGAAACCAGTAATTCCTAAACATCCATTCTATAGGCTAAGATAAAGGTAGATAAAATCTGTTCTCATCTTAGTATTCTTCACAAATGTGACTCTGGATCTAATTTTTTTTATATTAATTCATTTTATCCAATTACAAGTTATTAATCACTCTCTAATATGTTTATTAGTATTTTAAGTTGCATATTATGTTGATGAAATATTTGAATTACCTTTTCTAATTAATCTCACATGCATGTGACAAACCAGACCGAACCTTCTCATGGCCTTTGGTTGCTAGGAATGAGACCGATTTAGAGAGCTTGTGACATTGTCATGATGTGATGGGTTATGTTAATTTTTTTTAACTCAGTGGTATCTGGCTCCACATTGGAGACCGACTACTCTATTGGGCCTGCATGACCCATACCCCTGCAGGTCGACAGGTGATTCGAACTTGCATCGTCAGGGTTCCTGAGCCCCATGGCTACCCGTGCGATACACCCGCGTGGAGCATGAGTTATATTAACTTGAGTAGTAGGCTTCTTTAATGAGTCTACTTGTCAATATATAAATTCGAACTAAGTCAAATTTATTACGAGCCATTATAGATTTACACATGAAATCATGAAGTAAGGACTACGGAGGTCTCATCCACAAAATATTTTTCATGAGATTCAATTATTCTAAGAATCTAGGTTCACCCAAACCAAGCCAAAATATAAAAAAAAAAATGTGACAGGAAAGGATAGGTTAAGAGTAGAACAAGGAAAGGATAGAGAATAGGACCACAGGGTAATGAAACCTGTGGACTCCCTTTTGTTGGGTGTCACGTGTCAACGGAAACCATGTGCTATTGGGGCCCAACTCTGTCGTATCTCCTTATCAAACAAAGGTGCACAACTGCAGGTACTAGTTTACTTTATGGTTTAATGGCATATTGAGATAATTTTTTATAAAAAGAAACAAAAAAGAAAAAAATACACACTGTTTAAAGAGATAACTTCTAACTTCCAAAACAACATTAATAGACAATCTAATTCTAAGTATTCAACACCTAAACATGATAAAAGTGCTAATCCCATAATTAGTATAGCCTGGTGCTTGTCTTTCTGTCCAAAGCTCGTTTGGCATTTAGTGGGAGGAGAGGACAATCTCTTAGGAAATACTGGCCCACATATGCAAATCAACTCTAGTCTTTATCTGACCCATTAGTCATCAGATGGACAACACTAAATTACCATATAATTTAATTTAGATTATAAGATATTTGATATTAAAATAAAGTTCAATGATTCAATACGATGAAAATAAAAATAGTTGTTGATATGAAAATCTAAATAAAAAATAGAAAATCATTTATTATATCAACTAATATGACCTAAGTATCCAATCAAGCTTAAATGATTTAAACCCAATCTTATGCTTATTTATTAAATTGATAACTCAACTTGTTTTTGACCTAATTCAAAGTCTCAAACAATTTATTAAACAAGTTGATTCAACTCAAAAAAAGAAAAAAAAAACTATTTATTAAATGGGACAGGCCAATCAAAATAATTCTAAATGAGCCAATCTAATCAAAAAATAAAATAACTCATTTATTAAACACGTTGATCCTGCTCATGTACTTAATGAAACACCGTTGTCGTCTCTATTGTGTTTGGTAAAAAATTTAGTAAAACTTTATAATTTGTAATTTTTATAGTTAGTAATTCTATTTCCAACTAATGCAGACTTGCTGTCTCTAGTTTAGGAACTTCTCAAAGTCCCAACTCCCAATTCCAATAAAGAAATTCGGACTATAAAAAGTTATTTTCATCATTTTAAACTGTGAAATATATAATAAAAAACAAAATACCCATTTAAAATTATTTGACGTATTTCATTGCTATGAAAGTTATCTTCCATGGAAAATAATTTACAAATCAACCAAACACTTAGTATCAAATTCAAAGTCAAACAGAAAAATAACCCTAAAATCCAATAAACAAAGCAAATAAAAGCCACTCACAAATAAGTTTTCCTCTATATTGTTAGTTGGTGAGAATGTTTGTTTTATTCTTTTTTAATAAAGCGGTAATGGCTCGAATGTTTAGACATTGCATTGCAAAATTTGCTATTACTGAACAATTAGAGTTGGATAAACCTTGGATTGGAATCAGTTTAAATTTAAATAGAATAAACAAGCCAATTGTCATTGTGGAGAACCAATAAAAAAATACTACCCTATTACTACTTTAGATAAATCTAGGGTAAATCTGTATACAAATTTCTATCCACCTTGTAGAAAATGTCTTTATCCGTTATCCATTTATCGTCTTTCTCTATTCTCCCTATCCAATCATTCGATCAATCAGTCAATTAAAATAACTCTGCAACAATACTCATAAAATATATAATTAAACAATGTCAAAAGTGATAGAGAGAAAGTGATAAAGCTAACTCCAAGGAGTTGGCCTCACGGTTAGATGTTTGTCTCATGAAATAGAGTATTAAGTTTGATTCACGTTCAATCTCAACAGACTACTCCCTGTAAACTTAACTAGTGTACGTGAATTCCGAGGTTTACCCATATCCTTAAATTTAACCTCATGTTATTCAAAAGAAAAAGTGATAAAAGCTCATTCTATAATAAACTTCACTTGAATATAAATTTAAGATTAAGAGCTATATAGGCTGAAAGCTCTTAAAATTTACAAATACATATAATATTTACCTTTCAGCAATCTTAACATAAGTAATCAATTAAGAGTGATAAAACTAATTTTGTTATAAGAAAAGAGGTAGTCTAATTACTTTTTTTATTATTAAGAAATAATAACCTTCCGCCTCAACAAGTGAGTGGTGTTAAGTTCGAGCCCCCATAGCCTAATCTGATGTACCTTAAGGCAGTGGGTATTACATGTGGGTGTTTTACGATGAGTTTCCCACGGTTTCTCACATAAATTAAAAAAATAATAATAATAATTTTAGAAGGATATAAACTCATAATCTAGAATTACTTTCATGGGCTTTTTCAGCTCATCCATTGCATTTTCATATAATTGTCATTGATTCTAATTTTTTCCTAATTTGGTATTTACTTTGCATCATTATTCTTTTAGTAAAAATAACATAAGGTAAAAAAGAATAAGAAAAAGTGAAAAAAGGTGCAGAGAACTAACGGGGCGCAAAAGAGCCAATTACACACCAAAGTTAAGTCGGAAACGGACTCCGTCAGATCAGCCGTTACCGTCAACGTCACCGTCAGTGCAATCTGGCGCTGCCCCAGAAGTGGAAGACGCGGAGGAGGCGACGTACGGCGCTTTTGAAGGTGGGAATGAGGTGGCGGCTGAAGAAGCCGATGAAGTAGTGGGTCCAGATGCGGCTGAAGAAGTGGGGGCCGGCGGAGTAGCAGGTGGAGGAGGCCATCGGCTGGAGGTAGGCCCAGGCGGCCTGCTTCACTAGCCTGTTGCGGATGGAGATGTCGTGGCAGCTCTGAGTGCTGACACATGTCGGTGACATGACTCCAGGGGGAGAGTAAGGAAGCAGGTCCTTGAGGCTGGTGTAGGATGTAACCGGCCTCAACGATACCAGCTCGAATTCAACGGTCAGAAAGTCTTTATCGCCGATGGATGGGAGGCTGCCGCTCCGGCCACTTTGCATAGATGAGATGTCCAGCTTGCAGGGTCCCATCGATGATATCGAATTCCTTCTTTTAATTCCAGCAGTCGATGGGTCTTCTATCGCTCCAATTGACCCCATTCCGAACAGAAGCAGAGAGAGAGAGAGAGAGAGAGAGGTCTGCTGCTGCTTTCCAATGGGCTTTGGGTCCTTTAAAGGAAGGGAGTAATCATGGGTTAATTAGGTATCATTAAGCGTTTAGAATTAGGACTCTTTGTACTAAATAAGAATAATATGAAAGTAGGAAACTGAAGCCAAAGGAATTTTAGAATTTTTGGATTGATTTGTGTTGGTGCAAGAATATGATATTATACCAATAATAGTAAACAAAAAATTTTGAGTTAAATGGATGAGATTTTACTAACAAGATACACTAATCAGATACCTCATTGAATGAATCGTGGGTCCTACAAATAAGCATTTATTCAAATCATATAATCTTGGCCTTTAAGTTTTGATAAGTGTAGACCATTGATTTTAAAATTTTAAAATCAAGAAATAGATTCTCCGAGTAAAAGTGAAACTTCATAAAATAATTATCTAACAAATCTATTTAATGGGATGCCTCTCTAAAGAAAGTCTCCATAAAGTTTTAAAAAAAAATTATTACATATAGTGTGTGATGGTGCATAATATCTGATTAAAGTCATAAAATTAACTATTTAAAAATTGTTAAATTAAGGATGAATTCTACGGAAAATCTTAATTTTTTATTTGGTAATTCCAAATTTTAGTATAGATTTATTTAAAAAAAAAAAAGTGACAATTCAGATACATCATTTTTAATAAAATAGAATCACTTTGCATCTTATTACTTTTACACAACTAATACCAATTAAAATTTTCTAACATAAAAGTGTTAAGAGGGCTCCTAAATCAAACTCTTTACAAAATCTTGATGAACATTTTCAAATCATTTCCATTATATTTACAGAATAATGTCTTATCAACGATTATAATTATCATCACATTATGTAAAAAAAAAAATTATTTAAATTAAGATTAAGATGGTTTTAATTGGGCAACCCAGAATCTTATCACCCACTAACTAAGGTTGCAAGTCAGGTGAGGCGAGTCAGCTTTTGGGTCTACTCCAAACCAAGCTCAAATTACAATTAAAAGGCTCGAGTTTGATTTCACACAGATTTATTAGGTTTAAAATGGAAATCTTTTATATATTCAAATATAAATTATTTTATATAAATATTATATTTCAAATTAACATTATATTAATTATTAAAAAATATATTTTAAAACATATTACTTAAATTCAAGATTTTGACTCAAACTCGAACTTTTATGTAGTGAGTTTGGCTTCACTCGAATTCTAGTTCAAGTCTGACCAGATTCAAAAATAAACTGAATTCAAGCCTGAGTCAACTTGAACAAGTTTGTTTTGCGTTATATGTATATATATATATCATGCAAACTCAGTTAGGAAGAATAAGAGCCGTCAGATGTAATCTGATGAAATCTCGTCGCTTGCTGTAAAGCTCTTGTATCTCTCCATGCAATTATTGAGACGGAGCGTCCGTCACTTTCTGTGTTTTACACGTAGAAGAATAGATTAATTAATGAGTAATTGTGTGATTAGGATTGTAATCATGTTTAGGCTGTGGTGTTGTGTGTCTCTTGATATTATTGTTGATGCAGAGATAACCACCAAAAATATTATATTTGTCACACCCTCTAAAGCGACGGGCCCCATCAATTTGTGATTTGTGAGGAATATGGGCAAAGTGATGTGTTTCCCATTAATTATATAATAATTTATATCAATTCAGAGAAGATAATATCTAACCACATGACTTTGTTGTTAAGGATCCAACCCATCCAAAGATATGATCATTATTATATGATTATTTATTGTATTTTTATTAATATTGATTTGGGCATATACCAATTATATTTTATTTTATTTTATTTTATGTTAAAGTGTTTTGAGTCTACATGAAACTTTATGGATATTTTAGAAATTAGAATAATATGCAAAATAATTGTACGTGTCAATTAAAATATGTTATGTTGTCAGTTGCACTTTGTATTTTTTTTATTTATATTTTGTATTTTTCTCTGCAAAAGATATATTTTGTATTTATCTTGTACAATGGTTTTGCACTTTGTCAAAACAATATACATGCAAATGAGACATGGCATGTTTTGATTGAGACTTATCATTATGCACATTAATGTAAAGAAAATCTTACATTGAAAAGCCATTTAAGTTTAACGTATCCAACCTCTTAGAGTATTTAACTAAGTTCGTGGAGTATATGCAAAACCTCTCTACCCATATATACCGAGTAAAATTAGAAGAACTACTCATAGTTTATTGATTTTCTTAAAAAGATTTACAATGTTGGATTTTCCCTTTTAAATAGCTTTCAATCTTTATTTGTTCTATGACATTCAATATAAGATTTATAATATATCATTGAATAGGAATACATTATAAAGCATTAATTCTTAGAATATTCTAATATCTATATTTTAATTCAATCATTTATAGTTTATGAATAACATACACCCTCTGTGACCTAATTTCACTTGATATATGCAATATGGGAAAGAGAATGTCTCATTCTTTACGTACAGGAATTGAAGGTTTCAAATTTATTATAAATCTAAAAGCCTAAGTCGATTCGGTTTCAAACAGTCATGCATATTCTCTTATATATCCATTGGATGCTAAAAAAATGGGAGAAATAGAGAAAAAGAAGATCGAAAGCCAGAATAAAGAAGAAATATTGAAAGGAAGAAGGAAGAAGAAAGTAGAAATTAAGGATTTTACCCCTTTTTCAAAATCTCACATAGAGATGCAGAGGTCAAAAGGAAGAAGGAGCTTAGGTGACTCACTTATCATCTTTTATCATATTTTTAACGTAATTTTATTAGAAAATTAATATAAAAATGGCAAAGATGATAAATAGACATTATTAACGTGAATGATATTTAATCGATAAAAATGTAGTATATTTAAATTTATCGCTCAAACATAATTCAACTAATAATCTCCCATCTCAAAAAATAGAAAGTGCTAAGTTCGAACCCCCTCACCTTAGATCAATAGATTTTATTCTTAATTTCTCAAAAACGAAAAAACTCGTCGTCGGACAAAATGTTGAGATGTGGCTCCATTCCAACAATATCTAACCATGATTTTCTCTCTAAAATCATGGGACCCTGACATGGACTACCACTGTAATTAGAAGTTGCTTGATAAAAGGAATATCAACTACTATTTATGTGGAACATGGCACTATCACATTGCCAAAGAAAGACATGGGACACGGCAACTACAATAGCAGGCTTGGATTTTATTGGAGAAAATCCAGTGACATGGGCTGCTATTTTAGAGACTCTTTCCACTATAAAATCAAGGGTGTATGCGCATGAAGGTGTGTGCCTTTGTTGGCCACCATGAAGGAAGTCTCAGCATGAGATAGAAGGATGCTAGACGCAGATCTAACTTATGTTTGGAGGACAGCTCGATGGCCGGAGAGGGGCGTAAGCAACAGTGCAATACCGCTGCAGATCTGGGTTGTCAGATCTGTGAGTGGCAGCCAGCAGGAGTGCGGCTGGAGAGACGAAGCCCCTTCGCCAGAGCATAGGTGGAGATCTGTGTGTGTGAGGACACACTATCATCGGAGACGCTCGCGTTTGAGAAGCATATCGGGAGTTGCTCGTAGGACGCAGGAAGCGTAGAGAGAGGAACACAGAAGTTGGGTTCACTATTCTGGGTATGAGAGAGATTCACATCAACTGAGAGGTGATGTCGATGTGTCTTATACATGGGTGTACAAGGGGCTCGGGACTTCGGGTTTGGGCTCATGACTCAAGGGAGTCTTTAATATTGTACATGTATTTCTTTCTCATTTATAGTGAATATTCTGTCGCTCCGTGGACGTAGGCCAGGTGGGCTGAACCACGTTAAAATATTGTGTTGTGCTGTGTTTTTATTTCCGTTCGATTTTTCTTGTTTCCGCGCGTAACACTAACACAAAAGCCCTTCAAATCTCTGCGGGGTATTTAATGATCCAATGAATGAAAGACACGTGGCAATAATTTTGCTCTTAAAGCAAAAGAGTCAGAAAAAGCGAAGGGAAGAGAGTCGCCACTCGTCCACTACTCCCAATTGCAGCACGGGCTCCTTCGCTGAGGAGAATTTCCACTACAGTTACGGCAGTAGAGGAATTATACTGGCCTTACACGTGGAAATGATATACAAACGGCACTTAACAGCACCGTTAAATATGAAGAATTAATTACAGCATAGATGTTTTATGAGACTTTTTTTTCCCTTAGTGAACTCACTTTTGATTTAATTGAATGAATTTATAAGATAGATTAAATATAAATAAGATTAAAAATTCTTTACTATGATTAGATCAACAAATCATATTTTTTAAGCTCTCTAAATTTGATAATTTTAAATTATTTTTAAATTTAAATTTTTATATTCAATTTAGAGCCATGTTAGTCTAATTTTTTTTTTTTGAATTTTTGAATTTACATTTAGAAAACCATGGGATATCCACCGTAAAAACCCCACAAGTGAGCTCACTATCCCTAAAACACACTGAGGTTAGGTCATGGAGGCTCGAACCTGCAATCTCGTGCTTCTTTATGCAGGAGGCAAGCAGTTGAGCTACACGCATTTGGGTCTAATTTGATGAATCTATTGAAAAAAAATCTAAGAATGAATAGCTGGAAATGATTTACCCTTATTGGATTAATCAACTCTTATTTTTATATTCTTTTAATTTTAATAATTTTAAATTATTTTTAATCTCTAAACTTTGTATTTTACATAGGCCAACTTTGATTAAATATAATGGGAAGATCAGAGCATGAACATAATGTTAAAAAGGTTAACTTAATTGGATTGAAGAAACTACATGTTTTAAGTTCACTAAATATTGATAACTATGTGATTTTTTCAATGGTAGATATTTAAGTCTTATTTCAACTAGGTGTCATTTATCTATACATTTCATAATTAATAATTAGATCAAAAAATTGCATAAGATCTAACATTTAAACATAATATTAGTGTCCTAAATAATTCATCCACCATATCCGAACATAAAAAAACCCAAATCAACCAACATTTCATTTTCCAAAAGAATTTATGAAAAACTTTCAAAAAACATTTCCAAATATTTAATTCACAAAAGCACTCCTGTATCACACTTAAAATTTAATAATTAAAGCATAACAATAATTTCTTCTCAAAAACCCCTAATTTTTTATTTATTTTGAAGTTTTAGTAAGATTGTATCTAAGTTTCTCACATGTTAATAAAAAAAATGAATTAATATAAAAATTTAAAGAAAAATGTATAAGATCTAACATTTAAATATGGATATTAATATCCTAAACAATCTATCGACCATAGCCAAACACAAAAAATCCAAATCAACAAACATTCTCCCTCATTTTCATTCTCCAAAAAAATTCAATGTCAAGTTCAATGCAAGATTCATAGGTAGAAGATAATTATAATGATGAGTTTTTTTATTGAAAATATTAAAAAAAAAATACGTCTGGCCAATACAAGGACCGACTCGATTGTTACGGCCTAAATACTTGAAACGACACAGCTGCTAAAACCCTTTATTAATTGATTCATTAATGTACAAATAATAATAATACAGTTCTTATTATTTAACCTACAATCAATCAATATGTATCAAATACTCAAGTCAATCATTATCGTGGGATAATGATTGGTGCAAACTCATCGTTAGCCACGTATGTGTGCCTAAGGCTTAAAAAAAAAAAAGCGTGGGAGCCACATCAGCTTCTGCTACGGACGTATGTGGTGTGGAGTGTGTAATTGGTGAAGTGAAGCCATCGTGGAAGGGAAGGGATGTCGGTGGTGGGGTTCGGTGGAGCAATCAACGGTACTTTTATTATTATTTTTTTTATCAAAGGAGAACACAACGTAACTTAACTTAACATGTGTTTATGCCCAACACTCCTATTTACACCGTATACCCTTCTCACATCTTATCCTTACTTACGAGTTAGATCTTATCCAATTTAATACATTTTGAGTTGATCTTGTCATTGAATTTAAATCATTCAAAATATTTTCTTCTTTATTATTGATTTTTTGAAATTTAATAAACTTAATTTTTATTAAATTTGATGGAGTGATTTAAAATCTCTTTCATAAAAATGAAAGTGTGTTTTCTAGTTTTTTACAAGTAGAATAACTGCAATAGTGTTTGAGCAAAAATAATTGAAAGGATAAGAATTTTTTATAGAGAATACAAGAATAGTATCATTTAACATAAAATGGGCAAATTTGGAAGAGGACCTCATCCTCTTCCAAGCTGGCTTCGCTGCTGCCCAAGTATCCTTCGATGTCTTCTCCTTTGACGATGTGTCTCTTCCATCAGTTTAGTTGGTTTTTTTGTTTTACTTTTCTGGATGTGTGTCAGTGGTTCCTTTGCATAGGGATTGTATCTAGATTGATTAGTACCATACTCTATCTAATATAGATCCTATAGCACCTCAATATACATCTGGCGCTTGATGATGTAATTTGGGCATTTAGACAAATAGATAGACGTGTCTCTGCAACACATACCTTGAAATTGTCTCAGAACATAGTCCATACTCCATACCATGAAATCTGGGAAGGAAAAAAATCATCACTGAAAATTTTATATGAAAAAAGTAATTTTTAATCATTTGATCTTATCAGTTAAAATTACGGAGCGTCAAATCTTTTCAATGGTATCTGTCAACTTTGACTGTTAAAATCAATTGGTTAAAAAATAAATTTTAGACTAAAAATTTAATAGTAGTATATGTTTTAAGACTATTTTACAGTTAAATTTTCAAGTTAAAAAAAAAAAAAAAAATAGTTCCAAGTGTAAACAATGTGACCATTTAAAAAATGAACAGGTTTTAAACATATTGAGACTTTGTAGATATAAACAGGTTAAAACTTAATTTTGACAAAGCCTGGCCTGTCATCCTTACCATTAGGATGACAGCCAAGGTCATTCTCTTAGATGATTTCATCATTAATTGATCAATTAAGTCATATAATCTTAGCCTTATAAGCTTCAATAATATAAGTGATTGATTTTTAAAAGTTTAAAATCAATAAATTAGATGATTAGATGGGCATGAAGCTCCATAGAACTCTTACTCATGTTCTTTTTTATTTCACTCTTAATTATGTGGAGCCTAAAACATAGCAAAAGAGAAACCTCAATGGATGTGGCTCAAATATCAACGCAAATCTTTTATAGTCCATCAAATACTAAAAAATTGATTTAGACCAAAATTTGTAACTGAAGAATTATGTCAATATATATATATATATATATATATATATATATATATATATATATGAAAAAGTACTAATTTTAATTCAACAGCGATGAAAAAAAGTCTACTTAGATTTTTTTAATACTTTCATAATAGGGTATGATATAAAATTGACCATGTGGATCGGGAATTGTAAAATTCACCCAGAATTTTTTAATGAAAATTAAGACTTCCATAATTGGGTATGATCTAAAATTTACCATATGGATAGGGAATCGTAAAATTCAACACATCTAAGTCAAGAAGAAGTGGATTTGGGAGTGCTGTCTTTTAAGTTAAATCCAAATTGGAGGTGGAACCTTTTAATTGGATAGGTTGGAGGTAAAAATAGCTAATAAAAGGTGGTGGCTGAAATTGTTAAATCAAGACCCACTGCCATTGTTGACTGGCCTTGAGTCTTTCCTCGATAATTTATACAGGAATTCCACCGATGAAATTGTTAAATCAAGACCAACTGCCATTGTTGACTGGCCTTGAGTCTTTCCTCGATAATTTATACAGGAATTCCACCGATCCAGAACTCCTTTCTCTTATTTTTGTCCCCACAACCACCACCCCCCACCCACACACACACACAACCAATACGTCATAGACTTGCATTGTTTGAGATTAATTAGTCTAATCTAAGATAATTTGGTACAGGAAATGTGAAGCTGTGGACTGTTTGTTGTTTTGTTTTCTATCAAAATGGTAGTAAGCTGTGGCTTTCACAGCGGTTCCGTGCCATGTGTATTAGATTGGAGGTGAGTAATGATTTTGAACTGTAGTTGATGGAGACAGATAAAAATATTAGTGCTCAGATTGTAAACATGTTTCCCTTCTACTTGACCATGATTTTTTTTTAAAAAAAAAAATAATCTTCATCATTCTTGAAGGCTGCTTAACAAATAGGAATTAGCCATCGGGTTGTCTTGATTGGTTTTCTTCAGCAAGACTAAATAAGATACAAGAGTGTTAAAAACTATGAATTTAATAGATATGAACTTGAATATCCTCAACTTATAAATTTAGGTGTGCCATGAACTAAAAGAGGTTTTATAGATGTAAGTGTTGAGCCTGAGTTAAATCACAACAACGCTCACTGCTAGTACTTTTAGAGTAATTTAATACAAGAGATTTGTAAGTAGTTGTATATATAATCAATTAAATGTTATATGTAGAAGTGAGATATTCATGTTATCTAAAAGGAAAGAATGTGCTGTAACTGACCCATGTTGAATAGGGCATCTCAGCTTCAGCCTTTTTCAATTCGGGCTTTCCTTAGATAATGATTAACATTTATAAATTGTAGGATAAAGATAAGAAAATTTACATATAATTAACAATATAGAAAGAAATGGTCAAATGGCTAATTCAAGTGGTGAAAACTGAAATCCAATGGAATTGAATGGTCGTTCAAGAAGCTTCCTTCTCCTTCTCCTTCACTGTCATGAATGGGACTGACTGGCCCACCTCAATTAGATTTTGAGGTGGGTGACGCCATCCACGACAGCATGGATGGGCCCACGTTGATCCATCATTCTCCCCACCACTACAGTCTACAGTCTACACTGCTCTATCCAATTTAAACTTTGAACTGATTTATGACCTCAAAAAGCCATGTGTTGTATTTAAAAAGAAATTCATTTGAAAACGTCTATGTTATATGACCTAATACGAGAATCCCATTCATTCTCTTTCATTCCCTTTCATTCCCGTACATGGTCACTGTAATGAAAACATCCCCATGGCTGAAAATTTATTTGGGCCTTTAGATACCTCACAAAATAAACTTGTGCTAAAAGCATCCAAATTTAAAAAGAAAATAACAGACATCTCTAAACTGCAGCTTCATTACAATTTCTAGAATTAAAATCCGAACATGCTTGGATTCTATGATTTTGATTTGCTGGGTGTAGAATCTTATTTTAATAATAAATATTTCACTATATTTTAAAATTTTCTTGATGAAATATAATAAATATCTGATGCCAGAAGCTCCAGTTTGATTGGCATGTGAGTGTATCCAAGCTAGTCCCTGAGTTTGGTGGCCAGTTAATGCTGCTGACATGCTAAAGGGGCTAGATTACTAATATAATAATTATAGTTATTTGAAAATTATTTTCATTAGAAAGAGAGTGGCTTAGCTCATTTTAGCGCCCCGTCCCTCCAACACAATATTATTCGCTTTGGGCCTGCAGACGGACCCGCAAAACTTTGTTTTTGGCTAGCAGACCCAAGGAATGTTTCTAAAAGACCTTATGCTTGAAGGAGGAAGGTTCCAATCTTTTATAACAGTGAGATCCACTGATAACTGGCGATGTGGGACTCCACAAACACGCCTAATGCATGGCGGATTCACCTGGCCACTTTTTCTCCTGTGTGAGACGCCTAACTTAAGGCCTAGGCCCACTCCGGGGCGGGGTATCACAATTTGTCACACCATTCACATACCTGAGAATGGCTATCAAAAGGGCTTAGGACTGTGAAGCTCACTTAAACCACCTTATCGTGCCTGCAATGCAAAGCACTCCCTCAATGTAATTAAATTTGGCCATGCCCATTCCAAATAAAAATAACAAAATCAAGATCTGTAGAAAGAGAGGAGAACCGAATCAAATTAATGGACTACAACATATATTAAATTTATTCATTCCTCAAATATAAATATTACCCAACTGTACATCAAACCAGCTAACTCCATCTTCCCATCCTGCTGGTTACAACCTTTTGCAATCACAAGCTTGGAACATGAGGGTCGAATTAGAAGAATACATGGAGATAGAAATATATAGAAGTACAGACTGGTGTTCCCTTGATTTAGTCCATGAATTTCACATTCACCTCAGAGTTGAGTTGTTATTGGGTGGCACTTCAGTACCACTTGATGGTGGAATTTGTGCCCGTGGGGTGGTAACGTCACCCATCACAAAGCCTGCATTGAATCTATCAACCCCATCCCATCCAACCCCAGCTGCTCTCAAGTTAGGGATTTCAGGACCCACGTTCAATAAGAAAAAAAATATATAAAATATAGATGATAGATTTATAGCAAGGATACGTTCCGTCCACATGTCTGTGATACTTACTCCAGCATCCGATAGAAGCCAGTAATCAGCATCAGTCTGCATATAAAATGGAAAAACAAATACTTACTACTGTCCGGCACCAAAAATGACTGAAGAATCTAAATCCTGATGAATCCAAAACTTTAATGTTTGGAATAACACAGTAATCCTGTTTAATTTGGAAACTAGCCAGCTTTCATATAAAGCCCAGATGTCCAAAGAAGGTTTTAGTAATGCTAAAATGCATTCGAAGCATAGACACAGTTTATCAACACTAGATAAGATACTAGAACTGAAAATAAATTGAAATATTTTCCTAGGGAAAGTTTGGTGATTTAAGTGGAAAATGGAAATGGTCTCCTGTGATCAATATACAAAGTGTGAAGGGCCAAGACTAAAGATCACCAAGTGCCATTACGTTTTCTACAACATTCTTAGATTGTTTTTCCTGGGATGTTGGGTGATCTTCAACCATGACCCTTAACACTTCACCCACCCCTCTTTTTTTATTCTTGACATTGCCAAGTGCGCCCTAAATGCATTACTGATGTTTGTCCTAATGGGTGGCTGAACTAGAATTTTGAATGGCAGTTTCTAAAGAATGTTGTGCCGCTACATCTGATCACATTGTTAAGCCAGCATCCTTAATTTTGTAATTGGGTTCCTGATTGTATTCTAAAATGCTATCTCATTTCCATTCCCATTGTGGTTCCTGCAAAAGAGTTTGGCTTTTCACAAGTTTCATCAAGTATCAGAGGAATACTGCTAGTGACATTTGTGAGGGGTGTCTGTGTCTAATGCTGTATTTTTATCTTTCCCCATGATTGTTTTTTCCCATCAATAAGTTTGATACCAGGATCGTATGTTATGTCATAGGAAAAAAAAAAAGATACTTGGAATAAGTAGATCATCTTTACATACATCAACATCAGAAGGGACGATCTTCATTATCCCACTCACGAAGTCCTGAGAAGCATTCAGGTCTGAGGACATTCTATAAGCATCGTGATGGGCCACTACTTCCATGTCCTCTCCTCTGCTCTCCATGTTTGCCACTGCCGAGTTCTCAGCAGACATTGAAGTTGATGCAGGAGGGAGACTGGGAGGTACTTCAACACCATTCATCTCCTCAAACTTCTCCTCAAATTGACTAAATAAAAGGGCAAAAAAGAAAGACAACAATCATTTGATCAACATTAGAATGGCTCATATTCTTTACACTATTAATCTGGTCTTTGATCCAAATCTAGTCAACCACAAAATTGAGAGGCATAAGAAAAAGAAACATTACTCTGAAACCCAACCTCAATTTCCAGTCATGACTCCATTGAGTTTTCATTACTCTTCATTAAGGCTGCAACTCGGGTCGGGTTTTGACCGACCCGCATGACCCGACCCGAGAAATCATGCAGGTCGGGTTGAGAATTTCGGATCAGCAAGTCAGCGGGTCTACTCTTCATAGTATAGTTAGAATATAAGAGCAATATAAGAAAATAAAATACCAAAATAAAGAGATGAATTGGTACACTTTAAAGTTGATTTATTGTTTTATTGTCCAAAGGAAACCCTTTTAGAATAATAGTTCAAATAAAATAAAGAACAAAACAGAAAGACTTAGTTTTCATCACGAACAAGGAAATCATCCATCATGGGCCGTGTTGGTTATTTTTTTCAAAAAGTCATCAAGGCTAAACATTGTATGCAGACACATAAATCACCTCTAGTTTGCATGTCAAAGAAAACTACCAACAGAAACAATCAAATAAATATCTATCATTAAATGAAACATGTAAAGTAACATAACTGACTTGGCCAAATTAAGTCTTTATAGTCAATTTCAACCATGTTTGACTAATTTCTTTTTAACTTTTTTTCTGTATGTCTGGACTATCATGAGAGAGAGGATTACCTAACAAGGTAAACATCAATTGGACCCATGGTGCTTCTCAGGACAATTCTGTATCTCCTCTGTGGATAATCAACAGCCTATGCATAAAGGAGATGGAAAGTTCCATTACATCAGGAACACAACATAAATCAGATTTCTTTCTAACGCTTTCTACAATCTTACCTCATCAGGATCAGGAACTTCAAGAGTAGTACCATGGGGAGCTTTAATTGCTATCAGAGTCTCATTCTGTAAACAGTCAGACATTAAAATAATGTATCAGTGCACTTGTCCAAAAAAGTTAAAAAACAGGAATATTTTTTTGGGAATGGTGAACTTTTATTACTTCCAAAAAAGATGAAGACCCAAAAAGTATTACAACTCCTCAAGAAACAAATCTGACATCAACAAAAAATGATACAGGAACATGCATGCCAACAGGATGCTGAAATTTCATTGCATGTGAAACAGACCAACCTGAAAGCAAGGTAAGCCCTTGATGTCTTCTTCGGTCACGTAAAGCCACCTATATATGTGAGGCAACATGTGGTTGAGTTCAATAAAATAAAAGCTTTTGAACAGCAAATTATTTCACCAGTAATGGAAAAAGAATATCTACTTTTGATTATTTTCATCCTCACTCATCTCCCTCAACCTCTCTTGCATTTCTCTGTCATGAATCAAAAGTATCAGCATAACAGCATAGAGGAAAACAATGATGATGTAGAAACATTACCACCTCAGGCCAGAATAAAAATCTAAAACATTTTTTGAAAAAAAAAAAATTTGTAGAAGCACACAAAGCTACAGTACCTTATTCGATCATCTAATGTGTGTTCCTCCATTCTAAGATTCTCAACTTCTGCCTGTAGATTAGAAGCCAATGTCAGAGAGGAGGAAAAAAAAACAACTGTGCAGTTTATGGCACAACATATTTTATCTTCCTAAATTGTGATAATTTTAACAAAGCATGATAGATCATGGAGTACCTGATCATTCCAAATAAATATGAATCATGCAATGTTAAAAAAAATAACAAAGGAAGTATTTTCCATGATAGGAGTTCATAGCACAACTAGTAATAGCTAACTCTGCAGCTTTAAAGATTGTCGGTTCAAGTCACTCTACCATTCCAAAAAGGTGAAAGACTATAAATTATAAAATTAATGGTCATTTCAACATATTATTAACAAATATTGCCTGTGGATATAACTGCTACTGTAGAACACATGAATATTCATATTTACATGGAACATGTCTTAAAGATAACAACATGGCCTTTTGAAGCATTTCATTGAGAAAAGCAGCAGTTATATAATATACATTTGAAATTGAAGTGGAATCCTTTAATAAAAATAAGATTTTCAAGAGTTAGAACTAGACTTTGGGTTGGAAAAGGGGACCGCACTTGGAAAGATCTATGGTTAGGAGAAAGGCCACTTCAGGAAGTTTTCCCAAGGTTGTACTGAGTTGCCAGGAACAAGAGTGCGCTTGTACAGGACTACTACAAGTTAGAAGGTAACCCTGGCAATTAGATTTTAGGAGGGTATTGCACACTTTCGAAGAAGGTAGTAGATTAGATCCCCCAAGTCAATTGGGGGAATTCCCCATCTCACCCAGCAAGGAGGACGAACTGATATGGACTGGGGATCCCTCTGGTAAGCTCTCGGTCAAAGGCATTGGTAGACTTGGTCCTACTACAGCAATCCAGGGAAGAAACCACACCCATTTGGCCAGGAAAGGTACTGCTCCTCCTAGGGTCAAATCTTCGTGTGGTGTGTTTTAAAAGGGAAGGTGTTAACGAGGATGGAACTTAAAAGAAGAGGAATGATTAGCCTAGAGGAGGATCTCAAGTATCTCAAGTGTCCAATGTGGGAAACAGAGGTTGATTGGGTGCCCAACGGTTAGGAGCCTTTGGACTAACTTCGCAAATTTATAAGATGTATCCTTGTGCTAGACCGAACCTGTGCGGGGTTACGCAAGTCGTGGTATCTCTCTAGGCTTACCCCTAGGCTCAAACTTGCTTGGAACACGGTCCCCGTAGCTATTCTCTGGACCATTTGGAAGGAAAAAAAAAATTCCCAATTTTTTTAAGGAAAATCAGCAGACTTAGATGAGCTTTTCCAAAAAGCTAAATGGAAACTGTGTATGGCCTCTATCTAGTACTGAGTTTAGCGGTCTAAAACCCACGAATTTCCTATCATATTCAGGCGGGTGTAAGAATGGGTATAGGTGGAAAGATTAACCCAAGGAATGGTGGAAACACTCAGAACAAAATGTTATGAAGTTCAATGTGGATGGAGCAGCGATGGGGAAGCTGGTGCCAGCAGGAATATGCGGGGTGCTTAAGAACCATGAGGGAATTACTTCCATTATCTTCAGTGAGTCAGTGGGAGTTAGGGACTCAAATGAGGCGGAAATCCTTAGCATTAGGAGACCTCTGACCATTTGGAAAACATATGATTAAGGAAAACTCATCATTGAAGGAGATTCAGCAAATGCTATTAAATGGGCTAAGGGACAAAGGCTTCCCTGGAAACTGATCACTACGGTGAAGGAGGTTAGGGAGTTGGCTTCAAGACCTGATGTATCCTTTGCCCAGATAGGTCAAACAACAAATGGCGTGGCAGACTACTTTGCCAAGCTCGGTATTGATGATTCATTCTCTGGCGCTTTCTTCCTTTGAGCCCGGAGTTCCCCCGGTTTTTTGTAGTTTTAGTTCTTTTTCAATTTTTTGCTTGTATTTTCTCTCTTTGTCTAATTCTTTTAGAACTAGCTATTGTTGTAATTGTTCTCTTTCTATTTAATTAAATCTTTTGATTACCGCTCAAAAAAAAAAGATTTGTCTCAATGCCCAACTTCTTTTTCTGTTTTTTTTTTTCATTCTGCAGTTACATTATAGTCAAAGTATTGTGTTACGCAAATATGGGTACAGGTATCATATAAAGCAGCTGTTGGGCAATGACTGCTCTATGAACAATTTCTCAGGATGTAGTAAGCAAGGGTTAACTACCACCTCCAGTTTGAAATATAACCATTTCAGAACAATCCAAATTCATAATTGGAATTTTTAATCCAATCAGTACATTGTACTATAAATTCTTCATAACTAGCAGGCTAAATGTTGCCAATAGAACTTGGGTTTGAACGACAGGATTGCAAAACCCTTATCCAAGCATCCAACTCAGACAGTCCAGACCATGCACCAACAGTCATAGCACTTGTCATGAAACCTGGACTTTGTAATGTTACCACATTGGAAAGACCAATCAATAATCACATATACCTGTAAAAGCGTTACATCATCATCAACTCCCCCAGGCCGTGAGACATCAAGCCCCCTGTCAACAGAATTTCACATAAAAACCATGTCTATTCAAGTGCTTAAAAACATAGTTTACATGTCCAGGGAATAAAAGAAGAAAACGAGAGCCTCCAAAGACACAAGGTTTAAAAAAGAAGAAAAGGAAAGTTAAACATTACTTCCAGCGTATTCTGTTCTTAAGTTTCTTCTCTATAAGTCCAATTCCTTCCAGGACATTTGTTATGTCATATATTCGCCTCTTCTGGACCTATAGCACCAGAAATACTTGCAATAATCAGACAAAAAGACATAAGTCTATCCAGATGAGGAAAAATACTGACCTCTAAAGTCTCAGCAGCTTTATTCAGATCAAGAATTCCATCTTCCGCATGTTTGATCAAATTGACGAATTTCTTTGTTAGAAGACCTGGATAGCAGAACATTCTTGTCAATAGACCTTTGAAATGTTTTACTTCAAAAAAAAAAAAGATGCGCAAGTAGGGTTAATGTCCTTTAACTAAACACCAAATGAACAATTTTGAGTCATATGGGGATTTTGGAAAAACAAAAACTCAAGCAAGAATTGCTTTAGTTACCTAGAGAACTATCATAACGACAACTTCCAACTGGCGTGAGAACATTGCTAGAAGGGGAACCTGCAAAACAAATTTTTGTTATTTCCTTCGTTTTATACTTCTTTTGTTCAGTGGGATTGGAATTAAGGGTGGGGTATCTCCTTGCAGAATTAACAGTCAACTGAACCGTAGTGGTGAATCAAGAAGTTAAGTAGGACAGCACACTGAAACATATGGTATCCAGATGAGTCCTTTTGTACTAGTGGGATGGTTCTGTGATCCAGACCAGTGAACTGATAGCCGACACTGCCAGTTGATGATTCTCTAAAACTCTCACAGATTAGTATTGCATAGGTATCAAAATTTTAGCCCCCAAGTAGATGGCTAAGAAGGAAGATACAACGTCAGTAAACCAACACTTGGATAGCTAGGATGTTCCATCTTGAAGATTTTCAGGGCATCCACATGGTGGCTCGTCAGCTCAACTGTCTAGATCACCAAACAATACCCACGTGCAGATTGAAACACAGCTATAATGAACAGATATGGGTACCAATATAGAGGCATGCAGAAATGCAGATACAACACATCATCTCTCAAATCTAACACAAAGGGATGCATACAGATTCTGTAACATGCCACTACATTTAGATTTGTGGTTTTTACTTGGAACCTTTTACATTTTTACATATGTTTTTTTTTTTCCTTTTTCATAAAAAATGCAAATGTCTTTCAAGCATGCCAAAAGTCACATGACAAAAGAAGAACAGCCAGTTTTAGGTACAATAAGATCTACAGGTTATGTGAAATAGTATCATTTCATGTCCAACACAGCATGTCAGCATATATAAAGGAACCAAAGAATCTGCCTCATGCAGCTTGATGCATTAGTATCCCTATAATTCCTCATCACGCACAAAAGAATTTGAAACTGAGTTAAGTTTTCAACTAGCACAATTACTTGCCCAAATAAAAATATAAACAGATGATGCAGCTACTAACGCAAGTTCCAACTATTCAATGATGAACACAAGACACAAGTCAAAAGGCAGTACACATCACCAGCATTCGAGACAGGAGTTTGAGGTCTGGATCTAGAGTACTTCGAGACCTTTGACTTGCTGTAAACTCGACCTCCCTTCACCGAGACTGGCGTGCGGAGTGGGCTGTTGACCGCTTCAGCGTATCCAGGACTAGTTGTCCACACACTAGACTCCCCCTCATTATCTTCTGCTTCAGACTTCCGCTTTAACTGCACATAAAAGTATGATATCTTATGAAATACTGTTGCTTTAGGCCATTTATCTGGAAAACATTTGAGGACGGTTGCATGTAAATGATCATAAGAGCACCAGCATGCTGCTTAATATGAACCCTCCTGGAAAGCTTGCAACTAGCAAGGTTGGTGGGTTAAAAGATATAATGCTTGAACAGTGATCCCGCCAAAAAAATCAGCTTAATTGGATTGCTCACTGTATAATTTTAGGGCCCTAGTTTCACTTGATTGAAGTTGGGACCAATATGATTTAACTCATTATCGTAGTGATGTATAAAAAATGTGATTAATCCAACAACGACGAACTCTAACCGGAGCAGAAGTTTTATAAAGCAATTAATGAAGGTGACTGAGCAAACTCAATTCAAGGATAGAGAGGCCCACTAGAAAATTTGGGCTACAACTGGAGATAGGATGAGAAGATGTAGCATCAAATCATTTCCTATATGTGGTTTTTTTTTAATAATCATACTTGTGTATGTGTACTTGCCAATGTAGATATGTGTTCGAGAGAGATGTGATACCCATTGTTCAGAAAACAGGAACCAGTAATTGTACCAGTCCCTATTAATATGCAATATGAAGTGGGGCAATATTTTTAAGTATCAGTAAAACCAATCTAAACCGGTGTAAAATTTCATAACCCCATAAAACATTTGAAAATAAAAATATCCAAAAACCTAGAATATTGCAAAGTATTGGATTGTAAAGTTTGCTTTCATTCTAATTGACATATGGAAAAATACTGGTCAACTTTAAACCAAGTATATCATGCCTTGTTCTATGATCTTGAACTAAACCACTGTCAATAAACTTTGATTTTGATTTCCAATCATTCTAATATATAGTTTGGTCCAAAGATAGGCAAAAAGTAACTAATAATTACTAATCAAGCAGTAAGCAAAGAAGCTTGACATTAAGAGTTGGAGACCTAAGACTGTTGAAGTATTACGTTCATAGAATCATGCTATAAGAACTAGTCTAGAGACCTACAAGGCTACAACTGATATGAACCTAATATAAACCATTATAGTTTCAAAACTGTCTTGAATGACAGGCAGGCTGCAGAACATCGTAAACATTGTTTTGGTCATAGAAAACATGTGATCCCCCATAAGTTGAGTCAATCATTGCCTGGATGGTCGGTGAATCATTTTTTATATGGGATATCATTGACCTTGAAGAATTCAGTTATAGCCTTATGTAATTTGTCTTTGCTTTCTTAGTTGGACACTTCTGACGTAGGCCAGTGACTTCTCTCAAACTCATCATATCAACGCTCTTATGAGTTCGATGCCCAGAATATCATTCTAGCAAAGCTTAAAAAGAATGAACTTTCATTTGAAACAATATAAGCATCACATTTTGCTCAAAAATTATTTGAAAAATACCAATTAGTGAAAAATGAAGATTAAAAGAAAAAGGGCAGTATTTATAGTTTCAACCCAAAATGGTGAGCAGTGGAATCAATAAGAAATGCATGAATGGTTTTTAGAATATGATAAGATGTTGTGTTCTGCCATGACATTTTGTTTGAAAAACAATGCGAAATGATTCCTTTTTCTTTTCAAAATGATCAAAATTCCTTACACATGCACTCTTCCCTTGAACAGGAAGGTAAGACTAGATACATTTGGAAAACTATGAAATTAGATAATACACTGATGCATACTTGCTAAAACTATCAACGAAAGTGACAATATTTGAACTTGCACGATAAGTGATTGGCACAAGCCCTAAACAGGAGTCTTGGTAAAGATCAAAATACGTGGATGATTTGTGACTGTGGAACTTCCCATTGCCCATGCATCAGCTAAAATGGGGAAAAAATGAAAATATGTTCATAAAAAAATTTTGTTCCCAAATAAACCAAATTTATCATAAGCAATTATCAACTGAAATGAGGTTGCCCCAAACACCTATGCCGTATAGACAAATTATTTAAAAAAAAAAAAAAAAACTCATTAGTAGGCAAAATCAAGGCTTGAGCCCCAGGTCTAGTGCAAAGAGTTATCCATTTCTATGCCCCTTCTTGATCACTTCCCTAGTTGCTCTAATCGCTTGGTCCTGAATAACACCACCACTACAACAAAAGGAAACAAAAGAACTGTTAACCATCCCATGGAAACCAAACTGTTGGTTGAGCAGTGAGGAAGTACATACATTAGAATAAAAGAACAAAGTGGAAAACTGACCAATTTTAGAAGCATACATCCTTTCACCATTTGTCATTTAGATCAAAGTATTATCAATATATGCCTATATGGGTCAAAAAGAACAATTCCGGTGACCACCAACATATGATTAGAGGCAACTAAATCCAAATACCAAAGAGTTAATCACCCACGGGGTAGCTCAACTGGCAGACACTTTGGCTCAGAAACCAGAGATCCCAGGTTCAAGTCCCATAGTCACCCAATGCATGTGGCTTGCGGGAGGCTACGTGCATCCGGAGTTTTACCCAACTCCCTCGTACTTAGGGAGAGGTGGGGATCTTAGGGTTCTCCATCATTAAAAAAAAAAGAGTTAGAAATACCCTACAACCAGAGGATAATGCTAAAAAATTGAAAGATTGAATGAGCTGTTAGATAGCATCAACGGTTACAGCTGCATGCATAGAATGACTGGTGGTGGAGTGCAAAAAGGATTGACCCATAAACAGAGGTCATCGGCCCTTATCTCTTCCCTGTTTTGGTTTATTTTTATGGATCCCATTTCATGCCTAGCATAAAGACATTTTTACTGCCATTGTTTCAACCCTAGGAGTAGTGGAATCAATCGACCCCAATAATCTTAGTGGTGAATATTTGGAAATGGCGTACATGAATTCTCTGCAATAAACCAAATTCCCATTATGGTTATTGTTCTACCTGTGCAAGATGCCAAAAAAGGTAAGATTCTTCTACAAGCGCAGAAAGACAGTCTCAACAGAAAGAGAGGCAAAGATTCTAATCCTAATCAAAGCAGGGACTATAGCAGTCATTGATGTGGACGCTGACCTGGAGAAAGAAGGAGAGCTAGAACTATGCTATCCAATCATCAATCACAATATAAATGGTAGAAAATAGTCCACCTATCAAGTTGAGGGTGTGGATTGTGGAATGCCTTTCTTCTACAAGACAGTCAATTCTCATCAACACCTCTCCCAAACAATTTTTTTCGTGCTTCTAGGGATCTTAGGCAAGGAGACCCCCTATCCCCTTTTCTGTTCACAATTCTTGATGAATCCTTGGGTCACATGATTCATGTTGCAGCAAATGGCAAGCTGACAGACTTCTCAGTCTCCAACCTAAGCATCCGTATCTCTCACGTACAGTATGCCGACGATAATCTCATTTTCTGTTAAGCTAACATTGAGGAAATCCACAGCTTGAAGGCTAACCTGTGGTGTTTTGAGGCTATCTTTGGTCTCAAAGATAACTTTGCAAAGTCTAAGTTGGTTGGCATTAACCTTAACCGTGATCATATGCTCCTTTTAGCTCCTAAATTCAGGTGCAAGTGTAGGGCCTATCACCTATCTCGGCCTTCCTCTGTGCCCCAGCAAAATCCCAAGAGCCTAGTGGGATTATTTTAGAAAGAGTGGAGCATCGTTTGGCTAATTGGAGAGGCAGATTTCTTTCTTTTGGAGGTAGAATTACTTTGATCAAATTGGTGCTTTCTAACCTTCCCATTTACTTCCTCTCCTACTTTAGGTGCTCGTTAGACATGGCCCAATGATTAGAGAGAGAAACTTCAGCGAGATTTCCTTTGGCTCTGTTCCAGCAAGCTGAGGAAGTATCATCTTGGCAATTGGCCCAAGTCTGTCTCCTTTTGAAAAGCTGGAGGCTTGGGTATTCACCCCGTGAAACTCTTCAATATGGCTTTCATAGGCAAATGGTTATAGAGACTTAGAGATGACTCGTGGGTCTATGGAAGACCATTTTGATGAAGAAGTATACTGTCTTTAACAACAGTTGAGCAGTTAGCTATCCCAGACATGGTGCCTCCACCTTCTGGAAAGGAATTTTATCGTTGATTCCCCTTTTCTCTGAAAATGTTAGATTTTGTGTGGGCTCAGGAGATAGAATCCTATTCTAGCAACACTGCTGGAACTCGAACAGACCTTTGAGAGTGCAGTTCCCCAAGCTTTGCCATATCATTGCAAATCCTGCTGCTTTTGTGAGTGACTATTTCTCTAGCCCTTCATCTTAGGTGGTCTAGTGCCCAACCTTTTAGAGAAACCTCAATGATTGGGAGGAGACTACGTTTATAAATTGCAGCTGCTCTGAAGTAGCTACATTAGCCATCATAGACAAGATAGAAAGGTTTGGACTCATGTCAGGGAGTGTTTTCTGTTTCTTCCTTCTTCCACTTCCTCTCTAGGCCTAGAAATGAAGTGACCCCCTCAATTTTGTGTGGCGAGCCAAAGTGATGCGGAGCACCACCACATAGCATTTTTTTTTTTTTTTTTGGAATAGGATTTTTAATGTATTGTACAAGGGGTATCAACCCCTTGAACTGTAGAATGAAATATTTTGAATTGAAATGAAATAATAAAAGAAGCAATTAAGAAAATATGGAGAAGGAATCTGAGAAAACTTATAGTGCATTGTCTTGTTTCAGAAATGTACAGAAATACAAAATATATGGACACAAATTACAGACAAATCAACCTAGCATTCTCTGGTAATCCCCAGGACCATATGAAAATTATTCCTACCTTCCAAATATACAAAATTGTTAAAATAGGTACAAGAGATGCTACAACACTCCCACTCAAGCCAAAGTGTAGATGTCCAATAAGCCCAGCTTGCTAAGTAGACCATCAAGTTGAGAACGAGAGACAACTTTAGTGAGGGTCAGTTGATCCTTGGACTATAAATAAAGAAAGAAAATATTGCCAAAGGTCACATGCTTGAGAAGAAAGTGACAATCAACTTCAATATGTTTAGCTTGCTAATGGAAGACTGGATTGGAAATAAATTTTTTTTTTTTGAAAGATAACTTCATTAATTCTAAAAAGAATTACAGAAACAGAAAGAAAAACCGTGAGAGGCCTCCCGAAAACACATTACAAAAAATGAGAAACAACTTCGGAATCTACACTTAACCCCTGACGAGCCAACTCATCTGCAGTCGAATTAGCTGAACGACGAACCCAAGTGATCTTGAAATCAAAGGAATCAATAATAAACCGAATTCTTTCGATTTTGTCCAAAAATCTCCATGGGCAAATAGAACCCAAAGCCCAACTCACTATAACTTGTGAATCACCCTCTATGAAACACCCATTGATCCTTTTTTCCTCCAACTCCAAAATACCACGCCATAAAGCCACTAATTCTGACTCGATAACTAACCCATAAGGAATGAGCCCAGCATAAGAAAACACAGAAGACCTAGAGTCGGTATGAATAATCCCTCCATAACTAGCTAGACCAAGATCACGCATGCAACTACCATCAAAATTCAATTTGAGAAGCCCGTCGGAAGGAGGACTCCAACAAACTTGATGAGAAGCCCCCAGATCACGAGTATAGGAGTCGACAGAAGCCCAATCTCTGCATATATTTGAAAGAGAAATATACTAACGCCGAGTTGGCCCGACCAACCACCAAGCTGCCCAAAACTTAATTAAATCCAGAAAAGACAAAGACGAGTGAACCTTACCATGAAACACCCTATTGTTGCGAGCCAACCAAATAGACCACACAATGCTCAACATAGTCACCTTCCACAACCTGCGCCGAAAGGAACTACCTGACACCAACACCTCTTCATTAAAAAAATCGGCCCACGAAAGAGAAAGGCAAAAGCTGATGTCCAAACTCTGGAAGAAATGCATCCAAATCTGGTAAGAAAACTAACAGTGAAGTAGAAGATGATTAACCGACTCCGCATCCAATAGACACATAGGGCAAGCATTCACAATGAGCATCTTGAGCGTATGCAGATTATCAATCGTCAAGATTTCCTCCAAACCAGCAAGCCATCCAAAGGTCTTAACCTTAAAAGGAGAAGGCCCCTCCCAAATTTTTGGGTGAACTATAGGAACCTCGTTACCCATTACCAGGTTCTTACAGAAAGACTTAACTGAGAATAAACAATGAGCATCGATCTCCCAAAGACGTGTGTCCTTTCCAGAACCCTTCACAAAAATATTCCTTAAAAGAGACATTAGGGTCATCCAATCTTCAAACATCCAATCCTCTAGCTCCCGCCGAAACCGAGGATTCCAGACTACCTTGTTATGAATAACCTCATAACACTCATTAACCGATGCAGCTCTATTTGAAGCGAGGGAAAACAACACTGGGAATGACTGGGCCAAAGAAGCATCGGCCAACCATTTGTCCGACCAGAAGAGGATGTCATCTCCTGTATAAACACGATACCGGATGAAGCGATCAAAGGCCGCTGACACAAAACAAACCCCTTTCCAGAAACCTGAGACATTCCAATTAACATTAGTGACCCTCCAACCGGAATTAAGCAAACTGTATTTCCTTCGCATGATAACCTTCCAAAGACCGTCAGAAGAGTCGCCCATATGCCAAAGTCATTTTCCTAACAACGCTTCATTAAACTGATGAAGAGGATGAATCCCAAGCCCTTCGTTCACCAACGGTTTACAAACCTGAGACGAGCTCGCCAAATGAAATTTTCGCCTTTCGCTCTCATCATTCCACAAAAACTGCCTCTGAATCATTTCTAACTTGTTAACCACTGCCAATGGACATTTGAAGGTACTCATACAATAGATAGGTAGACTAGATAACACAGCTTTGATAAAAATGACCCTACCACCAATAGACAAATATTTCCCTTTCCAAGCCGCTAGCCTCCTTTCCATCTTATCTATGAGCATGTTTCAACAAACCTTTTTAGGTTTACCTTTGCAGAGGGGAACCCCCAGGTACTTGGCCGTGAATGAAGCAACTTTGCACCCCAAAACTGAAGCCAACTCCACACACTGCCTATGCTCAATATTCACACCCATTATCTCACTCTTGTCAAAATTGATTGTCAAACCTGAACAAATCTGGAACCACAGAAGGACTGCATCGGCCGTTTTTATAACGTCCACATCTGCTTTAAGGAAAAGAACAGTATCATCTGTATATTGTAATGAGAAATCTCAATATCTGTATTCGTGATGCGAAAATCTTCAATCCAGCCCTGGGAAAAGACGTTCTCAAACATAAGGTGAAGAGCCTCTGCCACCATAACAAATAAAAAAGGCGATAACGGATCTCCCTGACGGACACCTTTTTCCATTTTGAAGAAACATTTAGGACTACCATTAATCAACACCAATAAATGAGCCGAAGATAGACAAGACATGATCCAGGCTATCCAACGTTCACCAAAACCCATACGATGCATAACGTGAGCCAAAAAAGACCAGTCAACATTGTCATAAGCTTTCTGAAAATCTAACTTACATACTACCCCTGCTTCCCCAGACGCGGATTTAGAATCCAGGCATTCATGAGCAACCACCACTAAATCAACTATTTGACGACCTTCCAGAAACACACTTTGCACTGGAGAGATAATAAAAGGCAAAACCATCTTCAAACGATTAGCCAGAATCTTGGCTAAAATTTTATAAGGACCACTTATCAAAGTTATAGGACGAAAATCATTTAAAGCAGCAGCACCAGACTTTTTGGGAATCAAAGTAATAAAACCAGCCTCCAAATCCTTAGATATAATGCCTCTCTCAAAAAATTCAGATAAAAAAGCCAAAATATCATGCTTAACCAAGTCCCAAAAATGCTTGAAGAACAATATCGGAAATAATATTAGTGACAACTTGGTTGTCACAAAACATAATAAGAGTTTCGGAAAAGAGAAAACCCGATTCATGAACAAATTATTTAATCCACATGAGTTCACAAGCAGTGTCGGCCATGGCTCTATATTCGGCTTTAGCACTAAAACAAATGACTACATTTTGCTTCTTGCTACGCCAATAACCAAGCGAGAGCCCAAAAAAATATAGTAGCCAGTAGTGGAGAGGCGATCATCAAGAATTCCTACCCAATCGGCATCAGAATAAACCACAAACTATGAAATCTGATTGAGCCTTATTAAAAAGACCTCAGCCTAGATGAGCCTTGATATATTGAAGAACACGAAACACCACCATTGGAAGATGTGTATCTCAAGGAGCATACATAAATTGACTGACAATACCCACAACATAAGATAGACCAGGCCTAGTGATCTTACGATAGAGAAGCTTGCCAACTACTCAGTAAAAGGTAGGATTGTCAAGAGGAAGACCATCACCTGCAAAGAATTTAACATTACTACCAAGATGTGTATCTACTTGTTTACAACCAGAATAACCAACATCACATAGAAGGTCCAAAGTGCACTTCCATTGGGATAAGAAATGTCCTTTCGGAAGACTTCCTACCTCAATGCCAAGAAAATAGCGAAGAAAGCCCAGATCCTTAGATTAAAGGTCTAGTGAAGATATTGCTTCAGAGAAGTGATAAATGAGGTATCATTGTATGTGAGAACAATATCATCAACATAAACAATCAGTAACATTGGATGCTCGTCGGAGACATCCAATGAAAACGGAACGATACAAATAGAGAAGATTAGATTGCCCCTGTGCAAGGAAGAGTAATTTTTTTTCAAGTTTATTGGTCTCCTCCTGCAATTAGGTTTCTCAAACTCAATTTTGACGCCAGTTGTATGCGGGAGATCGGGCTTGCAGGTTACAGTGGGGTCATCTGTAATGATGTGGGGACTACTGTGATTTCTTTTGTTGGTCCAATTTCTAATGTCTCAGTAATTGAGGTGGAATTGTTTGATTTATGACGAGGCATATTGGAGTTGAAAGAGTTAGGGGTCCAAGGGAGTTTTGTAGAAAGCAATTCAAAGATAGTTGTGCAGTGGGCGTTAGGATCTCTATGTATGTGGATATTCTTAAATAAAATTGAGAGGATTCGACATTCCATTGCATCATATGATTTTAAGATTGCTTGGGCTCCTCAGTCAGCTAACTCAGAAGCTAATGAGATGGTGCGTCAGAAGTGACTTTGTCTACAGAAATTGTAAACAAATTCTTGTAATGGTTGGGGGGGTTTTGGTGGGTTTTTGCGTATGATGGGTTCCTTTGGGTCTACCTTCTTTTCTCTCTTGTATCCCTCCTTTTATTTTTTATTAATGAAGTTACTTTTCAAAAAAAAAAAACATGATAACAGAACCATCCCAGTATACAAAAACTGAATGATTTGATTGACATCTACAAAAGTCGTAACCCAACGAGGCAATGCTCAGTTTATCAAACCAAGCTCTCAGAGATTGTTTAAGGCTGTAAATAACACTCTTAAGCCGGCACACCAATCCTTGTGCCCTTTGTTTGATAAATCCAGGTAGAGGTAGTATATAAAGTTCCTCTTGGAGATCACCATGAAGAAAAGCATTTTTTATATCAAGCTAATAAAGTGGCCAGTTCTTGGTGGTAGCAATTGAGAGCAAGATTTGAATGGAGGTAAGTTTAGCAATAGGAGAAAAAGTCTCTTGATGATCTACTCCAAAAGTCTTATTCAACCCTTTAGCCACAAGGCGAGCATTATACCTTGCAATAGAACCATCAAGATTGTGTTTGAAAGCAAACACCCATTTACACCCAACAAGAGTCTTTCCTTGTGGTAACAAACACCATCTCCCATGTCTGATTTTTCTCAAAAGCTACCAATTCTTCCTCCATTGTTGCTTTCCAAAAAAGATCTCAAAGAGCCAAGTCAATTCTCTTAGGGATAGTGGGAGTATCAATTGTAGACAAAAAACTGTAATACGAAGGAGATAAGGAGTAATAGGAGGCAAATTGGATGCTCACTACAGGCACACTCGGAGGACGATTGAGCAGTGATCTGTGGAGCATGAGGTTGTTGATGTCTTCGATGATAGACAATGAGTGGTTGGGAAGAAAAGGCATTAGATGAACGAGCACCATTCTCTACGAGTGGCTTGGAAGAAATAGTAGTTATTTTGTAAAAGAGAGAGGGAGAAGGTGTGGAACTAGTAAGAACAGGAAAATGGAGAACATGCTCAAAGATTTGGAAACATAACGTCCACTAGTAATAAGATTTAAATAACAATACCCTTTCTAAGAAGAAGCATAACCTAGAAACATGCACTTCACAAGATCGTTTTGAATTTTATCAGTTGAAAAGTCATGGAAAAACATACACATCCAAACACACGCAAGGGAATCATAGGCACATGTTTAAGAGAAGAGACAACTTCAACTAGGGTTTTCTTATTTAATATTCTAGTTGGCATTCAGTTAATCAAACAGCACGGATTGAGTATAGAATCAGACCAATATAACTTGGGAAATTCATAATAAACAACAAAGACCGAGCTACCTCAAGAAGATGTCGATTCTTTCATTCAGCAACTCCATTCTGTTGAGGTGTATGAGAGCAAGAGGTTTGAGATTCAATCTCATGATTCTGGAGATATTCTAAAAATGGATGAGACAAATATTCTCCACCATTTTTGCTCCTTAAATATCTAAAGATTATAACCAAATTGAGCAATAACCCATTTATAAAAAAAAAAATGTGAAAATGATCAAACACGTCAAATTTATGTTTCATAAAATAAACCCAAGTCAGGTGAGAACACAAGCAAGGGTCTTGTGTTCGATTCACGCTCAACCCCAAAGGGTCACTCCCCATTGAACTTATCCAGTGTGTGGATTGTGAGATTTACACGTCTCAAGGAATAGTCGGGTGAGACGCCTGGACACCTTGGTTACAAAAAAATAAAACTAAATAAACCCAAGTCATACGAGAATAATCATCAAGGCCTTCCACACATGAGGCGCCTAGGTGAGGGGTTGGAGCCACGTGTTGGGGAAAAAACTTTGAGGGATGGCCAGGTTGTCGGGTTGGAGCTAGAGGGCCCGTGGAGCTCCCAAAGAGGACAATATTGCTGCTGCGTACTCTAATACCATGGCAAGACCTTTTGGGGGTCTAGTATGGGATAGTGCTCCAAGAACAAAGTCGTGAGGGCTCGTGTGGGCCCAAAACGGACAATATTGTGCTAGAGGAACAGGGTGTTACAAAATGATATCATAGCACAGGGTTCAACTCTCGGACGTAGGTGTGTTGTATGACAGAGCTGGGGACGTCTCTGGTTTTAAAGGGGGTGGGATTGTGATACCCCAATGTTTGGGGCGATGTGGGTGAGAGAAAAGTGTCAGGATAGGGTGCTAAAAGTCCCACATCGCATGTGGGGAGTTGAATGTTGTGACATATATATGAGATGCCTCCCTCCTTCTAGTACAAGGCCTTCCACACATGAGGCGCCCAGGTGAGGGGTTGGAGCCACGTGTTGGTAACAAAACTTTGAGGGATGGTCGAGTTGCTGGGTTGGAGCTGAGGGATTGTGGAGCTCCCAAAGAGGACAATATTGCCTCTGCATACTCTGATACTAGGACAAGGCCTTTGAGGGCACTAATATGGGATAGTGCTCCAAAAACAAAGTCATGAGGGCCCATGTGAGCCCAAAGCGGACAATATTGTGCTAGAAGGATGGGTCATTACATAAAGTAAGACTAGAAGAAAACGGAACACGACCACTTACCATTAATTTTGGTAAAGGTTTCATCAGCTAGTTTCACATGATATGGGGAAATAGACTAATAGAGGGAAACAAATGAGACATACCTCCCATATGGTCTGTAGCAGAATCACTGATACAAGAGCTACCAGATGAGGCATGGAAGGTAGAGGGAAGAGTGCTTATTTGAGCAACAGAAGCTTGAGAATTACCTGAGGATAGCTTGCTCTTTAAGTACAGCAAGGATTCATATTCTTGGCAAGACACTGAAATAGTGTCATCAACAGAATGAATAGGAGCAGCAGTGGATGCCAATGAAGCCTTAGAATAATGTGCCTGCTTATTCAGGGATTTGTCATGCAGTTTATAACAGAAGTCGACAAAATGATTTTTCATTTTACAAAAAGTACAAAAACGATTGTCTTTCTTGCGTGGAGGATGCTTATTAGGCATAGAATTTGACCCCTTAGATGATGGCGCTCCTTTAGCAACCAAAACAGATCATTCATGAATACTTGTAGAAGTGGCGACAACCTAACGATGTTTCCCATCTTGCAACAAAGTTGAATAGCCATGGAGAGGGACAGAAAAGGTTTGGTGCGAAGGATTTGTGCACTAATTGGTTTAAGTCTGCATTCAACCCGGCTAACAAAGAGATACCTGATGTTAACATATTTCTCATGAGTAATAGTATCCTCAGAGCATTTTAATTTAAAATTTTTCTACATGGTCCAACTCAAGCCAATAGCTTCGCATTTGAGTATAATATGGATGACAAAAGACTCCCTTGACGGAGACGAACTATCTCCTAAGTAATCTAATAGACGCGGGATAGATTGTCCTCATCAGAATACAAATTCTTAACGGTGTCTCAAATCTCCTTAGACGTGAGCAACATATACACCAACCCATGAATGTGTTCCTGGAATGGACCAACCATGATTGCACCAAATAATCATTAGCTTGCCATTCTTTGTATTTAGGATCCTCTCTATATCGTTTGCAGCAATCCCAGCAATATACTCTATCTTTTGTTTTGCTCCAATAATCATTTTAGTGCAATGGGATCGTTGAAGATAATTGGATTCTTTCAACAACTCGATGGCGATTTGCCCATGTGAGTGTTATCAAATGTTGGTTGCATAAAAACATTATATTTGGTATTAGTCATTTTGAGAGCTAAATAATAGTAAAAACTACTTACTGGGCAACCAAAATGCAGTTAAGAATTCCAGAAAACCAACCAAATCTAGGACACAGCCACAAATCACAAAAAATGAGCCCCACCATTGACCAAAACCCTAGGTCAGCCACCTCGAAAGGATGCAAGGGTAGGCGCAACTTTGTGAGTAGAGTGTCAGAGAAATCCAAGGGCTAGAAAAACATATCTAACAAAAACAGGGTTGCAAGCGTCCTTGCTTAAGATTTGAAAAACAAAAAGGAAAGTGGGCCCTACCTTTGACCGTAATCCAAGATGAACCAAAGGGATATATTCTACAAGCAAGGGCGACTGTGTGAATTCAGATCTGATGGCAGGGACCTTAATGTGATCTAGATCGAGAGGGAGAAAACCAAAAACAGGTATTGTTGTCATCATGGAGTATATTTCAAAAAATAAAATAAAAAGTGGGACCCACTTGTAGTCAAAACCGAGATCAATCCTGATGTATTGAAACTAGAGAAAGAGGCGACAGCCAAAAGGTGGATTCCAAGATGAAATTTGCAAGAATGGAGCAGATCCAAGGAGAAGAAGAAAACCCATTTTTTTTCTTTTGTTTTTGTTATCTAAACTGATGCGGGAGCAACCTGCAACTGGGCAGGAAGAAGAAGAATAGTCTGCAACTTGACAGAAATAGGAGAAGAAGAAAGAAGATAGGAAAAGGTTTTGCCTTAATTCAATTTTATTAATGCATCGTGTATATCTCTCTCTTACACCCATAGGTATTTAAAGGAAAACAAATAAACGAAAAAAAATTGGGAAGGCCACCGACCTGGCTTTCCTATCCTACTCATCCTACTAAACAGGGACACTTTCTAAAACGAAAATAACAAGTCCTAATCTACTCGAACTTGCTAATTAAGAAATAAATAAATAAATAAAGAAGTAAAAAATAAAAGTGGAGTCCATGTGTATGCCGTGTCCTACATTAGTCCCCCGGTCTTGAAAAAAACTCGTCCTCGAGTTGAAATCAACAAAATCACAAGGTACCAAACAGATATGAAGACCAAGTCCAACAATGCGAATGATGAAGCTTGGAACTGCACAATCTTCAATGCACGGACAATGAGAGCTTTCGTTGTGCGGGACAAAGAAGTCAGCAAACGCAGATGTGCTCAATCTAGGGCAAAACAACTCTATCAAGAAGGGATCTTCAAACTGCACTGGGGAGATAGCACAGCCCTGATGGTGTGTCGGACACGGCGCCAAAGGGAGGACATGAGGCGGGCATGATAAGGTACGAATAATGATAGAGGAATTCTCAGTATCCGTAATGGGACCATGTTTGGGTAAGGGAGATGGTTGGTTAAGTTGCAATGGTGGTAGTGGAGGTTCAATACTCGTTGGTTGCATCAACTGTGGTGCCGACAACACAACTGGTTATGTCTCCAACACAGGCAAAGGCTGTGGGGTCACGACTTATGGAGTAGCAGGCATGAACTTTGAGTCGGACGTCAGGGCAAGCACGAACACCGATGGTGACTTTGGAGAAGTCAGCACGTATCTCGAGAAAGTAGAAAGGGAATATGTTACGCACGGGACTTGTGAGTGGTGTTCAACGGAAATTAGGGTAAAGGACACAAATGGGTACAAATGCAAATGAAGTGAGGGGGTTACAAGAGCAGTGAAAGAGAAGAATAGCGAAAGCTTCGCGATGGCAGCAAAAAGGGGTTGCGGCGAGAAGCAGGGTGGAATTTGGCGAAAGGCGAGATCTGGGTTTGTGGAAGAGGGCAGCAAGATGAGGTGAAAACGAGGGAGGCGACGACTGTTGCAAAGAGCAGAACTGGAGCACCATGTGTGAGAGGTTCTTCGTCGTCTGCTTTTTTTTTTAATTTTTCTTTCATTGGTAGGAGAACGGCAGAAACAAGGAGGGTGGGTGGGTGGTTCTTCTTTTTTTCAAAATTGAGGATAGAGAACATAAATGTCCCTGATAACGTAGGGATATGGCTCTCTCTCTCTCATTTTTTAAACCGAAAAAGATCGCCCTGATAATTCAGGGACTCAGCTCTGATTGGAGTCGTCTCTGTATAACAAAGATACAGAGAAACCTTAGCTCTGATCCACTTGATGTGAAAGCAGCCTGCAACTGGGCATAAGGAAGAAGAATGGTCTGCAACTTGGCAGAAATAGGAGAAGAAAGAAGATAGGAAAAGGATTTGCCTTAATTCAATTTTATTAATCCATCGTGTATCTCTCTCTCTTACATCCATAGGTATTTAAAGGAAAACAAATAAACGAAAATAGATTGGGAAGGTCACCGACCTGACTTTCTTATCCTACTCATCCTACTAAAACAATGACTCTTTCTAAAACGAAAATAACAAGTCCTAATCTACTCGAACTTGCTAATTGATAAATAAATAAATAAATAAAGAAGTAAAAAAATAGAAGTGGAGTCCATGGGTATGCCGTGTCCTACATCATAAATAGTAAAATAAAAGCTGACCTCTGCGGAGCACGAGAAAAAAAAAACTTGAGAGAAGAATCTTGCATGAAAGAAGAGGCTAGAGAGATTGTAGAAGCAAAAGCGATTGTGCCCAAAAAGATTAGCAAGGCCAATTTCCAACAGATACCATGTAGAATGAAATATCTTGAATTGAAATGAAATAATAAAATAAGCAATTGAGAAAAAGATGGAGAAGGAATCAAAGAAAATTTGTAGTGTATTTTCTTGTTTCAGAAATGTACAGGAATACAAAATATAGGTATGGATTACAGACAAATAAGGAAAGTCAACCTAGCATTCTCCATAATCTGCAGGACCGTATGAAAATTATTCCTACTTTCCAAATACACAAAATTGCTAAAATAGGTACACAAATACTAAAACATGAACCTCATTATCCATAGGTCCTCGCTCATCTATGATTCCCCCTTCCCCTCAGTTCCTATTGTTCTTTGGTGTCCTCCCCAAGGTTTTTTCAAGCTTATTTTTGACAGGAGTGCCCTTGGAGCCCCTAGGCCCGCAAGTAATGCTGCATGGATCAGCAACGATCTTGGTGAATGCCTTCTAGCATTTTCTGGCCCCTATAGCCCCTGCTTCGCTTATGAGATTGAAGCCAAAACGTCTTTGGTTTAAAGCTAGCTATGCAGAACTATTTCTTCCCTATCATTGTGGAGGGAGACTCCTCGTGTACAATCAAATGGGCTGTTGAGTCCACTTCTTTGCCTTGGGTGATTGCCGATATTATTGAAGTAACCATCGACCTATGCTGAAATGGGTCTTTCTCCTTCACCCACATTGTGAGGGGGGCAAATGGTGAAGTTGATTCCTTAGCTAAGAGGAGGGTTACTAGAGATCAGGTGGTTACTGGTGGACTTGATTTTTTTAAGGCTTAACCAGTGTTCATGGCCCCATTGGACTCTCTCTATCTCGTTGTAAGGTGTTCCTCAATTTTGGCCTAGTGTCATGGGCTTTTCTGTTGCTATTGTGGCTTTCTTGGGCTAGGTTTGTGCTTTTGGGTCTATTTTTTGGCTATTTGTATGTTACCTGTTTTTCCTTTTCTTTTAATACGTTCACTATCACTCAAAAAAAAAAAAAAAAAATGATGAAGAGATAGTAAATGAGAATGCTACAACTTAAGTGTTATTAAGCCTGAACAGAGGGGCAAGAATGGTAACTCACCTCTTAAAGTATCTATATAGAAGTTAGGCCAGGACTCTTCTAGAAATGTTACTAGGCCTCGTCCTAATGAAGAAAGTCCAATTCAAGCTCACTTAGATCCAATGGGTTCAAATCAATCACAAGAGAAAGGTTGGGCATAGAAAGAGCTTAGGCTCAACCCTTCACAGCCAAACAATAGTCTTGCAGTACTGAAAAGAACTCTGCCCAAGATTCTTTAGCACTAGTAGTATCTAATGGTCTTTCCCATATCATATCCCCTCAATCAGAAACCAATCTTCTCCCATTTAGCAAAGATCTTAGGGCAATGGAGTTGACAACAAAGAGCTGGTACCTAATTCAGTGGAATCATCCACCCAATCCCAAATTGTGTATCTTGAAGTTTTTTTTGTCCATCCTTGGATCAGAAAGAGAATGGAAGAAATTGGAAGGTTTGTTGGTTTCTCCTTGTCTGGCAAGGAAGCAGAATTCAAAGACCTTTTTTGAAATCATTCTTAATAGAATAAGGCCCAAACAGATGGGATTGTGGCTTTGATGATGATGATGATGTTCTTAATAGGAGAAGGCCAAATGGTAATGTCACATGGTAATTCGAGGCTAGTTTCAAAAATCAAGGAAAAAAGAGAGGTAAAGGCATTGAACTGTTATATAAATTACAAGGTAGGGATATTAGACAACGAAAAATGAAAATAGCCTCATTGAATGTAAGAGACTTGGCTGCCTCAAAGAAAAAAGACTGGTGAAATCCTCTCTCAAGAAAATTAGAGCAGATATAGTCTTAATTCAAGAATCAAAAATAGGAAATCCAAGTTTTACTTTAGATCATCCAATGTAGCCTATCACTTCAACTGGTTAGCCAAAGGGTCAAAAGGGTATATGGGGTATCCTCATAATCTGGAATAATAAGTTATTTCAAATCAAAGGAAGTAGAATTAATCACTTCTCCATGGGCTGAAAGAAGATTGTGTCAGGTTTAGATCCTAGGAGGAGCTTTCATCAGAAAATGAATGGAATTCCAGCAACTTTCCATGGTGTATTGGGGTTGACTTCAACATTATAAGATGCTGACATCATCAAAAAAACATTATAAGATGCTCCTTTGAAAAGCACAGAGGCTCCCTAATTAAAGCAGTCATGAGAAGTTTTCCAGATTGGATTTTGGACAATGAATACCTCTTAATGTAGATTTCACTTGGTCAAATAACCAAGAAAATCCAACCATGTCTAGGTTAGACTGATCTCATATGAATGAGGAATGATATCCAAATTCCCCATGTCCAATTAGAGAGCTTTTTTTGAAACATTGTCCAATTAGAGAGCTTGTCCTAGGATTATCTTTCTATATGTAGAAACAAATAGACTAGAAATTGCATCTTTCATGTCAATCCTCTTTCTCGATTGAATAACAACTCTCATGCCAATGACACCAAAGGAAATTAAATGATACTGAGATTACTCTCCATATTATAATTTATTTATTTTAAAAATTAACTTCATTTTTTTTATTAATCAAGAAAAAGAAACCTCCTCCAAATTTTGCAAGCATTTCTCTCCACTATATTGCCCAAACACAAACCTCCTCTTTCCAAGGGAAGATTAACCCCACTACATCTAAGTGCATTTTCTTATCACTGATCCCATCCCAAAGGAAATCTTGTTATATCTTTTCAAGAATCTTAGCCACTTTAGCGGAGATTCTAAAAAGATATAAGAAGTAAACTGCTAGGTTATTCAAGGTGGAATTGATGAGGACAATACAACCACCAAAGGACAAATATGATTTTTTACATGAGGCCAACCATTGTTTATATCTTCTAATAACTTTCTAAAAAATAAAAAAGAAAAATGTACCTTAGCACAACCGATGGAGGCGGCCAATCTCTTCACCTTGCAAAGAGCTCTTCAAGATGTTAACCTTCAAATCTAACCTGAGACATCTTGGAAACACTTCAAAACCGTCCTTGCGCTCTTTCTACAAGTTGCACCAAGCCACCAATTATCAAAATCCGTCACAATTTGGTAAGAAGTTGTTTCCAAGTCATTCACCTCAAAAGCTTTTTTCCACAGTTCCAACATATTATGTAGTTGAGCTCCTCCCACAGCATAAACCTCAAGCCTTCTTTTGTGCTCGTGTTCCAAATATAGGAGCCATTAATAGGGAGATTTGGGCAACATCACTTGGATGTTGTGCCTGTCAAGTTTGGTGCCCATCCAATAATCTTAACCTTGATCTTAGGAACCCATAGTTTAATAGATTGAGAATGGGGATTTTAATATTAAAAACTACTACGAGGATCACTTAGATGGCCACATTGGTGAGGTCTACCTAAAAAATAGCAAGGTAACAAGTCAAGGATTGGCCAAATAGAGGGCTCCACCCTCAAGCACATTAGATTGCATACGAACATCCAAATGGCTCAAGAAATTTCACGTGCTACAAAAATCAAAATATCATCAAATGAATAAACAAAACAATAACAATAAAGACAAAACTTGACAATTTGACTACATGAATAACTAATGTAACTATACATAAAACTGAGCGAATCATCAACCAACACACACCCCACTCCATATTCGACATATGGCAACTTTCCTTTCATCTCTTAGTTGAAATTCAAAAGTGAGCAATGGTCTACTTATAAGTTGTACTTACCATGAGCTAAGTACTTGATATAATGAATGACATTTATGTTGTATTAAGTGAAAATAAAAAATAACTGTAACAAAATAAAGTGCACCTCATCACCTTACCCTACATGGCTTAAGCACATTAATCCACAATTTTTCTAGCATGCTCACCTCAGGGTAATGAAGCAGAAGTGCACAACTAGTCCTGACCATAAGCATGCCTTTAACCGCTATGACAAGAAACAACAGAAGGTGAACCAGCTACGAAGTAGAAGTGCCAGATGACCATTCTTATATCAGAACCAAGCAGGAATAGCAAAAAATTCAAAAATCACAAGAGATCATGTAAAAGATTCAAGCAATTGTTACACGAAAAGGTCTTACTTAAATTGAATCAAATCTTATTATAATTTGTTCCAGAGAAAATCAACTGATATTTATTTATTACAGAGGATACTGCTTAAGAAACAATTCAAGGGAGACACCTGAAATGTGAACCAATGTTGGATTGGGTGGAAAGCTCATACAATGATAGAAAACCATGGAGTCGAACTCCATGGTCACTACTTATGAATAGGACTGACCTACCTAACCTGATATGCTGACATCATAACTTGACCAATCCACATCATCGACAAGATACAGGATGAACTCCAGTATTATTTCCTCCTACCCCACAGATTTTTCTTATGGAATTATAACCCCTTGCCATTCAAAGGAGGTCCATGGAATCCTGCACAAAAACCATCCTAATCTTCCTTTAGAATTCAATAAAGCTTACCCTAGAGTGCTAAATCTTTGTGACCTCAAGTACTTCACTAAGTGCATCATACCATCCTAGTGTATTAGAAAAGGCCCACAGAATCTCAAAGGAGAAAAAATCATCATAATCCTCCATTTAGCAATCATATGGGACTCATCAGCTAACGTCCACCCAAGTATGCGAGCAGCATGGAGCGCACAACTTCCCAAACCATTAGCCACTTTATGTTTGGTTAATTATTCTTGATTCACCAGGTCTATAACACAATCAGTTCAGTTAATCCATCACCAGCTCATCAGGCTCCTGCAATCGTTTGTTTAGTGCATAGAACAAAAGTTGTCAACGGCTAAACACTGCACGTAAGTTTTGCCACCCTGATGGGGATTACTTCACCTACAAGCAGCTATTATTTTCAAGCATGTTAGCAAAGTTGCTCAATCAGTTTACTTCTCATCCCATATGCTCCAATTAGATGAAAAGAAAAAAGATGGTACTTTCTTTGGAAAAGAAAAACATTTTTTAACTAAAACCATAATCAAAATGGGTTTATGATGCAGACGCAATGGTGGACCACACACGTGGGGGAGCCATGGTCCACAAGTGCTTTCCCAACGTTTATATTATTTAGTATATTGAGTTTATTTTCGTTCTTTTTGACTAGTCATTATGAGTGGAATCTCACTCCCATATGACAAAAAATTGGATCCAGTGGCGAAGGTAAATTTCCAATTTGAAGTCATTTGAACAAGAGAATACACACAAAATGTGTCCATTGTTAAAAAAAACTGAAAATAAACTCAATATATTGCAAAGAAACTAAAATTAGGAAAGCAATTGTATTCCCGGGACCCCCTGTGTGTGGTTCATTTAAGCCGTCTACATCAGTTTTAGTCATTTTCTCTCAAAAAAAAAAAAAATTAATTTCCATGGAAATACTTCCCTTTCCATCCATGCAAGCATAGTCCATATGAGCTTCAACAATAATACAAATGCACAAGAATGGCATCCATCCATCCACAGAGAGAGAGAGAGAGAGAGAGAGCAATTAACACACCCCATGGAATACCTAAGACCTAATTTGCATGCTTTCTGCACTAACTCCTATCATACTACCTACCGAAGTCATTCTTAAAAAGAATGTGAAAGGAAATGGACGAAGAAGAGCATAGATCTGTGAATAATGCAGTCATATCAGCTATCAACAGCTAAAAAAGAGAAACTAGAACGGAAGAAAAAAATGCACAATTAAGCTAACCAACTTCCACCTCTCATTTCAGACAAACAAATCAAGCACTACAAATGTAAAAAAAAAAAAAATTAATAATCAACTTATAGACCAGATTCAAGGAAAAAAAAAACAGAAAATACTATAAAAAAAAAGATTCCAATCATCTGCGATATAACACATAACTAGACTGGGAGAATCATAATGGAGAAAGCAAACATAATGAAAAACAGATCAAAGAAAGAGAGAGAGAGAGAGAGAGAGAGAACTGACGGGAGACTTCATTACGAGAGCTTCATCGGGATCGTCAGCAGTAACACCTCCAGAAGAGAAACGGTGGTAATCGGCCGGCACGACGAACGGTGGCTTGGCCGATGAGAAGGGGACATGGCGCTTGAGCGGCTGGAGGACCGGCTGCGCCGAGCGGCTTGAAGCTGGCGCTCGGCTGGCGCCGGACATCAAAGCCCCGGGAGTCTCAATCCGAAAGTGGAGAAATCGAAGATCGGAATCTGAATGGAGATCGAGAGCAGAGGAGGAACCGAACACCGGATCTTGGAATGAGAATGGAATCGGGAATGTAGAATTTGGGGAAAGAGAAAGGAGGGGTTAAAAAGGGAAGGGCCGGGGGTCTGAGGGGGGGAAGTCTCAGAGCAGAAAACGAGGGAAGGAGGGAAATGAGTTCAGATAGATATGGAGGGAAGGCATGAGAGTAAGTGTGGTACAACATTAGATGCTCCCGCGGCTGACTTTCTTACAGTAGTCCGCCGATTCTCCACCATCCACTGGGGCCCACACTTGCCACTTCCTACCCGTCAATCATCAGAATCATGGCCCAGTGATGCAAGTGTCCCACCTCTTGGACGGTCAAGATCCATTGGGATCCAATTAAATGAATACTGGCTCGTGGTTGTATAGTTTGTGAGCCATTCGAGGACCACTATAGAGCAAATGGTAAGCACGAGTCAACTTAAAATTCTTTTTAAGACTATAGCATTAGCTCGGTGTGCTAATTAAGTAAATTGGTTCAAAGCTTGGCAACTGATCATTGCATCCACATTTTTAATATTATAAATCATCACCGCACTAAACTTTGTATGGAGTCTATTTAATGATTTGTATTTTTTTTTAATTTATATTTGAAAAATTGTGAGAAATCCAGCATAAAACTCTCATGAATAATATTCACTGTATTTAGATTACATTATGTTAGATTGCTTACGCTTCCCGAAGCAGGAAGTTAACCAGTTTATCTATTCAAAAGATTTTTTTTAATATGAAATATATTAAAATTATTTTATTTATATTTGTGATGTGGTTTTTTAATTTTGTTATTTTAAAATATTTTAACTCTTTAACTTGATGTACGTAAATTTTTATAGATATCATATATAAATTCTAAACAGAGACTTTTTAAATAGATAAATAATATACGATTAGTAAGAGTCTGGAACGTTGGACTATGGGGAGATGATTGACAGATGTTGCGAGGATGGACGGATGAGATTGGCCAATGTGGAATGAAGTAGTGGACTACGGTTTAGTGTAGGCATGAGAGTAGCGGGGCATTTTTCCACTAGTTTACTGATATTTAGTTTTGTATTTTTTCGGTCTCTTGGGAGGAACAGCGTCACTTGCGAATAATGGGGTTCGAAACGGCGATTCGCGCCTTTTGTTGTGAAGTATATAATCTATCAGCAAACTTAATATACGAGCAGCTATTGAGAATTTTAATAGCACTTTCTATGAGCACTGCATTTATATATTTTTTATCATCTTAATTATTATTATTATCTTATTGAAAAGAATAATCCATTAATGAAGAAATTTGACTTCCAAAGAAAAGGAAATCCTTTAAACTTGAGAATGCATGATTTTCAAAAGACTAAAAATCAATAGTTAAAATGAAGTTAGTTTTAGATTAATCAAATAGAAATTAATTTAAATTATAATCCATCTGTCTCATTTTATAGTTGTCTTATTTTAAACATTTATATTTTTAAAAAATTTAAATTTCACTTTGAACAACTATATAGCTGAGATATGATTCTCGTACATTTCAAGATACTTTATGTCAATGGTCAAAAAACGCCCCGGCCAATATGCATATCGGCCGCAGTATCGGCCGATAAGTTTCTCTCTCTTTCGATATTTACATTTCTCTCTCCTCCAATATTTAAAACCGTGAAAAAACCATAAAAACCCGTAAAGAACCTTGAAAAACTGCAAAAAAAGGCAAAAACCATGAAAACTACAAAAAACCACAAAAAATCGTAGAAAACTATATGGGAAAACCGTGAAGAACCGTGAAAAACTGTAAAAAACCACAAAAAACCTTCAAAAACCGTGGAAAACCGTAAAAAATATGAAAAACAGTATCGGTTTTTTTTAAAAATAAATAAATAAATATTGATATTTATGCATATTGGCCGATATGGTGGCCGATATTGTGGACCGAATATCGGCTATATTGGCCGATAATCGTTTTGTACGATCGATACATATCGTATCGGCTGATATCGTTCGGTCTTAAAAAACCAATACATGTCGGCCGACACGATATGTATCGGCCGATATTTCGACCTCTGCTTTATGTTACTTCAATATAAATGATATAACTATTTTAAGACAATTCTAAAATTCGTATAAGACAACTAAATTGGGATGGAGTATTTAATTTATGTAGAGATCAAATTCATAGATGATTGATGAACGAGTGTTTAAGGCTTTATGGACTTGACATCGGACAAGTTCATGTTATCTGTTTAATTTAATTGCACATTGAGGTAGACCACTGTCGACAAGAATTAAAAAGGTAATTGAAGAAACATTAACTAAAATAGTACCCAATGCTTCACATGCAATTGAATATTCATCCCATAAAAGCTCATTCGATTCAATTGTAACATGTAATCCTTTTAAAGGTATTCTTACTTTTGAGTGAGTTATTTTAGCTATACAAATTTTTTTCTCTTCACTCAAAATTCAATAGAGTGCTAGGTTCGATTATTTGTACTGAACTTTTGTTAATGATTTATAACAATATTAGAATCCATGACTTTTAGATTTTTATATTAAATTATAGTAGTTTTTTCACCCTTCATTAAAATATATACCTTCTTAATTAATCATATTAATAATTAGAAAAACCTACAGAAAAATATTCACTACATTAATAAAAAACCAAATTTCAATTAAGAAAAATGATCCTATGTTGTAATCCTAATGATAAGGATGACTTTAAATTGTGCCATATGAGACATGGGATTTACCCTTTAATTGTTCCTCAATTTCTAAATGTCAAGGTACATATTTATATCTTTTTAGATTTTGTAAAATTAGAGATGACGGTTGAATTCATCAAATGAGAGAAATGAAGTGAGATAAATTTTATAAAATTTTCAATCAAATACTTTTCATTTAATTCATACAATGGTAGGTCGATAATTTTATAAAATCTTAAAAAATATATATTTATATCTTAATACTATAAATTAATGAATAATTTTATCTTTTTTTAAAATAAACCTATATATCTCAAATAGCAGAATCTAAAGTCATTTTCTCTCCATTAGAATGGACCATTCCTTTCAATTAATGACTTTTCAATCATACAAACTAAATAACAGTAAGCTGTAAGCCGCCAGCATGCACACTCGAGTGTTGGACAATGGGCTGTTTTGCAAAATTTGGTGAAAACTTTCTATCAAATTCGTTGAAAAGTTGATAAATTTTACTTTTATAATTCAAATAATATTCACAACAAATCGCTGCAAACCCACTCACAACAATTAATTTCTTGTTTGTTTGTCTGATCAGCCTCAACTAGGAGTTTAAAATTTGATATTGACCGATATTTTTCTCTCTTCTATTTTTTTTTTTTACAAAACGAAATACCGGCCGAGATATCGGCATATCGGCCGATATTCAGACCCCTGATCTCAACATTTACTATTTGTTAAAAATTCAAAATGACTTGAACATATTAGTCCGAGTCAATTCGACCCAATAAGATTTCGGGTCAAACAAATTGATAATTTTTTAATTTTTTTTTTTTGAATATTTCTAAAAACTCAGCCAATATTCTTAAATCAATGAAATTTTAAATCGGATTCAAATTTTGAATTTTTAAACACTAAAGATGACACATCATCCATCTTGTGATGCAATCATGCAAATGGATGTCATGGCAAGATAATCACAGCCGTTGTTATTTGGATCTATGGTCGACCCTAATTGGTCACTAGCTAATAAAATGTTTTTTCAACCCATTTTAACCATTAGACCCACCGAAGAAAAAGGCCTGTGCTTTTCAATAAAAAATTGGAATCATATAATTTTTGTCAATATATAAAGTCCATACTTCATAGGTTCAATCAAAATGTGTGGCAACTCAATTCTAACCCGATTTAATTCAACCCAAACACAAGTTAGGCTTCTTGAGTCTAATTGAGTCAAGGTGAGTTGATTTAGGTGGACTTGGATCAACTTGATATAAAATAAAATAAAGTAATGAAAAAACAACCCAACTAAAAAAATTCAATGGTGCCAATCAGATTTTAGGTCAGGCCCAACCTAATTTGTACGGCAACTTAAACCTAACCCATTTTGACAAATCATATTCAAAAGCCGAAAGTGGTACATGTCTTGGTCATTCTACCCGAGAGGAAACAACCTTTTATGACTTAAAAGAAGTTTTTTTTTAAAAAAAAATTAATGCGTGAGAAATTCAGACACAAGTCTTACTAAAATCTCCATAAATAATCTCACTGCTCTTAAGGTACACCAAAGTTAGACCATGGGAGTTCGAACCTTTAACTTCTCACTTATTGAGACGGGAGGAAAGCAGTGATTAACTATTTGCCAAGCACATTAATGGAATTACTTTTCTAATGGTCTATCTCCAAGCTCCATTCTTTGGAGTTTTATTTAGAGTATGTGAATTGGATTGAGAGGTTTTTACATGTTCTAAAAATTTAATGGAGTCGAGATGCCTGGACATCTTTAGTCATAAAAAACAATGAAAAAATGTAAAAATTATTAGAAATATAAATAAATATTTAAAATTAAAAATAATTGAAATATACAATGGTCTAATCTTGGTGTGCCTTAGGAGTAGGGGTCTACCCATAGGGATTTTACATTGGGTATCCCGCGATTTCCCACACATAAAAAAAAAAAAAAAATAGAGGAATTTGGATTTAATAATCTATTTAAATTACTCAATTTGAATTAAAATCCAAATACAACTCCTATTTGTTTTAGGAATGCGAATTTTGATCTAAGCATATTTCTAATAATCCGTCAACTTCAATAACAAGTAATGAAGATAATACATTTATTATTAATAGATATGTCATGTGTTAAGCTATGAAAAACCCTAATATTTATGTTTATATATTTTTACCATACTATCCATTGGAGATTGTCTCACGTGCAAATAGAGTTGACTTCCATTAATCAAATTAAAGGGTTTTATTATCTTATTTTTGTTGTTTTTAACCTTTTCGCCATTTTTTTTTCCTTAGATTGATATTAGAGGATCTTTTTTAAATTACTTTTAATACACATTTTTCTTTTAATTTTCATTAATTTATACTGCGTATTTTTGTCAAAACTTTCACTGTTTGAGCAATTTAGTTTTCATTTTGCTGAGGAGATTATCATTTTTTTAATTTTAGAATTATTCAAATCTAAATTCAGATTTGATAAATATGAAGCAAATGCAAATTCAAATCTTCCACATAAATATTTAACATAATCTGAAGCTAAATACAATTTTGACAATATAAAGTGGTCTGTGATGTGGATTTTACCTAAATCCAGTAAGAATCCAACTCATTTGTATTTGTAAGAACCATGTGAAGAGTTGGCATGCACGAAGTTAAATGAATATGGTCTTAAGAGATTTCGAGGATCTTATTTTACTTGGAATGGGCCATTGTGTCGAGGGATTTGATATATTTAGAATTACTATCTCTTTTTAAATTGCGTCATTTGAAATTATAGAGTTTATTTATTTTATTTTGAATTTATGTGTGTGAAACTCAGAGATAGTTTTACTAAAATTCCCATGTGTGAGTCCACTATCCCTAAAGTACACCAAGGAGGCCATGGGAGTTCGAACCCCAACCTCCCACTTCATGAGACAGGAGGTAACCAATTGAACTACACCCACATTTTTTAAATTAAATTATTTTATATTTTTAAATATAAATTATATAAATGTATTTTTTAGATTTTGAAAATTTATCAAATATGTCATTAAATCGATCAAATAAGATCATTTGCTTAGAAAATGGGTGTCCATCTTAACACGAGAACAATCTTTTAGGAGACATGGGTTTTTCGAACTCCCCACTTTGCTCCCTTCCGTCTGTACGAAAGATTTATAAAATCAGACATTCAGAAATCGGTGCACCGACTGGATCAATTTTCAGTGAATCGGTACACCAATTTGGACTCTTTCATGTCTCAAGAAATCGGTGCATCGATTCATTGAAAAGTGAACCTTTAACGACCCGACCCGAAAACAGGGCTTAAGGCTTGACTCAATGTGAAATTATCCGTTTTGGGCCTCGCACACAAGCGAGCTTGCATGGTTTTGCCTTTGGGCCTGGGCCCACATGACCCGGCCCAAAATGCGTCACAAAAGAGTACAAGGAGGTGGCCTCAAATAAACCCCCAAAGCTCATCCTTCACTACCGATGTAGGACTCCCCACATCGGTTGTGTGCTCCTCAGCCCAACTGGGCGGGGGGTTATCACATAACTGATTTCTGAATGTTTAATTTTTTTAATTTTTTTACGTACGGATGAATGGGGGTAAAATAGGAAATTCACTAAAACACGTGTATGTTAAAAGAGTTTTCCTTTGTTAAAATGACCATCCTAGAAAATCTATAAAGTTTGTTACACCCAAATATTTTTGGGCCGTATTTTAGATCTCAAGCCTGAGCCCAAATTGTAATTAAAGGGCCCAAGTGTTAGCCTGGGCTTAGATCACCTTGGATTAGTCAAAGCCAAACCTGATCAAAATTTTATTTGTAGGACCCGAGTCTATTTTCAAACTTGAAATGTATATGCAGGCTCATTCATGTTCAAGTTTAATTAAGCTTAAAATGGAAGTTTTTGTATTATTATATTAAAATATAAATTATATAGACTTTATATTATTCATAAAATTATTAAGAGAATTCTATTATGCAAATAATGACTCAAATTCAGACTTTCATGTTCTAGTCCTAGTCCAATCCAATTTCTAATTTTTGAGTCTGATATTTTAGGTCCAAAGATGAGCATGGCTCAAACCTGAATTAACTTGAAGTTGATTGTTTGTTAGTTTTTTATACGGGCTTGGTTAGGGATACTGTTTAACAATTTGAAATTTGAAATTTTAAATGTGTTTATTAGAGATTAAGGGTATCCCATCATTATTTGATGTACATTTAACTTTCTCTAAATTCAAAATTGATTGATGGAGCTTTCACGTTTGGTGAATTCTGTTCTAAAGTATTGGGTTAGTATATTGACATATCTACGAAGGAGGAATTGTACAATTAACGAAAGTTATGGTCAGTTCAAGTGTTCAACTATAAAGTCTAAGACACTAAGGCTATGAAGTCTAATCCTTTAATCACATACCCTGAATACGGGGATGAAAACGGGTGACGGGTGGAGTTGGGGTCAATTTGGACAAGATTTATGTTTGAATTTATTTGATAACGTCGAATTGGTCAAATACGGATTCACTACATATAATATTTTTGTAATGGCCTGACCCTTCAATTAATAGATTTATGATGTAATATTAGAGATTTCACGTGTAAGGTGCATCTGAGGGTCCCACCTAAGCACACATGGCCTGTAGATAGTACCCCGTCAGAAAAGAGTTGAAAAATAAAAATTAAAATAAGTTTTTAATTTATTTGATTTTGGTGGAGTCGGACCGACCGACAAAATGATATTTTTTTAGGTTGGGGTGTTTAAAACCCCCAACTCCTACACCCTTTACTTTTATTTCACTTCCCTTTTTATCTCCTTTTCCCAACTCCTCCACATCCACCAATGCATGTGCTTGCCTTTCCCTTTCTTCACCATCTTCTCAACCCTAGCATGTGTAGAAGTGAAGAAATCTCATCCCAAGCTTCCTTTTGAGTGGATTTTCTCTTCTTCAAGGTAAGGTTTTCATCTCTTCTCACTCTCATTCCTCTTCTTTGATGGGGCTTTTATGAGATGTAGTGAGAATGACACTTGAAATGGTCAATGGATTTTGTTTGGAGAGAACCCCATGGAATAAATTAGGATTTTCTAATTTGGGGCTTTGCTTGGGTATGGATAATGAGGGAAAATGAGTTATGGACTATGGAAATGTAAAATTTGGGGGAAATCTCTTATGTGGATGATTTGGAGCACCAAAGTTGGAGAAATTTGAGGTTTCTCCTAAGCTTGAGCTTGCATGGAGTTGTTCTTTGGTCTAAAAATCCAAATGGGGACAAATAATTTGGGGGTTTTGCTTTTAAACACTAGTTGGGCTTAGATTAATGCACTAAATGAGTTTTATTTGTGTTTTTATGTTGATTAGAGCCCCCTAATTCGAACCCCGAAGCCGATCAAGTCGAAAATCAACCCGGCACCTCATAAAAACTTAAGGTGAGGAAAGCTACCCACTTATTTGGATATTTAGAGATTTCTATGCTTTTTAGAGATCCTTATATGCATTTTTATAATTAAATGTATGATGATGTGATATTTATGATAGATGTAAATAATTAATTAGAGATAATATTTTTATGATACATGGTATTGCTATTTTTGCATTATGTGCAGTGATGATGATTATAATGTGTTGAATGGAAATTGACCCTATGGAGGGCTATTTGGTTGTTTGCTAATGAAATGTGGATTTGATTTTAAAAGGAAGAATTATGGGGCAAATTGTGCTAATCACCATGGGTTGGATGAATATTGGACCCAAATTGTAAGGATGATGTAACAGAGGTTGTGTAGGTCCAATTGAGTGTCCCAAGCATAAGAGATTACTCTCCTCTTAAGACTAATCTAAATAAGACGAATTTAAATGTATGAACTTATGAAATCGGTTATATATATTATCATGCTTTGCTTAAGGGTGTTTGTATGAGCTTGGTGTGTTTGAGAGCTCATCTATATTGAGGTTGATATTCATGTGTATTGTGTACTTTCATCTAACCTAAGATAGGTTAATTTTAGTGAGTTAGGAAATATGTACTTATTGGACATGAACAATTTAATGATGCTAAGGTGAGAATGGATCATGGGGTAGTAAAGTGAACCTTACCCCATTTGGAATTCCTACTAATGTGAATACTCAATTCCTTTGAGGGGGTTGGGATGACAATGAAAATGATATTATCTTAGTATTCTTATTGGGAGGGTGGCATCGGCTACAGAGACTGGGTCTCGTAGGGTTGCCGTTGAGGAGTAGGTCCCTCACATGTTATGCGTTGTAGGGCGCTCTCACGGCTATTTAGCACTTCAGATGTGCTTGGATACGCAGGGCTAGATATACATTTATCCTGTGGGGGATGGTGTTAGCTCCATAAGTCGTGATTTTATTACCTTAGAATTTGACTGAATCATCCATGAAGTGAAGGGACGCAGGGCGAGGTGGACATGGACACGCTATGCGTGAGTCACCCGCTTAGTAAATCGTGGGCCCTAAGTCATGTTCGGAGTTGAGGTACATTGCTTGTGATGACCACCCGTCCCATTGTAAAATTCTTTTAAGAGGGGAGTAGTTCCCATAATGATGATGTAGTAATATGATTACGTAGCACAATATGGATTACATCCTCCATTACATACATTATATGCTGTGAGTTCGTTAGTGTGTAGCATACATGTATTTCCTCATTGAGCTTGTTTATGCTCACCTCCTTGCAATTTTAGGTAACATTGCTCCGGCGGGGTACGAGGGACCAAGAGGACGTCCATAGACTACATACCTTGTTGATCTAACACTCACTTCACTGTCATTTTGAGATTTTGTCATTTTGGTTACATGGTTATGTGTATTTTTGTTAAATTAGAAGATAAACCATGTATAATTATCATTGAAAATATGTTTAATGTTTTGAAAACTTTTTTGAACCTTCTAAACTTTGAGAAGGTAATCTCTATTGTGGTTGGATGTGAAGGGTTGTACATTCTTTTACTATGTTGAACAGGTGGATTAATAGTAGAGGCTATGATTGGCCCAATAGCCCAATTTTTAGGGGAGACTCTGTCGAAATTTCGGTAGGAATCTTATTTCCCTAAAAAGATATGAAATTATTATCGTGTGTTAGCACATGTGATTCCCACGTGCAACTATTATTTATTTGGTGTATTTGGAGAAATGAAAAATTTTCTGCGTCACGTGTCGATTTTGAGTCGGGGCGTGACAATTTTCTTTTTTAAGATTAAAGTGTTGAGTCTCTTAGATATTTTATATAAGGAATTGACATTTAGGCAAAAAAAAAAAATTCTCTGATTCAAAATACATATAGAATAATTTTCTTAATGTCCAATTCTTTCATACATGATTCAATCCATCTTCCTTAAATACATAGGATAGTAATCACATGATATTTTACAGAAACATCATAAACATAATCACTATTATAATTATAATGCAGAAATTATAATAACATAAATTAAAAACAAAACCATACTTGATTCCATCGTTAATCAGATAGTAATTTTTCAGTCATTTATTTTTAATATACCTTTGTTTTCCTTTCTGCAATTACAATAAATGAAAGTGTGCCTTGGGTTTCTCTCTCTTGTCCTTTTCTTAATCTCAATGCTTTGTATATACTTAAGATGATAAGAATGAAAACTTACAGAGAGAAGACGATAATGGGAGAGAGAGAACCATAAGGCAGTTTTGTTTTTTTTAATACCACAGCCCATCATATTGGTAACTGACCAAAACTGTTCATAACCGTTGCAACTCTTCATTTGACATATGGGTCCTATGTTTTGATTCAAAATAAGTGGATTTACATTATGTGGGTCAATAATGTATCTTACACTAAAAGCTTCTATAATATTATAGGGAGTAACATTTTTATATTGAGAGTGATTTAAATCCAAGATCTCTCACACCTCAAAAGATGAATTCTTAACTATTAAGTGAACTCTCACGGGTTATTCATAAATATCGTATCCAAATCCAAATTTATTTAAAAGTGTTGGATTTGAATTAAAGAATTTCTAAAATTAAAAATATTGACATTCTTCTCTATAAAAATAATTCATATTATTAAATAATCAAATTCCCATATAAAAAACAACCCAAGTCTTATAAAAAATGAAGACAACGTGTCATTTGTAAAGTAAATTTTGTCTACAATAAAAGATAACAGATGCTTATCATACTTGTGAAAGCTGCTAGTGCTAATTTCTTCTTCTTCTTTCAGCCGGAGACTTCAATGGCTTTCGCATCTGGTTTCTTAGCTGGCTCTTTCGGCACCGTTATTGTGAGGACTCCATTCACCATAGCTGCCTTCACTTGATCCACCTTTGCGTCCTCAGGCAACCTGAAACGCCTGAGGAATTTGCCGCTGCTCCTCTCAACGCGGTGCTACTTGCCGTTCTTCTCCTCTGCTTCTTTGCTCCTCTCTCCGCTTATCTGAAGAACTCTCCCTTCTTCCACTTCCACTTTTACTTCCTCCTTCTTCACCCCCGGAAGGTCTGCCTTAAAGACGTGGGCCTCTGGCGTCTCCTTCCAGTCAATCGTAGTATTGGCGAAAGCAGAGGTCGTTGAAAGGGAGGTGGAGATGGAGTTGTCGTTGAAAGGGAAGCCGTGGAAAGGATCCCAGATGTCGAGAGAAAATGGGTCGAAGACGTTGGTTCGTCGGCCGAAGAAGCTTGGAATGAGCGACATCTCTCTTTTTCTTCTCTTTTGGATGAGGATTACAAGGATTAGACGAGAGATGAATTTGGAATCGCTTGTGGCGGATATCTGAAACTAGATAAAGTGATCGACTTCTTCTGATGGGTATAAAGAACAGAATTGTACGCTATTTCTAGTGGGAGGGAGGACTGGAGGAGGGAGGGATGGAATCTCCGATATTGCCTGCCTCTCGATTCTCGACAGTTCACGAAACTTGGAGAGCAGAGAAATGGACAGTTCGAGTGTTTTCTTCTTCCTGGGCTGCGTTTCAATGGGGTAAATTTGATTTAAGTCAGAGGATACCTTTAAAAATGGATTATGCTTATCTTATTTAATAATTACAGTGATAAAAGTAAGAACTTACCCTAAGAATAAAAAATTTTATTTAGTATTTATCAGCAGGGATAACATGATATATTTAACAATTTTATGAGAAATTTTATAAAATGTAATTATTAAATAATATTTATTAAGTAAATCTAATATTATCTAATTTTTATAGATTCTTTTTTATAACTATAATTTAAAATGAACACTTGCATTCAACAGTAAAAAAAATAAATAAAGAAAAAAATAGATGTTATTATTTTAAATCTCAATAAATGAATAAAAAATATCAACATATCTCTTTATAAAAAAATATAATTTATTCATTGGTAACATGAAATATATAATATAATAAATTATTATAATAGTTTAATAAATCATAACAAATATAAAATTAATATTAAAAATTGTCACGGGCTGAACTCCTTTAAAATAGAATATTTTGACAAATGTGTTTCAGAAAATTTTATTTTTATTTTTATATTATATAGATTTAATAAAATTATTAATTCTCATAAAATTGTTAATATGCTAGTTTACCTCTACTTACAATTACCCCTACTCAAGGGTAACCCGTGTAAAAATTTACCCCTCACTCAAATGCATCACGTTGAAAATGTTGCAAATTTTTTTTTTTATATTATATAGATTTAATAAAATTATTAATTCTCATAAAATTGTTAATATGTCAGTTTACCCCTACTTATAATTACCCCCACTCAAGGGTAACCCCTATAAAAATTTACCCCTCATCCAAATGCATCACGTTGAAAATGTTGCAGAAATTTTATTTTTATATTACATAGATTTAATAAAATTATTAATATGTCAATTTACCCTTACTTACAATTACCCCTACTCAAGGGTAACACTTGTAAAAATTTACCCCTAACCCAAATGTATCACGTTGAAAATGTTGCAGAATTTTTTTATATTATATAGATTTAATAAAATTATTAATTCTCATAAAATTCTTAATGTGTCAGTTTACCCCTACTTACAATTACCCCTACTCAAGGGTAACCCCTGTAAAAATTTAACCCTCACCCAATTCATCACGTTGAAAATGTTGACACATTTTTAAAATAATCTTCTAACAAAATAAATTGTTAATTACCCTGAAAGAGATTATCATGAACCTCAAACTTTTTCAGAGTTTTGAGACCCTATCGAAATTTCGACAGAATCACCCCTTACAAATAGAACATTTTGACAAATACATTTCATAAAATTTTATTTTTATTTTTATATTATATAAATAAATAAAATTATTAATTATTCTAAAATTGTTAATATCTCAGGTTACCCATATTTGCAATTACCCCTACTCAAGAGTAACCTGGGGTAACCCCTGTAAAAAATTACTCATCATCCAAATGCATAATGTTGAAAATCTATATAATATAAAAAAAAATTCTAATTATTTGAAACCTATTAATTTTTCAATTATATAATATATAATTGAAAAATAGAGGAAGACACGGGATAAATAGGGGAAAGATTTCCTTAAAAAATAATAAATAAATAAAAATCACTATTATTATTTTAAATTTCAATAAATGAATAAAAAAATTCTACATATCTCTTCATAAAAAAATATAATTTGTTGTTTGGTGATATAAAATTTATCAAGTGAAAATAATGGAGTACTTTTAAAAAAAATAAAAGCCAAGTACTCACAAAAATAAATAAATAAATAAAATGTAAAAAAAAAAAAAAAACTCATAAAAGAGCAAAAGGGAGGGTAAGGAGGGGTATTCAAGAATGAATACCTCAAGCCCTATGGGGGTATTCAAAATGGTGACCAGAGAGGTAAAAATTCAAATTTTTATCCTTATCCCCTTTTACCAAATGAGGGTAACAAGGGGTAACAGGGGGTTACCCCCTCTTACCCCCATCCAAACGCAGCCCTGTAGTTGGAGATTGATAGTTCCTCAACAGTTACAAGTCTTATTGGCAAAAATTTAAGTTATTTTTTTTAATTTACGTGTGGATCATGAGATGTTCATTGTAAAATTTTTCACGGGTGCATCCATTACCTTCAGGGCGTCTGTCTAGACCATAAGACGACCGAGGTCGCATTAGGCCCCCGAAAAAATACCTGTGTCTTATCGCAAAACCATCGGTCGCCTTAAGTCCTATAAACATACGCAAAATGCCCACACTTGTTACAGGCTTACCGTTCGCAAACCTTTAAAAAAAAATTTACTTAGCGTCGCTCCCACCCTTTTCAATTGCCGCATACACTGATACCCCAACCCTATATGCGTTCGGCTCTCACTCTATTAAATGAAGAATCTTGGAAAATTTTCTTTTATTTATCATCATTATTACCTCCTTATCAAAACAATTTCTGAAAATGCCATATTACCACATCATAGGTGATCCTCTGATTTTATTTTCCCCAAAAGTGGAGCCCAGCATCCGGTCTATATATACAAAGTTATATATGTATCGTTTCTCATGATTCTTTTGTGTCTTGTCCATATTGAGGGTTATAATATACATTTTCTTTATGGATTTCTTCCTAATGATATACTAACTAGCATTTTAAAAAAAAAAATAACATATCTAATTTTACAATTTCCTTCTATTTTCATAAGCTATTTTTTATTTCCTAGTATTAAATTGATTTATTCTTTTTTCCATTTGTATGTTGATTTTTTTCCTATGTTTTTTCATGCTTAGATTCCTCCTACTTTAACTACCGGAACATTCCCTTCATAATCACTCAACTGGAACGAAAATTTTAGTAATTTTCATCAAGGAATTACGGAAGAACAGAGGACTTATTTTCACGGTACCAAATTCTATTGTTCTTTAATCTTTCAATTTTAGTTCATTTTAATTATTTTTAATCTTAAATGTTTTTATCTTATTTATAATTATTTTTAATCATAAATATGTCTACTGGAAAATATTAATCTGGATTTCAAAAACTTAAAAAAAAGAGAAGAATAAAAAAAGTAGTTTTATGTCAAAGAAGGGCTCTTGATAAATTTATTACTGGCAATAAACAAAATTCAACAAGTAATTTGAATGAAGATTTAACAAATAAACAACTAATTCATATTACTTATAATAATATATTAAATACCAAGAAAGCTTCATTTAGATTTTTTGCCTTACGCCTCAACTTATATATAGATGGCTCTGATTTACCCCTAGGGCACATCAACGTTAGGTCATGGGGGTTCGAACCTGTAACCTCCCGCTCCCTAAGGCGGAAGATAACCACTTGAACTACACCCATTAACTATTTATAAGTTATTTATCATCCACTCTTACAAATTTCTAATATTCATGCTTTGTAATTGGCAGAAATATAAGTTATTAAATATATCGGTTATTTTTCATAAATTTATAATAAAATATATTTGTTAGATTTCAATTAAAATTTAACAGCTTTAATTACTTTTTAAATTTTTAATATTTTCACTAATAATTACTTACTGTTTTCAATTTATAAATTCATCATAAAAGTATTCAATTGAATATCAGACTTAAAACAAAGTCATCATTAAAAATTAATGCATTGTAAAATCATTAAAATTTCATAACTTAAATTATATATAGGGTTCAATTTTACTTATAATCTATTAAATAAATCTTTTCATCTATGAACATTGTATTCAAGAGACTCATGCCCATGAAGATAAACTTTACTTAATGGGTATTGAAGAATGAACATATAATTATTAATTATAATTTAAATATATTTAAAATATAGATGAGTTCAAATTTTGACATATTGTTGTAGTTTATATTTTTATACACTATTCAATTTGATAAAGTAAGTGAAGATACAGAATATGTATCTATACTATAGTTAGTATTTCTTTCTTTAATAATCATATTATAACCCAATCGAACATATTTTTTTGAAATTCCACTTTCGCATTTTTTAAGAATACTTAATTATATTATATAAATACAATTTAAATATTTTCCTAGAGACAATTGATGTATTTTTAATATTGAATATTTAAAAATGGGAAAAGATGATTTTTTTTGTAATATGCTTCTTTATTTTTGTTACCTAATATTTTATAAATAAAACAGTAATTAGGAAAAGTAAATACGTCGCAGCCAATCGTCAAGTATATTGTGCCTCATAATATACACGTGTCAGTCTTTAACCTCAACTTTCAATTATCGGAAGAAGAAACCAGAATGTTCGGGACTCGGTCATCTGGAATATCAATTGCTCAGCTCTCGATTCTTCAAGAACCGTCCACAAGGGTGAGAAGTGGTCATGATTGTTCTATAAATACCGTTATCTGTCTTGCGAATCATCCAACAAAGCAATTTGATCATCTCTTTACTGCAGATTTCATCGAGGCCAATTCCAAATTCAATTTTCCCATTCCTTGTCCGGCAGAGTAAGAGATATGTCGATAATTCCAAGCTTTTACGGCCGGCGAACCAACATCTTCAACCCCATCTCTCTTGACATCTGGGATCCCTTCCAAGGCTTCCCTTTTAATGAAAACTCACTCGCCACCTCCAACTTTGGTAGGGAAGCCTCTGCTTTTGCCAATGCCAGGATCGACTGGAAGGAGACGGCGGAGGCGCACGTCTTCAAAGCAGACCTTCCAGGGGTGAAGAAGGAGGAGGTAAAGGTGGAGGTGGAAGAAGGGAGGGTGCTTCAGATTAGCGGAGAGAGGAGCAAAGAGATGGAGGAGAAGAACGACAAGTGGCACCGAGTAGAGAGAAGCAGCGGCAAGTTCCAGAGGCGTTTCAGGCTGCCAGAGGACGCGAAGGTGGATGAAGTGAAGGCGGCCATGGAGGACGGAGTCCTGACGGTCACGGTGCCCAAAGCGCCAGCCAAGAGGCCAGAAGTGAAAGCCATTGACATCTCCGGTTGATTCGGAATAGCTCAAATGGTAGTGTTTAAGATTTGTTGCTTTAATATTATCTTTCTTCGTTAAATGGGAAATGGTTAAAGGTCAAAGGAATCTCGAGACATAGATTTTCTTCCCTGGTGTGTTAGGAGAGGATTGAGTGAATAATGTACCTGAAATAAGAAAAAGCCAATATCTTACTGATGACTTTTAGATATCTAATTTCAGTTCCTTCCATTGCGAGCCAACAATTAAAAAACAAAAATCACTATTTATTTATTTTCCTTAACATAATTTGCTCACATATTATTTTAAAAAGGATCACTATTCGTAGAATTATCTAATCTCTCTTAACAAAGAGAATAATAGTCAGAGTCTCTATGAAACCTAAACGTTTCGATCATAATCTACTTATTCATGAAACTTTTTCTATTAGATGAAAACTAAAACAATTCACATTAGTCATTTTAGTTATCCATTTTAAAGCTAGAGCATCATTATCCTTTTGATGATCCTTTTGATGACATTATTATGCCATCATTAGGATGATTAGTGCAATTAATTTTTAGTATTTATCTAGTTAGAACCCTTCTTGGTGCAGTGCCCATCTAAAATCGTTGTCACAATGATCAAATTCATCAGACAGATAATCCAAACTGCATAAATAGAAACACAGTGGCATAGACAATGATGAGGGAAGACAAAGACGACATCAAAGATTGAAGAAAGATGCAAGATGAAGGCAGCAAGATAGTCATAAGATGATGACAGTCAACAACAAACATCCAATCCAATGGTTGGAGCAACAGAGAACATAACTTCTAATATAACTTCAAGTGGACCAAAAAATGATCTTTTTTTCCAAAAATCTAGTTTAGATCTTAAACTCAAAACAACAAAAAATCCAATCTCCATTTTTTTTTTTAATGGTTAATATATTAAAAAAGAGAAAGGCACTATAGGTGCAAATACAAAAGAAGGAAAAAAAACAACAAGTCAAAGGATAAAAACAATTCCGAAGCAACCACGGAACAACCAAACTCTGGAAAGGAAAAAAACTAAGGTAAATCAATACATTATTTCCAAGTACGGAGGATGTCATTCGCAGAGATGTTCCTGAAATTTAAAAGAGGAGTAGTCCAAGAGGTGCACATGGAAAATATTTTTCTCAAAACTGGTTCACTCGACTCAGCACGATCCTTAAAGATTCTATTGTTGTGTTTCCACTACAAACTTCAAACTGTGGCAAAAAGGGAAAGACGCCATAGAGAGGAGTATTTTGTGGAGACCGAGGCAATGTCCCAAGCATAAGATAGTTCGGCCACTGAAGAAGCATAATCCAAAGTACGTCAAACTTAGCCAACACAAAATTCCAAACTGCAGAAGAAAAAAGATAATGGATAAAGAAGGTGACTTGTCTCTTAAGAAGCTTGAAGACAAAGAGCGCATGCACTGACAATGATTTTTTCCTTTATTGCACAAGTTCCCTATTTTTGAAAACATAATCCATCATGGGAAAACCTGAGGTCTCAATCTAGAACTAGACCAAAATAACAAAACCAAAACGAGTTTCAAACATCAAACTTGACTCGAATTGGGAAGAAATAATCGATTTTGTTTTGACATAGAGTGTGGTGGTCGATGCTGGAGGTGGAGGAGGGTCCCAAGATAACAAAGGGCTCTTCCTCAAACTAGTCCGTCGAGGCCTAGACCTTAAACTCTTTGGCAGGATATTCTCGTTGTTGTTAGAGAATAATCGATACAAATGTGACACATGGGTACTCCTGGGCATAGTTGACTTGAAATAGGTTGTGAACTGAGAGCTACAAGAGGCGGAGATGGGGCAACGGTTGGCGATCGACGAATGAATCAATCCAACTCTGTGATAGATGAATGACAATGCAACAAACAACGTTATAGGGATCGGGACAAAGATGGACGAAAATAGACAACATTGGGCACTGAGCGTTGAGCGATGTTTCAGGGAGTTCATTTTTAAATCTAAATTTGGGTCCATTTCGGTTGCCTACAATTCAGATAAGCAGATATGTCATCCGAGATCTTGTGGCCGCAGATGGAGTCGGAGAGGGAGAAGATGAAGCCCAGGCTGAAAAACAGCAAATGGTAACATAAAAGCTAAGACGATGACAAAGAAAAGGGAAGTCAAATCAATACATCTGAAACAGATCTAAGGTGCAGGGATGGGATTAGATTGGGGTGAGGGTACAAGTACTCCTGCAGCGGAGAAAACAATGGTCTAGAATTGTTTTACAGTTTCCGGAGTCAACAGGACTCGGAATTGAGATCTGTCTTCGCCTATGCGATCGTGGCAGTGAGATCTACGCAGTGACCGGTTTGGATTTGGTTTCTGAAGGAGTTGGCAGTGAGTACCAAGCAGTGGCGTCTGTAGCAAGGAGACTAGCTGAGTTTTCCTTTTCCTTTTCTTTCATAACTATCATATATTTGTACACATTATTCTGCCATGTGTTTGAATAATTGATTGAACCACCCAAGCGGTGAGGAGTTCGGAGAGACTGATATACAATGAGAACATGTCAATGTTAGAACACCTCAGCAACTTTCAAGATATGGTGAACCAGCTGGCTAGTGTGAAGATCCTATTTGCAGATGAGATTTTGGCTCTTCTTCTCATGGCGACACTATCAGATTCTTTTGAGACTCTGGTGATTGCTTTGAGTAACTCTTCACCCGATGGCCAACTATCCTTAGAGACAGTCAAGGAGTCATTGATGAATGAAGAGATGCGACGGAAAGAAAAGGGCATCGTATCTTCTTCTTCCGGAGCATATGTGTCACAGGATAGGGGCAGAAGACATAAAACTTATGGTCGCCATGACCATAGAAGCAAGAGCAGACCCGCTGGTGGTAACATATCTCAGAGCAGAGGCAGAGACAACAGAAAGTGTTTTCATTGTGTCAGAGCAGGGCACTTTAAGAATCAGTGCAGGGTGTGGAAGAGAGAAAATAATAAGATTATGCAATATCAGGAACGAAAGCCAGCATCTTCAGACACCACGGCTGCAACATCTCAGGAGCAACGTACTCTTGTCATTAGTGACCACCAGTGAGGGGGAGAGTCTGTCCATTACCACCTCCTCATCTAAGTGGGTCATTAACACTGGTGTCACTTATCATTACACGCCTCACAGGAGTTTCTTCTCCACATATACATCCGGAGAGTTTGGAACAGTTTAGATGACAACTCTGCATGTTCCCCTAGCACTAGAGTTAGGAACATTACTATGAAGACTAGTGATGACTGTGAGATCAGTTTGAAGGATGTGAGACATGTGCCAGACATCATATTGAACCTCATTTCTACGAGGGTACTCGACACAGAGGGATACATCAGTACATTAGGCAGAGACCGATGTAAGATCAGCAAGGGGTCGCTTACCATGGCACGAGGGGTGATCAGAGACCACCTGTATGTTCTGACCGGCACGGTTTGCACCGGCCAGATCCACGTAGTGCAGAGAGAGACTACGTTCTCTCTATGGCACCGGAGACTTGCACATTTGAGTGAGAGAGGGCTGCAGATTCTTCAGAGGAAGCCCTTATTCCACGGATTGAGTGCACCCGGCTAGACAGTTGCGAGCATTGCATCATGGGCAAGTAGACAAGAGCTTTCTTCAATCTGAAAGGTCACATAAGGCCAGGAAGCTAGACCTAGTTTACTCAGACGTTTGTGGACCGATAGAGGTGGAGTCATTGTGTAAGAACAAGTAGTTCGTTACCTTCATCGATGATTCTACGAGAAAATGCTGGATTTACTTCATGAGATCCAAATATCAGACTTTCTCATTCTTCCGTGAGTTTGTTGCTTCTATGGAGAGAGAGACGGGTAATAAACTGAAATGTCTGAGGACTGACAATGGAGGAGAGTACACATCGGGAGAGTTTAAAGAATTCTGCAAGAAAAATGGCATTCGACATGAGTTGACAGTGCTAGGGACTCCCCAGCATAACGGTGTAGCCAAGCGCTACAACCGCACCATTGTTGAGAGAATGCGTTATATAGTTCACAACGCAAATCTACCTAAAAGATTTTGGAGCGAAGCAGCGAGGACAACAATATACCTTATCAACTGCTCCCCATCAGCTCCCCTAAATGGTGAAGTGGCAGAATGTTTGTGGACAGGCAGAAAGATTACCTACAAGTATCTCAAAGTTTTTGGCTGCGTTTGTTATGCACACGTCCCTGATATGTCGAGGAAGAAATTGGATGTAAAGTCGACATTGTGTGCCTTTATTGGTTACGGTGATCCAGAGTTCGGATACAGACTGTGGGATCCAGCTCAGTAGAAAATGTTTAGGAGTCGAGACGTGGTATTCCGTGAAAATGAGTTCTTCAATGAGAACAATAAACCCACATATTCCAGTGACCTAGATCAAGGTCCCATCTCCACTTCAGACACATCTCAGTCAACAACAACTCCTTTTCCTTCACCTGCACCGCCAGTCAGTCAGTCAGACGATAGTGGGTCAGATGTTCCTTCTAGCAGTCATAGTGACAGTGTCAGTGGGCCAACAGATACGACTACAAATGAGGCAGTTAATAAGCCGATACATGATACAGTTGAGGACACAGTGGAGGATGACCAGGACAGAGATAGACAGTCGAGCGAGGGGGAGCACCCCTCCAATACTTCTACATCGGAGGATCTTATACGTCCTAGGGGATCTGTTAGAGAGAATAACCCATCCAGGAGATACCCGAGTTCTGATTATGTGTTGATGACCAGTGATAGGGAGCCTGAGAGTTACTCAGAGGCTATAGGCGACAAAAACAGAATTCACTGGGGAAAAGTTATTGTAGAAGAGATGATGTCTCTTAAGAAGAACAACACATATGAGTTGGTTGATCTACCAATTGGTAGGAAGGCCCTACAGAACAAATGGGTCTTTCGGGTGAAAAAGGATGGGGACAAAGTCCTGAAGTATAAAGCCCGCTTAGTGGTGAAGGGCTTTGGACAGAAGAAGGGAGTGGACTTCGATGAGATATTCTCACCAGTGGTGAAGATGAGCTCCATACGAGTTATGTTAGGCTTGGCCGCTAGTCTATCTTGAGATTGAACAGATGGACGTGAATACTGCAGTTCTTCACGGTGACCTAGACGAAGAGATCTACATGAAACAACTCTAGGGGTTTGAGTTGAAGGGCAAGGAGAACCTTGTATGCCGACTCAAAAAGAGCTTGTACGGATTGAAACAGGTACCGCGGCAATGGTACAAGAAGTTTTACTCTTTCATGACAAGAAATGGATACAAACATAGTTCAGGTGACTCATGTGTGTATTATCAGGAGTTCAAGGGTGATCAGTTCATCATCCTGTTATTATATGTGGACAATATGCTAATATTTGGAAAGAGTTCCGAATTAATCAAGTTGTTGAAGGCAGACCTGTCAAAGGCGTTTGACATGAAAGATCTTGGCCCTGTTAGACTGATTTTGGGTATGGAGATTGACAGAGATCGAAAGAAAAAGAAGATTATCCTGTCTCAAGAGAAATACATTGAGAAGGTCTTGGAGCAATTCGACATGAGGGATTGCAACTACGTTAGCACTCCTCTCGCCGCTCACTTCAAGCTGAGTAAGGAATGTTGTCCTTCATCAGAGACAGAGAAAGACAAGATGAGTCAGATTCCATATCAGTCGGCAGTTGGTAGTCTCATGTACCCGATTGTTTGTACAAGACCTGATATAGCACATGCAGTTGGATTGGTGAGCAGATTTATGTCAGATCTAGGACATAATCATTGGGAGGCAGTGAGATGAATCTTCAGATACTTGCGAGGTACATCGAGTATGGGCATCATGTTTGGTGGAGGCCCTTTGATTATCGGCTACACAAATGCAGATATGGCAGGTGACCTTGATGGTCGCAAGTCCACTTCTGGTTATATTTTCACATTTACTGGAGGAGTCGTCAGTTGGTAATCCAAGTTAGAGAAGTGTGTAGCACTTTCTACGACAGAGGTAGAGTACATTGCTGCTACAGAAGCTGGGAAAGAGATGGTTTGGCAAAAGGGATTTCTTCGGAAAATAGGCATCAAATAAGAGGACTACACAGTGTATTGTGACAGTCAGAGCGCCATTGACTTGAGTAAGAATGTTAGGTATTACTCAAGAACTAAGCACATTGATTTGAGATATCATTGGTTGAGAGCAGCTATTGAAGAGAAACAGATCTGTGTAAAGAAGATTCACACAGACCACAATTCAACAGACATGTTTACCAAAGTTCTTCCAAAGAACAAGTTTGAGTTCTGCGTATGGGCATCTGGCGTCTATAGAAGATGACATCCATATCAGAGTGTTCTCTTCCTCCTGGGGCTGGAGGGGGAGATTGTTGTGGGCCAGCCCCACTTATGGGCCTAGTGGGCTTAGGCCCAGTAGGGTGACTTAAGCCCTATCTTATTTGTCTCTTCTTCTATATTATTGTATTCCTGTGTAAAACACAGAGAGAGAGGGATTAGAGAGAGAGTGAGAGACAGGGAGATCTAAGAGGGAGAGACCTTGTAATCCTCTGTATTTATTTCTCTACATAGTAGATTTGATCTCGCTTCGTGGACGTAGGCGTTCTAGTCGAACCACCTAAATCTTGTGTCGTTTGTGTGATTGTGTTATTTGCATTTAATTAATCTCTAATCCCCAACAGGGTACCGGGCATAAGTCCAATCGAGAGCAAAGATCTAATGATTGCTGTGAAACTCGGCGATTGATACCAAGTTAGAAAATGAGAAGAACAATATCGATCCTCCTACGGGCATTTTGTGTTTAGCAATATAGGTTTTAGTATATTTTCGATTTTACCCTTCGCATGAACAGTAAAATTTCAATGGACTCATTTTTACTGTTCATGTGAATTTCGGCGAGCTGATTTGAAATTTTGGATAGACGAATTGCACTGTTCATGAATTTTGGGGAGTCGATTTGAAATTTTGGAGAGCCGAATTGCACTGTTCATGAATTTTGACGAGTCGACTTGCAATTTCGGTAAGCCGATTGCACTATTAATGTATTTTGGCATTCTTTTTTCTTCGGTACAACAGGTGGAGGGCAAATTGGGCATTACGGTAAAACCCGTGTCTGTATACACAAAATGCTCTTGTGAGGATTGCTGACCTAACATTTTTCTGTTTATTATTTTACTAAAAATAAGGATGCCAACTTTTTATACATGATTTATTCACAACTCCCATTTGAACTTTGTTAAAAAGTTAGTAGATTATCTAGAGTCTAACCACATTGGTACAATGAGCTTAAATTTTTAAAATAAAGTATTGAATTGAATGATTTGAGTCTTAATGGAATTATTATATCTACACTATTTTATATAATTAAATTTTGCGTTTGGATTTCTTCTACAAAACATATAGAGTTTTCTCTATATAAATGCGTAGAGAATTGTGCAAGTCAATTAAAGCATATCACATTATCATTAACATTTTATTACCTTTTTGGTCAAATATTATGAGAATATGCCTGTGCTTAAGTGCAAGATAAGATACAAATATATGCAATTTGAAAAAAAATACAAAAATATATCGATACTAATACGATCAGATGAGACTCAAAATTTACACTTCTACATATGTTCTATCAGGAAACACATTGCCCACTTTAACATTTAAAGACAACCTTTCTAGACAGGGAGACTTCATTTTTGTAATGCCATTGCCTATTGTAACATAATGAACGTACTCCGATAGTGGCTCTAATACCAAAATTTTTTGGTCCCCTTTCAAGATAAAATTCTTAGATACAAATTTTAGAGGGTAGAAAGTTTTTTGCCTTTAGTTGGATAACGAAAGATGAATATCAGAGTGATTTTTCAAAATTATCATCCAAGATTTCTAAAAATTCAAATTTCAATCCAAGATTAAATTGAAATATTTTAGCCAAAACTTATAACGAATTAGATGAATAATGTTAATTTGTAGTTTGCAAATAATTTTCACCTTAAGTTTTTATTTTTCTCTATGAAATAGGTGCAATGGGATCTAACACGCAGGCCCGACCCTGCCTATAGGAGAAATAGGCGGTCGCCTAGAGCCCCCAAATTGGTAGGGCCCCGAGTCCATAAAACTCCTCTTAAGCCCGTATTTCAAAAAAGCCCAAATGCAGTTCGCTTCAGCACGCCGCACGCGCACTCGGCACCTCTCAATGCTGAATGCAGAACGCGTTTTGCGTCTGTGTTTCAAAAGCGTTGTGCTCATGTCTCCGAAACCCACGCCTATGTTTTGAAACCCTAATTGCACTGTGCGCTTGCCTCCCGCTTCCGAAACCATGCACCCATCGAAATAAAACCCCTAATTTACTGTTGCCTCTTTTCTCACTACTCTCTCTCTCGCTCTCTAGTCACTCATTCTCTCTCGCTCACTCATTGCTTTCTTTCTCGCTGAATCGCTCTCTCTCTCTCGTTGACTCGCTCTCTCACTGGCACTACTCTCGCTCTCCTATTCTGATATATGTGTACCCGCACCTCCCATTCCTCTCCCAGCTCCCTCATTCTCGCGCGCCCCATTATTTCAGACGGAATCCCTTTGTTCCAGTAACTGAGCTTGCTCACTGCGGCATTTTCGCAAATAGGTATTCTTTTTCCTCCTTTTACCCTACGTATAGATGTTTACAAGACATTGCGAGAAATCAGAGTTCTAAATTACAAAATCTCCAATCACCAGAAATGTGCATTTGGGAAAATAGAGATTTGCTGAAAATCTACCAAAAAATGGTATTTAAATGATTGTGATAGATCTACATACACGTTCCTAATCATTGTTAGCTACAAACCCCAGAGAACTCTGAAAACAGAAATCAATCAGTATCAATCTCACTTCTTTCAAGAGCTATTTGGTTTTTTCTCAATTGAATAATTATGAGTTTATGTTATATAATATATATTCCTAAACAGAGCAGAGATCTATTTCCATTTTACAAATGAATATTTTCAATATCACTGTTAAAGTGCTAAAGTGCAATTATAGATGTTACTAGAATGCTCATTATCTGATAAACCAGGATTCTAGATTTGTAAGTTAACAGTTATGTATGAGAGTGTTACATGTTATTTGTGAATTTATTCTTGGACTATTAAACCAAAATTTTCACAACTATCAAGTGAATAAGATACTTAGTCGTTGCATAAATCATTAGGAATTTTATGTCATTTTTTGGAGCTTTCCTCAAACCACAACCAAGAATGGGGGATCTCTTCTCCCTTTGTCCAATTTTAGTGAACTCCAAGGAAAGCCGAAAAACTACTTGTAAAGAGGTGGCTTAAATTCATCATTCCAGGTTCTTTTGAATCCCACATGAACCAAGCCTTGAAAAAAAAGAACTTGAGATGATTAATTGATCATCTACAGCTATACAGTCTTTACAACATCTTCCCTAATGTTTTTTACACATAAAAATGAACTTCTCTACATGGACACGTTTGTTACATTGAAGCGTCTATGCAAAGTAGATTGTTTTTTATAACTTCATGGTTTGGCATAGTGTTGTGATACCCTGCCGATGTGGGAGTCCCACATCGGTGGAGGAGGAGAAAAATGAGGGGGCTTTAAGAGGCCAATCCCTCTTGACCAAGTGTGAGGCCTTTTAGGCCTGGCCATGTGGGCCAGGGCCCAAGAACAAAACCGTGCAGGTTCGAATTGTGTGCGAGGTCTAAAACGGACAATATCACACTGAGTCAAGCCCTAAGCCCTTTGTTCGGGTCGGGTAGTTACAAATTTGGTATCAGAGCCAAGTTCAACACTCGGACTGTGTGGGCCTTCCTCCTTCTCTGATATTGTAGAGCCGGGGGCGGCTCGAGGCTTTAGGAGGGGTGATTGTGATACCCTGCTGATGTGGGAGTCCCACATCTGTGGAGGAGGAGAAAAATGAGGGGGTTTTAAGAGGCCAACCCCTCTTGACCAAGTGTGAGGTCTTTTGGGCCTGGCCATGTGGGCCAGAGCCCAAGAACAAAACCGTGCGGATTTGAGTTGTGTGCGAGGCCTAAAGCGAACAATATCACACTGAGTCAAGCCCTAAGCCTTTTATTCGGGTCGGGTCGTTACAAGTGTACATGCACCATTTCTGCTACTAACTAAATAATTTTTAAGATCCCTACCGTCAAAATAAAAATCGGTGAAATTGATTTTTTTTATGTTGATATTTTGCAGTGGAATTGATTCAGTGATTGTGATTAAATACCAAAAGATTGTAAAAGAAACAATTGAAGTACTAAATTATATAAAAACAATGAATTGTTGTTATACAAATGCATGGATTGTTTATAAAATAATGCTGACTATATCGGTTACAGTTCATAAAGAAGTTTGTCAAAATTAAAACTGATAAAATCTTATCTTCGGTCTATAATGTCAAAAGAAAGATTAAATGGATTAACTATCTTATTTATTGAAAAAAATATGTTAAAACAACTTGAATATAATAATTTAATTAGTAATTTTGCATCTCAAAATTCGAGAAGAATAAATTTTACATAATAATATGTTATAAATTTGATTATGATATTTTATTTTGTATGATTTTATTTTTTGTGAGTGTAAAAGACCCCTTAAACCTCAGGACCGGCCCTACCAACATGCATCTCATGCTTGCATAGTTGCATTTTAGGATCATTCATTTCCAATTATGTGTAATCGCATGTTGTAGGTTCCACAACTTCAGCAGAGTCAATGCTCATTCATTCCGGTAAGCACTTGGGCTTATAGCAAAATGATTTCTCATTCATTCCTTGTTTTGATTAAGGTGTAAGACTCAATTCTTGAGTGTTGGTTTGACAATTAAGAATCTGCTTGAGAAATCGAAGGTTTTAGATTCAAATCACTTTCAACATGAAAGGGTCATTCTCCATAGAAGGGCCACTACTCGGTGTGTAGATGGGGAGATTTGCATTTGCCGATATTCACTTTAGTCTTAAAAAAATGTAAGGCTCAACTTGATTTTTTATTGTGTTGAATCAATTTTAAGATTTAAACAAATTCTAACTAAGTTAAAAGTTTAAAATTTAGCACACCATTTAATACATGAGTAGGTCTAGAAAAAACTCAATCTTAAGAGCCGAGTGCTCTAACATGATAGAAAAAACTTAAATGAATAAGCACTTATAAAAAGTGAGAACTATTGCATTATTTTAATTCTTAATTGTTTAATTTAAAAATAAATTATTAGATAAATAATTTTATCCATGCTAATTAATCTAAGAGAAAGATGAATCGAATGGATGTCAACAAAAAATTAAATTTAAATCTATTACAAAAGATTTTATATTTTTAGTAGTTTAAATTCATCATTTAATAATTTTTTCATAAATTTCCTACACTCAAATAGATCTCATGCTTAAGCATTTTCTTTACTTTTTTCCTTAATATAGAATCAAAGATAAGATAACAAATTAACATCTCATACTAAACTATGAATTGTGGAGTTGTCCACCAGTCATTATAGTGCTTGTGTTTGGCTTGGTGCCAAAAGGAAAACAAGGGGACCACACGAAATGATAGTTAATCTACCACCAGAGAGGCATCTACGCCAACGGTCGTGTTCCCGCGGAATCATAAAATAACAAAACTCCCCTCACATGTTCGCCCGGAAACTTCCATGCGTTTCTAAACCCTAGTCTGAAGGACTTGTGTAATCCGGTAGTCATGCACGCCTGTCAAAGCCTCAACTTACCACAATTAGGGGAAATGCTATGCAACGGATTTCTAATTACTTTAGTAAAAATAATTTAAAAAAATTAATATAACATATTTTGTAGTTAAGTGAATTTTATCATTTTTAGACATCAAATTTAGATTCCTCGAATCAACGGTAAGATAGCGATAGATTTTGATAAAATAATTAACAATCACTTTAATTTCAAAAAAATTATTTCAAATTCTATTCACTTATGCATATCACATGTGAAAATTCTAACTTCTATTTTCTTAAAATGAGATGAAAATTTTTGCTATCTTAACGGTGTCCACTACATTAGTTTTTAATAATATATATTTTGAATTTATGTATGGGAAACTATAGAATATCCAGCGTAAAATTTTCACGAGTGAGCCCGCTACCCTTAAAACACACTAAAGTTAGGCCACGAGAGTTCGAACCCATAACCTCTCGCTTCCTGAAATAAGAGGTAAGCAGTTGAACTACACCCGAGTATAATATATATAATTTAAAACAATGGGTCCACTGTATTAGTCATGTTTGTTTACAAAACTCACTGCATTCAATTTTACAAAGAAACGATCGTCTGTAGAAAATATTATTATGCATTTTTATTATTTTGAAAAAGATAAGAAAAAATTAGAAGATGACTTTATGAATGAAGAAGATAAACATTTGTTCATTAATAGTTTACTCTCCTAATCTCTTTCACAGAGTCATTTATCATTTTATAAAGATTGTCTCTATTAAAAAATAATTATAGCTCTCAAGTCATTAATGGATGTGCCCAAGGTACATTAAGAAGCTGAAGATGCATTCATGATTTTTTATTCTCTAAAATGAATAAATAATATTTAAAAAATTTAAAAACTAAAAAACTACTGAATTTTATTATAATTTTACAAAATCCCTTGTGTTTGCATGAATATTATAGAACCTCTACATTTTCTATGGAGTCTCAACTACCCCTTTGACAGAGTCATGGGATTATAATGGCTACTCCATCCAATATACTAAAAATGATGAAACTCTCCTCCTCATCAATTGCTTATTTACCTTAAAGATCTAATAAAAGTCTCCAATGATTTAGTGATTTTACAATATAACTAGTAGAAAACATGAGCTCATGCGAATAATATTGGGTCAAAATTTTATAGGAAATAATTTTTAAATTCATAATTTTTTATATAAAATTTTCTATGTTTATATACTAATATAAAAGAATCTCAGTATCTATAAAAAAAACCAAATTTAGTCATAAAGTTCCCTTTTCCATTTTTTATTCAATTTCTAGATAAATTTTCTATATTTTTAGATAATGTGATAAAGTCGAATCTCTTTTTCCTATTTTTAAAGTATTTTTAATGAATTTTGTCTTTATGATTGCTAACATGAAAATAAATCACAATTGTTCAATGAGCGAATTATTAAGATCCATTTGACGGAAGCATATTTGTCCTTTTATATAGATAGAGTGAATTATCATGGATTTTAACATGCGAATCTTGGCAATGGAAATCTGACTCATGGACCAAAAGATGGGAATTCAACCATGGGATTTATTATGGATTTGGGGATTTTGGATATGGATTAGGAGAGGGTATGGAGAAGGTGATCTTTAGAACAGATTAAAAGGAAAAAAGGGTTTAGATTTTAGGTATGGATAACATTTGATGGATGATCAAAATTGAATTCTACTTTATTTTTTTTACTTTTACAAAATTTGAGGTCTCAAATATTACTTTGCTAGTGCTTATGGTGCTATTGTGTTGTTCAGATAATTATCCAATAGTGTGTGGGGGGGGGGGAGGGGGGGTGGGGGGGGGGCGTGAATTGGATATTTCGACAAACTTTTCCTCTTATGTATGATTAACAAAAATTCATAGCAAGAAGGAAATCGTAATAAAAAAAATCATAAATACAAGTAAATAAGGAGAAATGGATGAGAAGAGATGGACAATTGAACCCATCGATTAAGCGAGCGAGGTTCGGCAAACGGCCTATGTCCTCGACTCAAGAGAGCCCCTTGAAATTTGCAACACATACTATCTATTCTTTTAACAGTGACGCACAAACCAATACAAAAGCTCCTTTAAAGTTGGACAGAGACCCACGTAAATAATCTAAAGTAGAAGTCACTCTTCTTCTTCAATAGGGTTGAACTAACCTTTTAAAAGGGGTAAAAAATACTCTGATTCTTGAATAACTCTTGAATATATGAAATTGATCAAGCTTAAGAGTTAAACAACAACTGAATCACAATAGCTCTCTCTATATATATATATGAAAGTGATTTGGGGCAAAGAGCAATGTGAGTGATAGAATACTTGGTTTTTCAAGATGGGAAGTAGTAGCAGTATAAATACTTGGTTTTTCAAGATGGGAAGTAGCAGCAGTATAATCAAGATTTTCCAAAGGTTTCCAAAAGTTGTTTCTCTTCATTTGAAGGTCACGTATATAGAAAATTTGAATTTATGAACGTTGGAGCCTCATTAAATGCAAATATGACCATTTTTCACAGATTCAGTCGATCGGTCTAGCATTTGGTCGTCTGGATATCTAAAGATAAGTAAGACATTTTGATGTATTCGGTCGTCTGGATATTAACTTGACGCCATCTGAATTTATGAGAGAGCACTCCTTTGTTTCGTTTGAGCACTTCGGTTGACCTAATAAATATTTTTGGTCGTCCGAATTTATCAGAGAGCACTTGGTCATTTTGACACTTAATTTGGCTTGACCGAACTATATGCGGTCGTCTGGATTTTTCTGAGACATGATTATAACATTTTTAGTACAATCGGTCGGCCGGAAATTTTCGGTTCGTCTGAGTTTCAATAGATTTGATGTATCTCAGTGAAATCCAATTTTTCAAGTCCATAATAATTTTAAATGAGTCATTGGACTTTGGTAATATCCAAGAACCTATCAAAGTGTATTATATTGGTTTCTTAAAGGTCCTACAGTTACCACTTTAGCCATAGTATTTAGTCATTGAATAACTTTACATTAAATCTAGACCACACAAGCCCTAAGAATAAAGATACATGCTTATAGTGTTCAATATTTTAATCTTCATAATCATTTGATATAGATAGCTTGTGTATGAATTGTTTGATATCCAATACATGTCTCCTTCACAACTAATCATGTTCCTTCTTTTTGAACAGTAACTTATGCACATAGTGCTTAAACATAGAGTGTCAACATATTTCGTCAATAACTTTGTTATCATCAAAACTATCCAAAAATTAGAGTTACAACATTGGGCTAACATATTGCTTTGTATACTAATAGTTTGACACCTCTCTCTCAGATCAATTTAATATTATTTTGCATAAAGATGATTATTTTAGCAAGAATAAAACATGGGAAAATGACACTGATCATAATGATAATAATGCATATTGTTAAGTTCTATATCTCAAAATCAAAATCTTATATAGTCTTAGCCCTCATCCTTTTTCTTTCCCTTCTATTGGCTGCTCTTCTTCTTCTCATCCATCAAGTTCGAATGTCGTATCAAAACTTAATCCTAGTCTAGGCACTTATTCTAGTGAACTCATCACGCCCATTACCATCTACAACTATACTCAAGTAAGCATGAAATTTTGGATATTTTTGTAATTTTATTCAATGACGGTAAATTTGTCATTCAATATAGTTAAGGGTGGAAGGTAAACCATAAATGTGCTATTGTTATCATTTGATGATTAGTCAAAAAGGTGATTGAGGTTGTATATAAAATGTAATTGGTTTTTACTATTCATAAAAGTTTAGATGGAAAATAAATGGATTACAATTAGAAAAGAATTCACTATGTTCATTACACTATGCTTCAAATCCAATATATAATTGTTAATAAAGACTAGTTTTTTAATTTTTTTTTATATAATAAGCCTTTTGTTTAATAGCTAAAGACTATTAGTTAACATGAAATAATGCTACATATATCTTATTATAAATTATAGTTAATATATAATATATATTGGGTATTATTATATATTTAAAAATGTGTTTAGAAGATCAACTATTAACATATTTTAGTGCCTTGAAAAATTTATAAATAATATAAATTCAAATAATGATTGAGATACCATTATGATAATATAATAATAGTATTTTTAAATATAAAAAGTGTTATTAAAGTATAAAAATATCAAATAAAATTAAAATAATTTTCAAAACATCAATCGTGGATTAGTTGTGCAACGGTGCACGGGAAGTGTACGTTAATTTTCGTATGAAAATGACTTAGAATGCCCTTTCTGCAGCTCGTTCGATCAATCCATCCATCGATCCTCCCTTGTCTGGAATCTGTGGCGCCGGTTCTCTTGTATTTAAAAGCCCCTCTCACTCACCTTCCCTTTCTGCCTCTATTCTTCTGCCACACTTATCCTCACTCCCTTCCAAGCTTCTGTGCACTTGCCTCCTCTTCTTCGTCTTCGATGGCTTGCTCAGCGCCATCTTTCTCTCTTCTATCGTCTTCTCCAAACCCTACTTCCTCCTTTTCTTGCAAATCTGCACTTGCCTTGGCTTCTCCTCTGCCACTCAAGCCCTTCTCCAAAACCCTAACCATCCCTAAGGCCTCCAACGGCCTCAGAAACTCATCCTTCCCCTCCCGTGCCTCTCGACCCCTCTCCGCTCGCCCCCGATCCTCCAGACGATCCTTCTCTGTCAATGCTGTAAGTATTTCTCCTCCCCCCTTTTCTCTATATATTCATGGAATGTTGAAATGTTGGATTTCTTTTTTTGTTTAAACCTTGTCTTGGGCTTTGGTGGAGATTTTGAAGCTCCCCCTTTGGATATCCTGTTGAAATGTTGATTTTTTTTAAGATTTCATTTTTAATTTCGCTTTAATTTTTAATTTTTTTGAGGTGTCAGTGGAGAATTTAATGTTTTCTGATTCGAATCTTTCATTTCTGGTTCGTTTTATATGTAAAGTGTTGAAATTGGGGTCGGTAGTGATAGAAATCCGAATCAGTTCAGCGTTATTGTTCTTTTGCTAATCAGGACTTTCATTGATTTTAATTTATGTGTGGTTCGTACTAAATTTCGCTGCACGTTTGCAATCATTAATATGGAATGATAGATTGGTTTGACAGAATGACGAATGCTTTAAGTTCCATATTAGTTTTCATAGCTTAGAAACTCCAGCATAGATTGTACTTCTTTAGATTCAGGAATCTGTAGATTCTGCTTATTCTGGAATTTGGGCAATACCTCTGATGACATTCTTGTGTTTGGCACACTTAGCGTTATCGGTTGGAATCTGAGAATTCCATAATTTGAAGTGATTCTGGCTTTGGATATTGGAATTCCAAAATAACACTTTCTATCTGAAGTGAATTCAATTTTTTTTGGATTTAAAATTTCTACTCTAGGATTCTGATTTCACCAAACATTGAGTTCTTTTCAGAATTTTGTAATTCCATGAACTTCAATTTCATCTAAGAATTCCAGGCTACAAACCAGGCCTTTAGGCTCCACTTGGGTGTATGGGAAGATAACTCATAACTATTTCCTTGGAATATAACCATTTTTAACTAGAAATATAAATGGATCTAATCATTCTAGTTAAATAATAATTAGTTTCGAGGAAGGTATTTTTCTTATATTGCATCGGTTTGGAGGCCAAAAATTTGTGCGTGATTATTTTGCTTGGTTTCACAAATTTTGGCTGAGAAGATGATTATATATTCTGCTGTATGTTTGGGGTGTCATGGAATTGGGAACTGAGTTTGGTGGGACACCGTTTCTAGTTCCTCCTCAAACCAACCATGTTTCTGTGCCAATTGTTGATATTGTTTGGAGCCAAGAATTTGGAAGCCATCACAACCCATCTTGTGAGAATTCTATGAACAGCCTGAGGGGATGTTTCCTATTTCTTCAATCCTGGGACTTCTAGGATCACTGAAATGAGGGATTTTCTCCATTTCAGGGAAGATTTGTTTCTGGGAAATCCTTTGTTTGGATTTTTCCAGTAGAAAAATGTATGCACCAAACATACCCTAAAACATTGTTGTGTGGGTTCTTTGTCTGTTATTTGATGACAAAAGCATTTGTTTTGTTATAGATTCTCTGGAGGTAGCCTCCCTGAAAACTGGTGGTCTACATGGTTTTTTAGTACAAAGAAACCACTAAACCAACTATGACAATGTGGTATGGCCATAGAACCAACACTTCTATAAAACCAATTCAACTTGTTTGAGTAAAACTTGATTTTGCTGGAAGCCTTGTATCCACCTTGTGGCTGTTACTGTGGTTTCCATATATGCAATTACATGCGTTAGGCTGAACTGAATGAGACTGATGGCTTCAACTCTTCAGTGAGTTGCCTTCCATTGTTACTCTCTCTCTCTCTCTCTATATATATATATATATATATATATATATATATATATATATATATATCCACTGGAAATGCATATTTAGCCCACTTTCATGGATGTTAACAATGCGTGTCCAAGGAAATATGCACTCAATATTGGAAAGTGCCGACAAACTTTCACTTTACAAACAAACGGATATTAGAAACATGAAAAAGGTATTCACATATGTGAAAAGTGATATTTTCCACTAGAAATGCATGTTTAGCCCACTTTCATGGATGTTAACAATATGTATATACCAAGATACCATTGCCATTATTTTTCGTGCCCATTTCTTTCTATAAATCTTTATTCCCTTATTGAGTTCAAATTGATAATTTCCTTTTTTCTCTCTTGGTTTGTTTTTTTCCCTACACAGAGCCAACTTCCATTGGTTGGAAATCCAGCACCCGAGTTTGAGGCTGAAGCAGTTTTTGATCAGGAGTTTATCCAGGTAAAAGAAATCATAAATTGAGATATTACTGTGCACACATCTGTAATTGAGAGAACATAACTTTATTCTATAGCTACAAGCTGTTGAATTTTCTTGGTATTTTATGCAATTCGTCAATTCTCACTCCTTTGGCATGGATTCATGAGTTAATGTTGTTGACAATGCAACAAATTGTTGCAAAATCAATTATCATTCAGTAAAAAAGAGATATGATTCCTTTAAAGAAAAAGAGATATATGATGAACTGGAGGTCTCAAGTTTGAGTCCTATTGTCACCCGATGTCTGTGGCTTGCGGGGGAGGCTACGTGCATCTAGAGTTTTACTCAATGCTCTCGCACTCGGGGAGAATTGGGGGTCTTAGGGTTCTCCATCATAAAAAAAGAAGAAGAGAGATACGATAATGGGTAAAGAAGGTAAGGTTTTCATTTTATAAAACTAGATACAAAAAGGAATGGTTTTTTATCTCTTTGATCAAAGAAAACTTGGAGCAATTGTAGAATTGCAATTCAGTGTCCATAACCTCATTTTACACATTTCCTTTATTATTATTATTATTATTATTATTATGTTTTTTAAAGATGATGGATCACTATTTGTTGGATCAAAGGGCATGAATTTGTATTGGTTGTCCAACACAATGAATATGTATTGGTTGTCTGACACAAGGAAGCTCAAAAATGCATGTAGTAGTAGTAAATGAAGAAGGCATTTGTCTCCCAGAATGTTGGAAAGTTATCAAGTTCTTTCAAAGTTAAAAAATAAAAAAAATTATGCGATGTCTAATGAATTTAGAGATGGGTAAAAGCACAAGCACAAAATTCAAGTTGAGGACACAACTCTTTTATTTTTAAGAAGATAGCTTTAATAAAAAAGATAAAAATAGGAGAGCTGGGTGGAGGTCTTCTAGATGGAAACGACACTGATGCAGGACAAGACAAAAGGTGACCCTAAATGCCTAAATGCGATTTATGTAGTAATAAGAAACTAAATGAGGCTGAAATTAAAATTAAAATTAATAATAACAATTAGAATAATAAAATCTACCACAAATAATCAATAAAATTCAGAGGATTAAATGTAAGTAATAAAATCACAATCCAAAGCATGTCATAGCTCAAAGTAGAAGGCTCTCAAAACCAAAAGGATTATTAAATCATACAAACACATAAAACTAACATCAAATAAAGATTAAATCTGATTTTAATAGCAGTGTGAGAGGTTAAGAAAAGGTCCAGTTTTGTGGGACAACAGTGAGAGAGAGGGGAAAACAGGTTGAAAAGGCTAAGATGGGGACTGGAAGAACAGGACAGGTGTAAAGGAGGTTAAGAGAGGCTATGGGAAAACATGACAGCTGTAGTTTAGGCTGTATGGATGTTTGAGACAGGTGGTAAAGACTGTATGAGGCTTGAGAAGGGTCCAAAGGTTTGAGGGCAGCTGTATGGTGGACTGTTAGGGCTGGATGAAGAGGTTTAAAACAATGAAAGGGTTAAAGGAGGTTAAGATAAGGGGTTCAGCAGATCTGGATGGAGTTAAAGGGTATACGATGAGTAGGAGAAGGCTAAAGAAAGTACAGCAGCAGTTAGGGATGGGTTTGGGGTGCACGAATAACACAAGAAGGAGATATGGGAGATGGCGAAAGTTTTAGAATGGTTTGGGGCTATGGCGGAAAATCTGGAAGAGAGGAGATAGGTGACAGATTTCTGGTTTGGGAGAAAATCAAAAGAAAACAGAGAAGAAGAAGAGGAGAAGAGAAGAGGAAGAGGAGAAGAAGAGAAGAGGAAGAGGAAGAGGATCAAGTACCTGGAAGGGAGACAGCTTCACGCCAAACTCTCGGATTCGCTCCAAGATAATCACGGCAGAGGATTTGCAGAGAAATTCTCAATCTTGATTTTATTTCATTGTAAAAACTGTCTTTGCCCAAAGGGCTACAAAGCCTTATATAAAGAATCACTTACTTAAAATAAAATAAAGCAAAATTACAACACTACCCTTGCTTAAAATAAAATTAACTAAAACAAAAAATAGCAAGTAAAGAAAAAGGCAGGGATGCACCGCATCAGACACCCCCAACTAAAGAAATACAAGGATAGAAAGGAAAAATCGTTCAATCCAAGGAAAATCCACTAACAAATTAGATCACAGGATGCCATGCTTTGTGGAGAATCCACCACTCCATTTGTTGATTGCGTGACACGAACAAAAGAAACATTCATTACTATATGCAAACTGTATATTTCCCTAAACGATGGCAAGAGTTACCGTGGAGGTTTCTTCTTTCCATGTGCCCAATGGATCACATTCACTGTATCCCATTCTATAACAAGGTCCCCAAAAAAATGACCTTTGAAAATCTTAAATGCTTCCTTTATGGCTTGAAGCTCTGCATAGTTGAATTTATTCCTGAGAAGAAATGGAGCACTATGCCTCCCAAGTCATGAAGAATTCCACCTACCCCTATCAATCCTACTTTACTTCTTGTTGCCCCATCTACATTGAACTTCATTGAGCTTGGACTAGGTTTTTTTCCATCTTTCTTTGACCTTTTCCACCCAATTTTATCATCTAAAATTGACGTCCACTGTCTGTCTAAATCTGAGTGCGATAAGCACCAAAGTACTCTTTCCTGCTCTTAATCCAAATGATGATTTTTCGATTTAGCCAAACCAAAAGACTCTTGTGTTCTTTTTGTTCTTATCATTAATATTGCTGTTTAGTGTGAATTAAAGCCACATTAAGAGATCAGCAAATGAAATGGCTGATCTTCTACCAAAAGAGGGCATGGGTCTGAACAATATCGAGGTGGTTTATATGAATTTTTGCACAAGGGGATTAGCATGGGTCATGAGTTCTTATGGCAGCTATCCTTTGTTTCTGAGGGCTGGTTCCCTTGGTTTTTGAGGGGTATTCTTTTTTTCCAAATCCAAATCAATTAAATCATTACTTTAAAAAAAATATGAATTGAAGTGACAACCTTTAAGGTCAAACAGAGGAAGCGTCGTTGGATTATTCCTTGTAATTGCTATGAAATTGTTGAAATGGCTATGCATTTCTTATTTAAACTTTATACCTTGTTACATCTTACTAATGTTGTGGATGATAATCCAGAGTGATGTGTTAGTAATAAACTGGCCAACGAAGTCAATATTTTGCTGTCAGAATTTTCAGGGAACTTGACAGTTTTCCACAGTTACTTATCCTGATGGACTTTCCACACACAAGCTTTATGATTTTGGTTATTGCTGTCTGTTCAATCAATTTTAGGTTCCATTCATTTGCCTTCAGATTGTGGCATTCACATGCTGATCTTCACAACTAATTGAATGGTGCCAGATATCAACACTTGGGCAGGGGTGGATTTAAAGTGGGGCAGGTGGGGCTGTGGCCCCTCCAAAATTGTAGAAACTTGTTTTTTATATTAAGGTATTTTTATGACATTTATTATTAAAATAAGTTTTTCTAGTAATTTAAAAAAAATTGAATTGTTAACCTCTCCAAAAGATAAAGAATTTTTTAGTTAACCCCAGCAATGACTATAATTTTGTTAATTTCCTGAAATCTCTCCAGATTATTATTATTATCATTTTTGAGCAGTAAAGAAGATGAATTATATTAATAGAGAGAGAATATACAAGCCTCTCTAGATTAGTAATAAGATTTACTTCCTAAATTCTAGTTAATTTTCTTTTTATCTTTTCTATCTAATCTTCAATGCTCTCAATTTTCCATTTATGGAAGTTCACTACATAATTTGAAAAAATTAACATTTTTACATGCTCTCTCCACATGTTAGAACCCATATTGGAAAATTTAGAAAGAAAACAAGCTCCATTGTTAGTAATATTCTTATATATTTTGTATCTAACTTTTATTGTTATTATTTGCATTTATTTTGGCTCATTGTCACATTTATTTGTAAATTTTAAATTATATTATATTATTTTAATATTTTTATCTCTAAGAAGATCTTTTGTCATCCTTATAATAACTAAAAATGAAAATCATGATAAATACATAATATTTCCACACAGTTTAAATTTATAATTTTGAACTTTTAAATATCTACAAGTTTGATTTTACATTTTGAATAACATTTTGCATAAATTTTTTTTTCTAATATCATGTTAGCAATCTAATAATTTAGAAATATCTCAATACATTATCTTAACATATTATTCTTTTTAACAATATTTATTGTAACACTTTGTCCCCCATAAAGAATGATTTCTGGATCTACCCCTCCTCCTGGGTATGAATTATTGTTTCATTAAAACACCTCTTTCTTGCATTTTAATGTGGTTTAAGATGCATCTTTTTATTGCTTTGCCTTGTAGAAATATTCTTATATTAGATCATCAAAAATTGTTTAAGGATTGGAAACTGAAATATAAAATTATAAATAGTTAATTGCAATATAACCATGTGGGCTGTTATTTTATCATTAAAAACTTTTGCATATTGGTCCTTGAAATTTATCTTGTTAGATAGTACCATGTGGGCCATAGTATATTATAATAAATAAATAGTAAATAATTATACTTATTATTGTTATTTAATTGATGGGAAAATGGCTGTTGATGATGTGATGAGAAAGATGGATGAATTAAATTTTTTCTAATGAACTCCTATTTATTGCTCAAAGAAAAAATCCTACCACATAAAGTTGATATACTCAATTTATGTCTCACTGTATGCTAATCTAATCATAGCTTATTGTCACAGGTCAAGCTTTCTGATTACATTGGGAAGAAGTATGTAATTCTGTTTTTCTATCCGTTGGATTTCACATTTGTTTGCCCCACTGGTTAGTTTTATTCTTTTTTCCAACACCTGAATTGAAAGATTAATGCTCTAAAAACATTGTTTGAATTATTCACCACTTTTTCTCCCCAATCACAGAGATAACTGCGTTCAGTGACCGGCATGAAGAATTTCAGAAGTTAAACACAGAAGTCTTGGGTGTTTCAATTGACAGTGTTGTAAGTTGATCCATCACCATTGTTATCATTGTTGCCTTCATACTTGCCTCTCTCTCTCCTTCCTTCTCTGCGCGTGCATTTGCATGTGTCCTTGCTTTCACGCACCTTTTTATCCCCCTTTCCGTGGGGTTTATGATTTGATGGCATATGCCAAGAGGCAATCACTACTTCCAGATGCACAAGCACACACATAAGTTGATCAAAAACCTTGCTTCTAATACCAACTACTGTCATTTCTTATTTGAAAATAATCCAAGTATGCTTGAAGGAATTGATTACTAGATATCGTCATTTAGATGGCATTTTTGTTAACATGTGCAAGAGAATGTATTGATTGTGGTTTGAGCTTAACCTGAGTTTTTTTTTGAATATGTAACAATAATGATCCAATAGTAGTTAATTACTGCATGATCCTAGTGATTATGTGACAAGAGCCCATAGTTTAGTTGGTAAGTGTTCATTGTTGCGACTACAAAGTAAGTTTGTTTAAGTCATATGGGTGTCATGTTAGTTGTTGCTAATGGATTACAATTTTCAAAACCAATTATGAGAGTGAACCCTAGATAAATGGGACAAGCGTTGATGACAACTACGTCATAGATAGATGCTAAAGGATGGAAGTAGAAAACCTAGAGTATAAGTTGTTTTTATGTGTTGTGGATTCCAATCCATGTTATGAACTATACATCTAATTCCATACAGATGGGTTTATGTAACCTAAACCCTTCCTACTTCATAGGGGAAAAGTTGCAACGTCTATATGTTTTCCATTACATTTGCTTCTATATGTTCTCTCAAAAACAAAATGATCCTAATTAGTTCTATCCATCCACACTGCAAGATCTTGCAATCCATTCAGTTGAATAAAACGAAGTTAACTAAACCATACTAGGTAAGTTAAGTCCTAATGTAACTAAAGTTGCTAAATAAGTAGTTGAAGGTACTTGTAAATGGAAGGATAGCCCCCACTACATATTACACGCTTCCAGAATGAACCTTGATTGAGTTCTTCAATCCCACCATGAACCTTGCATACAGGCTGTCCCCTTCAAATATGCATTCCTTGGTCCTCTTGAACTGTGAACTTCATCAGTGTGTCAAGTCACTACAGCAATGAAAATCGTCATGAGAACTAGCAAACAAACCAATGAATAGTATTTGTTGGTTCAATTTACAAGTATCAGATGCCTAGGGTGCAATCAGGTGAGCTTTGGGTTGATTGTTTTGTCTGAAACCCACCTTCTTTGGTTACAGGTTTGGATTTGGCTGACATGGAATTATGGGGTTTGCAACCGTAATCCAAATCTTTCCTGCATTGTAGAGTGAGATCCAAACATGAGCCTGACTCTGATTTTGTGGGTTGAATCTCAATCTATGTTAGTAATTTAGTTAGTATTAGTCTGCATATTATTATTGTCCTCAATTTCTTGGAATACATTGAATTATCAGTTTGTAATCATCTTATTATTATTAACTGCTTATTCAACCCAATGTGAATGCCTTCTGATTGGGATCAGTGGAACTGAATTACTATGGTTACAATGGTTCTAAATGGTTTTGCACACGGTTTGTCCTTTGTTCTGCTCATAGTGCTCTGCAGGAGCACACACCTAAGTGTCCTAACCATGGGGATGTATCCAAATTAAAGTGGGTTGGGTTTGAATGAAGGTTGATCCAGGGTGTTAAATGCAGGGCTAGGATTTTTTTTTTTAGAAAAAAGGGTGGGTTTTTGTGTGGTGGGGTGTAGGGGTATTATGGTGATGGGATTTCTTCATATTTACACCCCTATTTTTATGCACTTCCCAGTTGTGCCATATACATGTACACGACGTATTCAACCCACACTTTCTTCGAGAGGTGGCTAAAACTCACTTTTCAGTTACCCACATCTTCTTTGAGGTGGCCGAAATCTTTGAGAACAGGTATTGGGGCAATGCAGGTTGTTGAATTCTCATCTGATTTCAAATCATGCCCAAAGTGGGTTGAAAAGTTGAGTGCTTGATGCTATTGCATTTACTGAATCTGATAGCACTTGGCAGTGCTTGAAATATTTATGTACTCCATTCACTGGTGGGTGGGTGACCACCTTTGGTTCTCAGTCAGTCCAGATCTGGCAGATGTTGGGCCTTATTTGTTAGGTCATTCATTGATGGAAGGAGAATGGTTTTATTCTTGTCAATCAAAATGTAAACAATGTCTCTTGTCCAGCAGATCTCAAAAAGGTGCGAAATATAACGAAAGTCATTCATGAATTGCCATGTAGGGCATTCTGTGCCTACCAAACACACCAAGAATAGTGCCCTTTTCCAGCAGTTATATGTCATGATTCCGAATGGGCCCATTGGCTTGTCAAGGAATAATCCACTAAGTTTAAAATTATTTTACCTAGATGTATCAGGTTCCTAGTAGGAGAAACCTCAAAGGAAACCATTTGGTTACATGCATGCATGTGCGGAAACAACACGAATATGAACCGAAGGAGCATATATTTTTCTTAGCAATTTTTGTTCTATTAGTAGTAGTTTTGAAGTATATCAAGATGTTCTGTGCATGCATATGTGTTACTGGCTGATTATTTAATTTTTTTCTATACACCTGACTGGAAGCTGTTCTGCACGCAGTTTTCCCATCTTGCATGGGTTCAAACAGATAGGAAATCAGGTGGGCTTGGTGACCTGAAGTATCCACTGATTTCGGATGTGACAAAATCAATTTCACAATCCTATGGTGTCCTGATTCCCCAGCAGGTATGGTCTTGTTCTTTCTAACTTCATTTATTCATGGATCATTTAATTTGTTTCACATGGATCAGTCCTGATTTAACCAGTGCTACCTGAGTATTTGTACTTTTTGGGTTTTTTTTTAAAATCTTACTTACACTAATGTTCTACCTCCACTCTTTACTGCTAGCTATTCATGTTATCTTGTATCACATTTTAGGTTTTAGTTGCCATCTTTTGTTGCAGTTCTAATGATGCACGTGAAAGAAACTTATAGATTTTCATTTTCTTCTCCACATTTTCTTTTCGTCTTTGTATTAGAGGATTTAGAGCTTTCTAACTTATATTTGAGCCTCCAAATTTTTCTGCCGGAGACACTAATGGTGATTGCATGACACCATGGACCATGGAGGATACTACCACTTGAATCAACTGTCATTTGGTTTCTATCACTTTACGTGATGATAGAATGTACTACAAACTTCCTTCACTGTAAATAGGTACAAGCCTTTCTATGGGGGCCTATCTGGGGACCCAACCATTCACAGAACTGGATAGAAAGGTCCCACCGTAGATTTGTGTTAGGACAGAAATTGGTCCTGCTTGACAAATGTCATCTGTTAATTTAAGCACACAAAAATGACTGTAACCATAGGGTGACTCAGTAACATGGTAGATTCTAATGAAGATGATTTTGAAGACATACTAAGTTGTCTTTTGTAGTGGATTCAGATTCATGTGAGGGGTGCCCCTAGGATGCTTACTTGTGTGAGTTGCTCATATTATGTCATGTCTTGTGAGTCAATGAGTATTGAAGACTATGAACTTTCGCTAATTGATATTTATATATTTTCTTGAAATATTTATCTTCTTTTTTATTTTGGGTGCTTTCTTCTATTTTCATTTTATTTTATCAGGGAAAACACACTTCATTTATGGTTGTTAACTTGTGCAGTTTTTGGGGCATTGAAACTTTTCAATCCTTATATAGATGGATGACATTATCTATGTACTCCATTTTTTGGGCTATTTATGATCCATACTGGGTCCTTCCTATCCCCATCCTTTGAATATAGGTCTCAGTCACACTTAATCGGTGGTTGTCATTATTCAACTAGGGTATTTTGGGCCATCCCTAATCTATTGGTGGACCGTTTCCACTCCCACTTGCTAAATGGTGTTCTCAGTTAGGCCCTATCTGAGAGGTTGCAAGTTAGCTTTAATATGACAAATCTTAATACAATTTTGTTCTCACGGTGAAGGGTAAAAGAGATGTGCATGCTTCACATTGAGTGCTGGTGGTTTGGGATGGAGTTCAACTCTGTGTAGATGATTTTTCTATCCATCTGTGCAAATATTTTCTTGAAGAGATTTGTAATTTTCATATGGTCAGTCGACTGTATTGTGTTCTCTTACTTCTTGTACTAATTATCTTCCTCGAGCCATTTTAAGTTCATAGATAATATATTAGAAACCTGGTTTGTAATTTTCTGGTTGGTGTGGAGAGCGGAATTTAAGGATTTTTGAGTCCAAGAGAAGGTTGTGGCTAGGGTTTTTGAAGAGACAAAAGTTCTTTTGATTTTTTGGATGTTGGGATGCAAAGTATTTGATGATTTTGGGTATCATGATTTTGTAGGGGGTGGGATAAGTGTCTTAAGAGGGGGAAAAAGGAGAAATAGGGCAGTGGATAAATGGAACCACTAGATGATAGAAGTTTTAAATTCAATGTGGATGGAGTAGCTAGAGGAAAACCAGGGCCAACAGCACTTTTTTTTTTTTTGTGTGTTGGGGGGGGCGGGGGGTGGGGGTTGTTTTTTTATAATCATCTTGGAATATGTTCGTTTTTTTTTTTTTCACTGAACCTGTCAGCATTAGAGATTCTGACAAGGCTGACTTGCTATAAGGAAAAGCACTTTTGTTTGTGGTGTCAGAGGGGGATGTTTCCAGAACCTTCATGTGGAAGGGGATTTGGCTAATGCCATTGCTTGGTTCCCAGGGGAAAGGAAGCCTCGTGATCTTCTTTCCATTGTTAGGGATATTTCTTCCCTGTGTAAGGCGAAGATCATTTCCTTCAAGTGGGTTAGAAGGTCAGCTAATGGGGTGGCTGATTTTCTATCCAAAGTTGGGTGGATTGTGTTTTAGGCTTTGTCAGTCATTTGTAATTCAAGGTGCTTTTTTTTTTTTTGTCTTGTACATTTGTGTATGGTTTGGTTTTCCCTTTCCATTGATTCTCACCTTTTGTAGAGGATCAGTGTAGTTCTGATAACCTGTACCTTTTGCACTTAATGAATACAAAATTGTGAATATTTTTGTTTTTTTTTTTAAAAAATAGAAACCAGGTTTTGTATTTGGTTATTAAATCCTAGTTGTTTGGCTCCTTCTGGTCATTAGGAACCTCTTTGATAATCTATTACTATGTATTTTCATACTATGTTAAAACTGATAATCTATTAACCGGTATTCTCATTCTATGTTAAAACACAGAGATACTTGAAATGACAATTAAGGAGGAACTTTTACATCTAACAATTATATTTTATTTAATCCTTCTTGGATTAAAAAAGAACCCTATCTCTAGCACACCAGGATCTTACTGTGCCACATATACCAGAATCTGATATGTCAAGAGTTAGGCAACTCTGGTTTTGGTGAGTTACTAAGTCTGCTGAAGGTAGACTTCTAAGGAACAGGAAGAATTTTCTTCTTTTCTATAAGTAAGGTGCCAGCACGGCATTAGAAGTTGTGATATTTTTAATGATCATGAAGAATTGAGAAGAAGTTACTGAAGGGGAAAAAAGAAGAGATTTAATGCATCATTATATGAGAGAGTGTCTTTTCCCACTTTTTGAGATGAGAATTGATGATAATGCTTGAAAAAATCAGGAAAATTTAGTATATTGTGAAAGACCTTATCCACATTCCCATCCTCATCATATTGTCATCAAAGCCACATACACTCTATCTGGCATGGGCTGAATGCAGGTAGAAGCCTACTCTGTGTGTGTGTGCGCGTGTCTGCCTGCGTGTCTGCTTGTCTGCCTGCGTCTGCATGTGTGTGTGGAGTTTCATGTAGCTAGTAAGGGAGTGTGTTTGGAGTGATTCTTACTCCAGTCAAGTGAGAATATCTTGGAAATTATGTTTTAATCAGCACCAAATATCTCAGATGCTTCTGGTGAGATCTATATAGATCTACTATTTTAGTTCCGACTCCAGCCTGACTCTGCTGCAAAGAATTTGAACTTCATTTTGTTAAATATGAACTATCTGACAGGGGATTGCACTACGAGGTCTTTTCATCATTGACAAGGAGGGAGTGATCCAGCACTCGACCATTAACAACCTTGCTATTGGCCGGAGCGTCGATGAGACGATGAGAACGCTTCAGGTAAGCAGTGAATAGTAATCAGTGGATGATCGGATAAACTCTAGTTTGCCATTCGTATTTTCTTAATTAAACCTTTTTCTCAATGTCTCCAAGTGCATGAAGTCACACCTAGGGTGGTCTACCTTTGGTGGGGACATTGAAAGTGACCACTCCTGTTGGACGTCCTTAACCATTTGGCAAGGAGCAGGAGGAACTTTTGTGAAAGAAAGTGGATGCTTTAGAAATGGGTTAACCAATGTTCCCTTCTGTGCTGTTGAAGGATTAGAATTGTAACAGGTCTGATTTCAAGGATACAGTTCACCAGTTGCAGGACATAACTCACAAATGGTTGGATGTTTCATGCACGACATCCAGTGGGGAAGACGGGTAAATGTCACAGATATCCTAGGAAGGAAAATGGTGGACATTTTTTCGTGTAATTTTGAAACTGAACTGGAGGCTAGCTGTTCTGGCCACTGGTTTGGTCGTAATTGCAAGAACTGGAAAACATTAACTAACGGGGTATAAAGTGCACTAAAATGATCAAATGCCAGTTTAGATCATTAACTGGTTTTAAAACTGAACATTCTGGCTGAGTTACCATGGGGTATTAAGTGCAGTAAATGGTCAAATGCCAGTTTAGATCATTAACTGGTTTTAAAACTGAACATTCTGGCTGAGTTACCATGGGGTATTAAGTGCAGTAAATGGTCAAATGCCAGTTTAGATCATTAACTGGTTTTGAAATAGGGGTATAAAGTGCACTAAAATGATCAAATGCCAGTTCAGATTATTAACTGGTTTTAAAACTGAACATTCTGGCTGAGTTTCTGTAACGACCCGACCCATATACAGGGCTTAGGGCTCAAACTCAGCAAGATATTTTCCGCTCTGGGTCTCGCACACAAGCGAGCCCGCACGGTTTTGCCTTTGAGCCCGGGCCCATCTGGCCCGGCCCAAAACGCGTCATGCTAGTTTAATGGGCTTTGGCCTCTTAAATACCCCCTCCATTTAGCCTCCACTACCGATGTGGGACTCTTCCCACATCGGTGGCAGGGGTTTCACAGTTTCCATGGGGTATTAAGTGCAGTAAATGGTCAAATGCCAGTTTAGATCATTAACTGGTTTTGAAACTTACCATTCTGGCGAAGTAACCAAGCATTGAGCAGCAACCAAACCAGTTCGATTGGCTCATCCAGTCTGGTTCTGGAAATGGTTGACTTTGTCTTAGTTATTGTTTATCTCATTTAGATGATACCTTCACTTATTGATAAGCTTTGTATTTGCCATAATTATTTTTGAAGGGGGTCGTTACTAAATGAGAAAAGCTTTGTATTTGCCTTAGTACCCATTGTACATTTATAGGTTTGGTTGTGTGTCCATGGTTTTACCTTTTGTTCTGCTGTTTTCAGCTAATTATCCCCATTGGTATCTATATATTGGCCATCAGTAAAAATGTGCCCATTGTGCAGTTTTTAGGGCTCGGTGATCTATCAATCAAAAGTAGTGATCACTAGACCATGGGGCTGAGGGCACATGCCACTCAACATTGCTGGTCATCAGTTTGTCCTTTGGGTTACTGATCAATATCTTGTATATACTTGTTTATAATGAGCGTGTTCTCTACTATTAATCTACAGGCACTGCAGTATGTGCAAGAGAACCCTGACGAGGTCTGCCCAGCTGGGTGGAAGCCGGGGGATAAGTCTATGAAGCCAGATCCCAAGAAAAGCAAGGAGTATTTTTCTGCAATCTGAGCAAAAGCTAGTGTCTCTTTTGTATTGCTGTTAGAAGAGCTCTTATAGAGTTTTGTTTCCTGCTTTTTTCTCTAGATTTCTGTGAGTTTAGCAAATTCAAAGTGCATGATTAATATTATTTGGCTTGGGGAATGACAATTGACAGGGAAGTTTCCCTCCTTTCTTGTTTGGTGTTTATTGCTGTCTTTCTAACCTGTTTGCTGCAAACAAGATCAGTATAGATTGCAGATGGCCAGGAATCCTGTAGAGTTCGATTCTCACTCCACCCAAAGGGCCACCCACTCTCCATAGAGTTATCTAGTATGTGTGGGTGGAGAAGCTTAAGCATACTTCGAGGATTAGTCAGGGTGCTCTATGACGCCTAGACACCTTGGTCATAAAAAAAGAGTCTAGATCACATCAACTACTGAACTGGTTACAAGTGGTCCACAAATTCAAAGATGATCATGGGATGTGTAGTTTTTGTTAGGCAGTATAGTGTTTCTCGATAGAGTTGATACATAGATTGACTTTTTCTTCATGGGACCTGAGTATCAGGCTTCCTCAATCCAATGCGGTGTCCGGATATTGAAACTGTTCCTAAGGCAACTTATCATTTTTTTGAGTTAATGAAGATTGCAATTAGGTATTATTACATCATGATGTTTGTGTCTCGTTCTGTGCTACTGATCACAGATGGAAGCAAGCATGTTTTTTTTTTTTTTTGAATTTATGTGTAGAAAATCGTGAGAAGTCCAGTGTAAAACTCCTACGGTGATGTTCACTACCTTTAAGGTATATTAGGTTAGATCATGGGATTTCGATTTTGGCACCTCTTGTTTCTTGAGGTGAGAGGTTAACTAGTTAAGATAGATCCACGTAGACTAGCAAGTAGTGCTTTTTGGTGGAGCGAAGTTGGCTAAAATGTGTGAAAAAGATTCATAGACATATGCGATGTAGACTTTTTTTTATCGACAATTATATTAGATATTGTTATGTATATTTTTTTTAAAAGATAAAGAATGTTTGAAAAGTTTCAACAATTTAAGAAATATGTTAAAAAATTAATTTTTAAAGTAAATTGGTTTTCTATAATCTAACAGTGGTAGCAAGTATACAATGACTAACCTACCCTTTTTATAAACTAATACAAACTCTAACAAGTTCATTTAAAATTTAAAAGGATACATCATTAAGAGTCAATTAAAGATCTATCGTCTATTTCACAATTTTGACATTCTACTCGAAAGAAGGCATTTATTAGGAATGGTGGTTGGGATTATTCTAACTTTTCTATACTTCACTAATGTGTATCTAATGTAGAAAATTTAGAACCCAAGTCATATGATAATGTTAAGGGTATTGAAGTTTGAAAAAAGTTCAATGAACGGAAAAAATTCATATTTTTAAGAAGAATGAGATATAGAATTTGGTCCTTTCGTCTAGTGGACTCCTGTGCAAATGTAACCATTTTTTTTAAATTTATCAAATTTTTATCAACAAAATATCAATTGTAGTTAATATCTCGAGATTTATTGACACTCTGGTAATTTCTAGTAAATTCTTGATAAAATTGTATTAAAAATGTGATAAATGGTAATGTTGCAATAGTATCTCGATAAATTCATGGTACATTCTTTAATAATATTTTCATTATTATATTTTTATTATTTTTAAATATTATATTTTCCGTGAGATGTTCCTGATAAAAATTTGAGAATTTAAAAATATCTTAATATTATCAATCATCGTTAATATCCTGAGAACGAAATTTGTGACAATGATTCTTTTAAAGTTTTATTATCTTTTATGGCCGTTAAAGGTTGGAAATTGGGGTAGATGAATGTAAAAAATTCTTTCCTATATGGTGATATTTATAAAGAGATCTGCAAGACTCAACCTTTTGTTTTGGAGATTCATCTCATCCTTAGTTTGTTTGTAACCTCAAGAAAGCATTATTTGGACTTAAATGAGAGCCGAGAAATGTATGGTTAGGATTTGATTTGTTTAAGTAGGTACTGCTACATGGCAATCATCTGCGGATGGAAATTATTGGAATTAATTTTTTTATTTTTCCTATAAATAGAACCATAGACTAGCATTATACTACATGCCCATCGGTTCTAGTTCTTCTTTTGTGCAAGTTTGAGTTCTCTCTTTAACTTTCTCGATTTTCTAGTGTTTTTCTAGTTTGAGTTTTAGTTCTAGTTTCTAGTTCTAAAATTAATTTTGTCTAAATATTGGAGTACTTTAATCTCTAGTTCTTGGAATTAAATTAAGAAATACAATTCTAGAATTTTTATTTTCTTTGGTGATTTTTGCATAATGTCAATTATCATCTGAGGGAGTTATTGACCTTACTTAATTCTTCTGGTGAGAAGTTGAGATTTTGGTTTATTTTTTCGAAGCTTTATTTGACTGTAAATTCGGTGCAAGTGACCGAGAGATGTTATTCTGTCAAAATTAGCCTGAGGATCTCTTTAAACATTAGAATTATTTGAGTCCAAGTTTTTTTTTTGATTTGTTTAATTCATACTTAGATATTGCAGAATTATTTTATTTTTTTACGTGAAAACATATGTAGACTTTAAACCCGATCCTACCCTTCATTACACATTAGTTGATTTTTAAATCCATTGTACGTGGTGAGTAACATTACTGGGGGTGGCAATATATTGAACAAAGTTTGACTATATTTACTGGACCTGAGTTGAAAAATTTATAAAAATAGATAAAAGTAGAAAAGAAAATGAAAACGATTCATTTGCTCTCAAGGAATTGGAATAGCATCTTTGAGTTTGGAGATTAAAATTTGTAAATAACCCCTTATTTTTAGTAATAAAAAAAGTTACTATCTTTCATTTTATTTAAAAACACTCCTTTTAACATATTAAACATCTAAATCATCTTCTTTATTAAATAGCTATCATATCGAATTACCTTTAGTATACGTGTTTTTAAGCACCATATTAAAAATAAATGGGTCAATATGATTGGATAAAATGTGTAAAAGATTGTATTATAAGAGATGGGTGCTATTTTTTTATGCATCTAATTGTATTAACTATACAATTGGATCATTGAAAATTTGTTTTAAAAAGTACATTTTTTTAATGGCTCATCTCATATAAAATTTTACTTATCTTCCATTTTTATGACTTATACACATTTTATGCAATTGCATTAGCTTGTATACATTTCATAAATTATTTTTATACATTTTTTCTAATTTTTTATCAATATAACTCTTTAAGCATTAGAAGACATTCTGAATATGGTAAGATGATACTGATAATTTTCTACTTCAGAAAGCGAGAGGTGTTAGGTTCGAGCCCCCATGATCTCATCTGGTGTATCGTAAAGGCAATGGGTATCATATGTGGAGGTTTTACGCTGTTTTCCACATGTAATTCAAAAAAAATTTATAATTAATTAAAAAAATAAATATAACTTCTGCGACGGTTGAAACTAGGCTAATAGCTTTTATAATTAAGATAAAAGAGAATTTTTTCATAAATTTATTCAAATAATTATATTAACTAGAACCTTGAAGGAGAGAAAAAAAAATAAAATTTATTGATTAATTTTAACCACAGGCGAGTTGACAAAATATTTAAATTAATTCAGATTAAGATAAATCCAAAATTTCTTCTAAAAAAAATTTAATTGAATTAAAAAAATTGAAATGGTTGGGCCCACATCCATGGCCAGAAATTGACACTAGACAAATGCATGCAAAAGACAAAACACGGAGCTCTCGCAGCACAGCATTAGAACATCCCAAATGAGAATTTTTTTGTCAAGTTCGGTGCTGGAATTGGATATAAAAGCTATTCCATCCTTTCTTGTCAAAGCCAGAGCAGACTGAGAGATATATAGAGAGAGAACCGCTCTCAGTCGTCACCCATCAGTCATTTCGCCTCCTTCCATTCACTTCACTCTCCACTCAAATCTCTGCAAATCTCACACATCAAATCTTCAAGATCCTTTCTAAAGGAAATCACCTGACTACCTAAGACCTATGACGCTTCCAACTCCATATCTCCTTCCTTCTTGATAGCTTTCTAGTCTCCTTCGACTCTTCCTCTCTCTCTCTCTCTGTGGAAAATAAGTTAACAAATGTAGACTTGCATGAATCTTTTGAATTCCAAGTAAGCTTCTCCAAATCCCATTTTTTTTATTTTGGTTGGAATTTAAGTTTTCTCTTCCATATCTCTGTTTTCATGCAAATGATCCATTTGGGGTGGGTTGCTTCTTGTTTGTGAGAGGACAGCAGAACGTTTCGGAACCTTCGTTCTTGGAGCTTTTCAGAGGTTCTGGTGAATTGGGTTAAGGGTTTTTCAGTGTGAATTCCATTGGATGTGATGGATGGGTTTTCTCAAGTTGGTGGGATCAAATGAAGCGATCACGCAGTCATTGCAAATGAAAAGTAGAGGATGTGGTGAGGATGCAGGGAATAATGACTTGATGGTCTGTCACTCGTTTGCGAGAGAATTGGAGTTGCTGAAAAATGCCTTTGATAACGTCTTTTGTTATGATTCTTTCCTGGAGCTGAGTTTAGAAAGATAGTAATGGGACACAGGGGTATCCAACTATCCAAGAGGCCAATATTTTCAGAGAATTGCAGAAAATGTGACTTTTGGTGAGAAAGAAAATGGCAGCGCCTGGAAGAGTGGCCATCCTAGTGGCGTTGGAATGATTGGAATTGGTTTTGAATTAAGAAGAAATTCCCTAAATTATTCAAATGTGAATTATAGAAGAAGTGGAGGTTCTAATATTGTTATTAACTGCAAAAAGAAGACGACCCAGAAAGCGGAAATGAAGATGGATGATCCCCATTGGTTTCTGGAGAAAAAGGGTGTTTCAGAAAGACAAATATCAAGTCAGAGAAACAACAGAATCAGAAAGATATCTTTAGGGGGTACACAGTGGGAAGGCAATGGTGTTGGCACACATGCATCTCCCGACATCCTCAAGGATATCTTGTTATCCTCAGGGTGGTTGGTTGTCTCATATGAAGGTTTGAATACTCCAATCTATCTTTCTCCATGGGGTTCTTCTTATGGATCTCTTCCACAAGCTTTCAATGCCTTTTCATGGGATTTGTCTCCATCAGTTTCCAATGGGGGGTGTCAAAGTAGTTCTCTATCATTCTCTCATGAGTTTCGCAACAGTGTAAGCAAAACTGGAGGCGATGCCTATGATGTTCAGAAGAAGAAAGTTAAACAGCAAGGAAGCAGAATTTTGATAGATTCCAGTGTATTAAAAGAAAATACACTGCTGCCAAGAAAGCACGAATTTGATAAGCACATTGCTGTGGAAGAAACGAATACTAAGGAATTACTTGGGGATATCGTATCACATGCAGTTCATGAGAAGGAAAAAGTTCATGAGAAGGAAAAAGCCTATGTCAAGGACGAGGGCTTGAGCCATGAAACAGAGAATTCAGATTGCTACATAATAGCTGTTAGAAAAACCAATAAAAGAAATAACAGTCTCATGCACTTAAGGAGGTCTGCTCGTATCAATGGAAAACATGTACCTGTTGATTTTGACATGGAAGATTATGATCCTTACAAAAAATCATCTATATGTGTTGCAAAGGAGTCCTCATTACTACCAGATGCAATGCAATTTAGAGAAGTACACAAGTTGGAAGCATCTTGCATGGTTGAGGAGAAGTCCAATTGCTGCGGAACAGATGCTGTAAAAATCAACCAAATTGGCAGTAGGGAAATGCATCATGTTGGTGAGTTTCTTGAAGTGCATGAAGTGCTGGCATCTAGTCTGGTAAATGAGAAGGCAAAATCCTGTAATAAGGATGAATGCTCAAGTCACAAAGTCAATGATTCTGATTTCTGTGAAGTGGAACTTGAAACCCATAAATCCTCTTGCTCCGATATAGAGGTGAATACTGCCATGGTACTCTGTAATGTTGAAGCAGTAAGGATTGTGCAAAACAGTGTAAATGAGGTTGGTTTGGATTTGGACTACCATGACTTGGAAGCAGAGAAGATTGAACAGAAGACTAAAAGTGAGAGTTGTACTGATTCACATCACCATAAAGTGGAGTCTATAGAGATTGAACAAAACAGTGAAAATGAGGTTTGTGCTGTTTCAGAATACTATAAAGTCAAAGCTATAAAGATTGAGAAGAACAGTAAAAGCAATGAGCTCCAACGTGGAAAATCAGTTGGGGTTAGGAGGAGGTCCATGAGGCTTGTGTCAATTCATAGGAAACATGTTCCCTTAGAGAGTGAGTTGGATATAGAAATGGTGTCCTATAGTCATTGTCTACATCCATCAAGTGAATGTGTGGCCAACAAATTGAAAGAGAGCACTATGGACAAGCCAATATTCCCAATCATTAAATTTAATAAAATGGAACATCAATCACCCATTTTGGATGAAACATCGGTGAAAGAAATCATCGGCGAAAAGGTCGGAAATACACAAGATTTAGAAGGTGAAGGAACTCCCACAAAGAATGATGGTTGTTCTAAGGGAAGTGATCAAGTGAAGATTCCTGTCTCCTGTAAGTGCTCTCCATCACTAAAAAGAAGCGAAACAAAGAATCTGGTTTGTGAGAAGCTCTGTCCTTCATCTACAAAGAGACGTAAGGCCCTTAGTGGGGGAAATTCAAATGGCAAAAAGAAGAAAAAGTGGAGTGGTGGGTGCCGCCTCACAGTAAGGAGATTTGTGAGATATGACAATCAAGAAAAAGTGTCATCTGAAGCAAAGGTTACCATTCTATCTTGGCTGATAGATGCTGGTATATTGACTGAAAACGAGAAGATTGAGCACAAAGGAGGGAACTGTAGAAGTATGCTGAAAGGCTGTCTTACCAGGGGTGGAATTCAGTGCAACTGTTGCAAAAGAGTTGTGACTTTGTTAGATTTTGAAGCCCATGCTGGTAGTGATCTTCAACAACCTTGGGAGAACATTCACCTCAGTTCTGGAAAGTCATTGATGCAGTGCTGGAGTGAAGCATGGGACAGAGAAAAGAAGCAGAGGAAAGTTGGTTTCCAGATGGTAGGAACCAATGATCCAGATCCTAGTGACGATAGTTGTGGGGTTTGTGGTGATGGTGGTAGCTTGATATGTTGTGATAATTGCCCTTCGACTTTTCATCAGGACTGTTTGATGCTCCAGGTGTCTTTCCCCTATCTTTTTTTTAATGCCATTTACTTCATATTATTTCCCAACTTCCATGGTTGTTAGCTTCCCTTGTACTCTAGTATGGTTTAATTATCATAGTTCACAATCTTACAGATTGTTATGAACTCTTTACTTTTACTAGTAGCATGACCCAACACAGATATGTAGGAAGAAGCAAGTAGTAAAGCTCCTCATGTTGTGTGTTTTCTTTTAATATTCCTTTTGTCTTTTATAACAAGTTTTATCACCTTTTTGTTGGGAAGATGGGACCAGATGCAAGACACTGAGGTTGCTACACAGACCAATTAATTGATCTTCAGACTTAACCCATGGGTTCAGGTGATTCATGAGTTCTGACTAATACCATTGATCCTTACCATATTGATAATTATATGGCGACTCACTCATTATTCTTTGAAATTTCAGCTACGGTACCCAGTTGTTGTATATGTTTTCAAAGATGAAAATTGAAGTTCTGAACAGAACTTGATATGGTTATATAACATGTTTGAAGTATGAATTTTATGTTATCATCATCAAGACATTTATCCCTCAACTAGGGTAAGCTCTTTGTGGTCTACTTTTCCACTCTGTAGAACTCATTTGAATTTGGAAAATTGTTTTACATGAGCTGATTGCCTACCTGATGGTCATAGGACCTCTTTATGTTGGCTGTGGACTTGCACATGATGGAAAACATGTAGTGGGGTCAAGCATTATCTTTTATGTTCCAGAAATGGTTATTGTTAACTTCTGATACTTGCCAATGTATTACAAATATGTATTACTTATTGTTTTGGGGCTACCTTATTAGAAAGAAAGAAAGAGAAAAAAAGATATAGGATTATGTGTTTGTTGTGTTCTCTGTTGATTAAAATTTATATTTATATTTTGGTGTACACTTTTTTATGTGCTTTTAGAAGTTGAAGGTACTCCATACATCGGAAAGCAGGACTCTCTTCTAATGCTCTACACCTATTTCAATGGTATTGGACGTGTTTCCTACAAAAATAGGAGTAGCTTGCCATACAGTGGCGATGTCCAAGACAGATTTACTATCTATTCATCCAACTTCCAAATATCCAACACAGCCATGATAAAATGCATCAAAACAAACACAATGGCCGATGACCCTGTGGGTTGCATTGGAACTTTCTACGAAATTGTGGAAATATGGTTAAAAAGCATAGCCATTCTAAGTAACTGAAATAATTTAAGTTCTACTTCATTTTTCTCATTTCTAACACCAACTATTCCAAACTTCAGGTAGCAAGTACCAATTAAAGAAATAGTGTTTAGATAATTATAAATAGCATCACATTTCCTATATGTTCTTCCACGCTCTGGTAACCACATTCTGTACTAATTTATTTTATCTCTTTTTCAGGTTCTTCCTGAAGGCAGTTGGTACTGCCCGTATTGTAGATGTGCCTTCTGTATTATGGATGAACAAGGAAAAGCTCTAGTTAGTGGGTCTTTCATCTTGCTGAAATGCAATCAATGTGGACGTAGATGTGAGGAAACGTCAATTCTTCGATTTTCTAATTGCACCATTTTCTTGGTCTTGAACTTTCCATAACATCAACTAATCTTGATTTAACTCTTTTCCTACAGATCACAGGGAATGTGCTTGGGGACATGATATGCTTAGGATGGGTTCAGTATCGTCGTATTTTTGTGGGAGAAATTGCAATAAGGTGATTCTATGGCCGACATTTTTGGGCATTATTTGTAGGTTTTGCATGGGGGTGATATTTTCTTCTAGAAAGTACGCTATTCTCTGTGTTTCTGTTTCATTTAATCTGCCGTGAACTGTATCACATGGTACACTATTTCATATCAAGAGTTGAAAGTTTTTATATGCATAATTATGGTTTGTCGTTTAACTGCAACTATTCTATGTGGGTAAATACGGCACTTGCTATGACGGCATTGTCATTGTAATGTGCCAAGAACCTGCAGTGTTTATTGAATCCTAGATTTGGGACATACATGGAGGATCTGATTCTTTTCATAAACATAATGGTACAGTAAACATGGCTGTCTATTGATTACAAAGGGCCCAGATTCTTGAACTGATTGGGCTAGGCGTATAATGTTAGCGTTATGAGCAAATAACCCACCAAAATAAACGGAATAAAAACAATCACAAGCAATCACCGAGAATTTTACGTGGTTCGGCCCCACCCGGCCTACGTCCACAAAGCATGATAAAGATATTATTAAGAGAGAATAAATAATACACTACTACACAAGAGATTAAAATCAAACTCAAATTAGGAGCCTCTGACGATTCCTGATCGTTAAGTCACACAGCTCCTCTCTGATGTGCGATTGGGATCTCTTAATCACTGATTTCAGCCTTGACTGTTCTCACGCTGCAGTATCACTGCCTTTCTTCTCCACTGACAACGCCACTATCAGTTTCAGCCGTGCAGCCTCTCTTCTTGCCGTCCTTCACACTGCTATTACCCAGAGAGAATCCCTTAAACAACAGATACTCACGAAGGCTGCCTCCTTGACAGACCTTGCTCTCTTGTCTGTTGTGTATCTCTCTAGATCAGGATGTGTGTTGATGTATGCAGACAACACTTCACCCCTCTAAGAACAGATGGCAGCCACACACCTCTTTCTCAATCTGTCATACACGACCAGCCCTTTGTATGTTCACCTCAATATTTATAACATAAGTTTCCTACAAACTAGCCTCCATACTTGGCAACTTCTAACGGCAGCAAACGTCCATGGCTTAGCAACTTACTAAAATTGCTTATAGCAATTTCCACAGTTGCCCCACGCCCAGCACTTGCCTTATTCCAGTTTGACTGTAATTGTTATTCCTGCTAAATAGCAATTTCCATTTAGATTATCAGCACCTGCTAATTTCATTTGAAGTTTCCCACGCCAATACCCCATGGCTTTAGGAGAAAATCATGGTCTTGACTTTTGTGGAATTGAGCCATATACTCTTAACATATCAGGCATAGTCTAATTCAAATTTTAAAATTTTCCAGGCCTATGGGAAAGAGTACATCCTAGATAAGGTGCAGCAATGCCAGTCAGCAGTATATAGCAGTTCTCAACAATATGCTATATGAAGAATTGCATCCTTTTGCTGGAATAATTTTTTCAATTGATCATTTATTTAAAATCTTTATGTTCAATGCCTTGTTTTAATTCTCACATGCTTCTCCAAAAGGTAATGTGTCCATTTACCCAATAAGAAAAAAAAAAGAATAATAAGGGTAGTATTACGTTTGACTTGGCATCATTTTCATGGTGGGAAGTGCCAACTATTTGCTTTTACTAATTTTATTTCTTATTTAATATGAGGTCAAACACACCTTAATTTGTCTTGCTCTTTGAAATCCTCAAGGGAAAGTTTGGGGCACTGGAACTCTTGAGTTCTTGGGAACTAGTCATTCCCTTGAATAATGGAAATGAAAAAGGTAATGCTTTGTGTACTGTTGATTGGATGACAGTGGAAAGATGCTTAAAACAATGAACCGGGCCTGTAATGGAACTCTCTCTCTTCTTCTTCTCTCTCCCCCTCTCTCTCTCTCTCTCTCTCTCTCTCTCTCTCTCCTTTTTTTTTTTTCTTTTCTTCTCTTTGAGAAACTGAAGAACTTCCAACTTTTCTGGGAAATAAAAGGGAGTCTGAATATCTTGGGTACAGCTTGATGATGATGACTCAATGCCTTGGATGTCTCGGAATCCCTGAGTCCAGTTTTTATTGGGCTGGGTGTTGTTTGTGTTTTTTAGCTGGTGGACGAGATTCATGTTAGATTTTCTGGCCTGATAGCTTAAAAGGCTATGCCCAGGTCTGAACTCATCTACTGTTATTGGTTGGACTATGGGCCACTCTGACCTGACATATTTAACACCTAACTGCACGAGAGTTTTCTTTTTATTGTGTTGATGAGGACCTGAATACTAGCTGCTAACTAAATGGGTTGGGCTTGGACAAGTTCAGTGCTGCCTGACAACTCATAAATAGATATGCCTATATTTGGACACTGGAATATTTTGTTCCATTTCTATGAAATTGTAACAAAAGACCAAATTATGACTGGTAGTGCTCCAGCCACCATGATAGGCTAACATAGGCATTTATTTACGATCTAGGGGAATGGTGGTTGATATGTGTGTCTGTGTGTATACATAAGGTGATACCTGATATTTATGTATCCTTTATGTGCTTAAACTATAGGTAGCTGCAGGCTATATGACAAACTTGAAGTTTCAAATTCTATGGAAGGGGGCTATTCATGGGATACCTGATATTTATGTATCATTTATGTGCTTAAACTATAGGTAGCTGCAGGACTACATGAAAAACTTGGAGTTTCAAATTCTATGGAAGGGGGCTATTCATGGACACTATTACGGCGCCTTGATGAAGATCAGGGCAACACTTCTAGTCTGAAGAAATCTTTTATCATGGAATGCAATATGAAACTATGTTTGGCACTTGCTGTTCTGGATGAGTGTTTTGTTCCTTTATTGGATCCAAGGACGGGTTTGGATATGATTTCTCAAGCAATTTATAATTCTGGGTATGCTTCAACAACATTTGAAAGCTGCACAACCACACAATTTTACTATTTTCTGATAATCCTGCCCTGTCAAAGATGTTTTAACCTGATAGTTGGTTTTGTCTACCTTCTTAGATATGGAAAATATTTAACTGAAAATATTGCACATGTTTATCTTACTTGAACATATGTGATTTTAGCTCGGATATGAGCTGAAATACTACGGCATGTAGGTTGGAGCAGAAAGCACAGGTTTAAGCCTCATAAGGCCTACATTTTCTGTCTGACCAAGCCAGAAAATGTCCCTGGTCCCACAACGTGAGGATATGTAGGAAGCTTTCATCTTATCCTAAGCGTCTGAACTTTGAAAATAATTGTTAGATGTAGAGATTTTACTGGTGACTATTATGGGTGGCATAGTATTTATAATTTACGACCTGATTTCAATTGATTTATGGATTTACCATTTTCAGCATGTTATCATCATGGTTTAATGATCAATTCAGATGGGCAGAGTTCAGATGAACTTGCAGTTTTCATTCATTTGCACATGTGTGCATTAATAATCAGGGAAATAAACATGGTTGCTGTGACTATCAACGAGGTTTTTCTTTCCTCAGATTCTAATGGATCATGTTACATAACTAACTAGAACTTCTGAAAAGAACAGCACGTTAATTCTAGTCATATTGGAAGGTGGTTGGGAGAGACCTTTTTTAAGGAATTTTAGTAGAGGGGAATCATCAGTAGGGAACTGAAAACTGTTCTTCTTTCCTTAATTTTTAAGAGAGAGGCCTACAAAGTTATCATTGTTAGGCTCTCTGGTAACTCTGTCACTGATTTTTTGGCAAAGGTAGGGGTGGATGGGTAGATATTTTTCTAGGTTTCTCATGGCATACCTTTTCCTTAGGGCTGAAACTTGGGTTGGGTTTTAACCCGACTTGCATGATCCGACCCAAAAAATCGGTGGGTTGGGTTATGCATTTTAATATTTCTGGTCGGTTCGGGTTGGGGAAAAAAAACGGGTATGAAATTTGGGTCGGGTTGGGCCAAGCTTTTAAAATTTGACCCAACCCGACCCGACTCGATCCACTTGAATAACTTAATATATAAAGTAGTTGTTGCCCTAATTGCGTCAGGCCTAATCTCGAGTGAGAGCCCGGATGCCCTAAAATCGTGCGAGAGCCAGAGCAAGAGAGCATGATGTGGCTCCTTTCTTCACTCAGATACAACAATACCGATCCTATCCCTTTCTTCTATTCCACTGTTGGAGCCTCACCTCCTCTCTTTTTCCCAGCATTCTCCCTATCTCCTAATCCCACCAACAACAAAGGCACCCACAACAGATTGGTTTCTCCCTCTCCTTCTCCCATCCTCTTTTTTACCCTTCCTTTCCCAAATTGGTTTCTCACTCCCTCCCTGATCGTCCTTTCTTGAATAGCCCTGTTCTTTTCTTCCTTCTTTTTCATTCACCCCACCATTCCACCTTTGACCATTGCTTGTTTTCCTGTCCAATTTTGCCTAGGTCCCATGTTTTCCTCTTCTCCAATAGCTTCCCAGGTATTTTATTTTATATTTTTTAATTTTATTTTAAGTTATTTTTTTTTTAAATCGGGCTAAATTGGGTCGGGCTTATTCTCGGGCTAGAGGTCGGGTCGGGCCGGGTTGTGAAATTCGGGTACCATTTTGGGTCGGGTCAGGCCAGGCTGGGCTCCGTCATTTTCCGTATGCGTTGGGCTCGGTTTATCAAAAATTCAAAATCCGACCCAACCCACCCGAATTTCAGCCCTACTTTTTCTTTTGATTCTCAGTTAAGAATTAGTGTATACCTCTTACACTTTTGTGAATAATATAATTTTATCATTGTTAACTTTTCAAAAGAAAGTATCATATCGATTCTTAAATTTTCTCTAGGCCAAGGACTTCAATTGTTTCTTAAGAATAAGCTCTTGTTCTTCCATTAGGAACTCCAAGACTTGGTATTTTACATATAAATGTATTTTTGAACAAATTTGTTTTTTCAGATCAAATTACAGCCGTCTAAATTATGAGAGGTTTTACACTGCAATTTTGATGAAGGATGAGGAAATCATTTCGGTAGCAACATTAAGGTTTGGATCTTTTGTGAGATAAAATTTACTATATAATCATGCATCGTGCTTCACATGCTGAATGTTGAACAACTTTTACTATGCAGGCTCAATCTGTTTAATAACTTATTGTTTCATGTTATGCCATCCTTTCTATTTTAGTGTCATATCATGTTCAAAATTTTATAGCATGTTATTTGTTGCAGTTGAATTTATAAATTTTAGTTCAAGACTGAAGTAGACATACTTGAAAGATTATGGGGAAAATTCTGATTAATAACTTACTCTTCATGTTATACTATCCTTTCTATGTGAGTGACATATCATGTTCAAAATGTGATGGCATGTTATTCATTCCATCTGAATTTATGGATTTTAGTTTAAGACTGAGGTAAATGCGTACTTGGATGATTAAGCGGAAAACTCATACTACTGATTCTCTTACCTAAGATATCTATTCTCTTCATCCTTTTTTTCTACATTTGCATATCAAGTTTTTCTCTAAGACATGAGCCCTTCGATGTGATCAAGGTTCTCAACAAGCGACAATGTCTCTCTCACACAGAGTTTCAAAGGTGTGGATGCGTACCGTAGAGCCATCCTTAATATTATTGCACTAGTACCTTGGGTCATACATATATGTAATACAAAGGGTAAGCAGAAAAATAAATACCACAAGATCTATCTATCTATCTATCTATATATATAATGCCCCTACACTTTTGATCAAAATAGTTTTTTTTATCAATTCTGATCTGAAATATGTTCGACGCCCCTACTCGCTCCCATTTGGAGGTACGAGTGGGACCCGAATCTGGACCTTCTTTCGGCAACACAAATAAAAATGGGGCTGAGACAATATATATATATATATATATATATATATATATATATATATTTTTTTTTTTTTTTAACATGGTAAACCCACTGAATGGGGAAACCTCCACGTGCCCATTTATAGGCAAAATTTCCACTATAGTAAAGAGATTTTTATAAATACACTGTCTCTACAATGTTTTGCAAAATTGGATCCATTTAATCAACTCCACAAGAAGCCAAGATTACAATCGTCCAAACATGCCAACCATACAAGCCTGATGATCAGAATGACTATCAACCAAGCTTTGCCAAAATACCAAGCCAATCATTAGGAAGCCCTATGCGGTTATTAGTTTTTTTTTCTCAGTTGCAGCCAACTTATAAATATAGAAAAGAAAGACATCCACTGTTCTACTATTGCTTGGCAGAAACACATGACTTGCTTCACTGTTTGTTCAAGAATTCTGTAGTGGCTTCAACTGCAACTGCCAGGCCTATCTGATTGCTTTGAGGATGTGGAACAAATTGACATTCAATCTATATCACATATGATATATCAAGACAAATTTTTTTTTTTTTTTGAGCAGTCAACAATTTTTTTTTTTTGAAAGATATATATCACAAATTTTCGCCTTGAATAATGGATATATCAAGACAAGTTATGAGATATAAACAGGATTTAAGTTGATTAACACTCTATTCAATCTAAGAGAGTGAAAAGGGTGAATGGGTGAGAGGATAGTGAGAGGGTTGAGATTTGTGGTGGGAAGAGGGGATAGGGTGACTTCTCGGAAATGTTTGTGGCTGGAGGAGTTGAAGTTGAAGGAGAGCCATCCATGGTTATTTAAGAAAGCAATAAAGAAGAATTCTAAAGTGGAGTAGAATTATGACATTTTGGGGGATATTATTATTTGGTTTGTAAGGTTTAGGCGGGCCTGAAGGGATTTTGGAATCTTAGATTATATTCAACTTTTATTTTATTAATTGTTACCGTGATTAGGAAGGAGGATATTAGACTTCTTGGAAATGTTTCTGGCTGGAGGAGTTGAAGTCGAAGGAGAGCCATCCATGGTTTTTTAAGAAAGCAATAGAGAAGAATTCTAAAGTGGAGTAGAATTATGACATTTAGGGGGATATTATTATTTGGTTTGTAAGGTTTAGGCGGGCCTGAAGGGATTTTGGAATCTATGATTATATTCAACTTTTATTTTGTTAAATGTTACCATGATTAATAGGAAGGAGGATATTAGGTTCTGGTAGGTGTTCCATCAGGTAATTTCACAATAAAATCAGGTGTCAGAGAATTACATAGGAGTTCAGTGGCACCTCCTTAGATGTCCTTAGTATGGAGAGGTAAGGCCCCACAGAGGGTACAATCTTTCCATTGGTGTGTGGTGAAAGGTATATGACTTGATGTAATTGGAGGAGGAAGGTTACACAATATGGTGTACATTTAACTTACATCTTGTGTGGGAATGTGGAGGAACATATAGATGCCCTTTTTTTCTTTGGACTTTGGAACTGGTTCTTAGATTTATGTGTTGCTCTTGGGTTTTGGAAAGGATGGTCTTTGAAGAACTAGGACGTTGGTTTGGAGGTGCTTTAAGGGAAAAAGGGAGGTTAGTGTGGATGACTATCCCAATTCCCAACTATTATTTTTGGAAGATGCTATACTTACTCTTAAATTATACTTTTTTATACCCTCATTTTGCATGGCAAAACACAATTGGTTGGACTTACAAGAGTTGGTTATGAAACCAATCAAATGATTTGCCACTTCATCATAGGGTATAATTCAAGGGTAAGTTTAGCATATTCATTGCTTTTGGTTTGCGAATGGAGAGGAATGCTAGAATTTTCGAGTATATAGAGAAGTCTTTGTAGAGAGGTTTTTGAAGGGGCAAGGCCTACACATTCTATGGCTATTGGGATGCAAAGAGTTTGAGGATTTATAATTTGATGACTTTCTGAGTGCCCAGTTAGAATGCTTGAAAGGTAAGAGGGTTGAAGAAGAAAATATCTCAAAAGTGGGACCCTCTCTCATGGGTTAATTTAAGTTTAATCTAGATGGGGCAACAAGGGGTAAACAAGGTCTAATGGATGTGGTGAGTAACTTCATGACCTTCTTGGCTATATGTTAATGTTCTTGTCTAATCTAGTGGGGACTAGGGACTGCAATGAGGTGAACTTTTGGCCATTAGAAAAGAAATCACTTATTGGGTTGGGAGTTTAACAATTCTCAATATATTTTTGTTTTTGAGGATCAATATATACCTCTTATATTGGATATTAGATTTGACCTCCATTGCAACACCCACAATTTTATCACTAATCAAATTCGCTGATTTAATCAAAACCAATTCATATTTCCTTCAGTTAACCATATATCAAAGTAATTGAATAATGAACTCGAAGCCGATCAAGTATTTGAGTAGCACCAGATGTTCCATCTTAAATGAACTTCTAAGAAGTTTCTATCAAGTGCTAAATAACTTACATCTAATTTCTATAATAAAGCATCAGCATGTAATAGAAGTATGGCAATCCCATAAATGTAGGTGTGAATAGATGAACAATCACGATAACTTTGAAGAAACCTGACCTGTACAATAACTTGACAGAAGAAATCAAATGATGCCCTTGTTAATAGAAAAGATTAGACTTGAAAACTTATCTATCTATTCATTACAGAACCATTAATAAAGGGCATTGAACCAAAAAAGCTAGACCATCCAAAGTTTGTAACAAGTCATGACATGTCACTATTTTTCAAAAGGTGACAATCATAATCCAATAAGAATCTCGCTAATATTATTCTAATATATGTTAACATATCTTAACCCACCCTACACCCACCCCCTCAAAAAAAAAAAACTACACTTGAGTTTGAATTTATTTAATCGCATAATCAGACAGCCAGATGTTGCTATTTGGTGGAGCAGAACGTGGATGTGATGGAGCAGAGTAGATGACAAGATCAATGTGCCACAACTGATCCAACCATGTAGAAACAAGAGATAGGGATTGGCATTTTGGCACAGGAAATTGACAAATTCAGATGATATCAACGATTGGATCATAATTTAAGATAAATGCAAATAGATCAAAAGCAGAAAATCGAGACATGGCCAATACTGCAAGTGAACTTCTTTGGTTCAAGTCACTCATGACTAAACTCAATTTTCCACCATCTGACTCCGCCATGCTGGCATGTGAGACATATAGCCTCCAATCCAGTTTTTTATGACCATACCAAGCACGTTGAAGTCGTGACATTTTATTCATGAAAGATTTTGGCTCATGTAATTGTCATACCACATGTCAGATATAAAGATCAATGGCCCGATATGTTTACAAAGTCTATTCCTTGATCAAGTTTGCAAACTATCTATGGCAAGCTGGGTATGCTTGATATCTATGAGTTTAAAGGGTAGTGATAAAATGTATAATTTTAGAGTGTCTCTTACCATACTTGTACAACAATATAGAAGGTTTTGGCTTATGTTTATTCTGTCGTAATTCCCTTAATCAAGGAATTTTACTGTTGTAATTTTGCATCTCGAGGAGGTTCGGGAAAGTTGCTTCAATATTTTCCCATCTTTGTTTGCCGCTGAGAAATACTTTGATTGCCTTAGACCATTGAAGATAATTTCTCTCGTTAAGAGGGGTATTGGTAATTTTTGAAAGTGGATTTTCATAATTTTTATCATCCAAGGCCATTTTAAATGGGAATAATCAAGAATAGAGAGTAATGGATACAATGAAAATGAGCAAGAAGTAAAAGTATCAAATGATACAAGTAGAAATGAAATGATAGCTGAACAAAATCTAGAAATAATGCGAAAAAGAACTTAAGGAAGATCAAGAAATGACAACTTGAATGGGGATTTGACCAAATAAAAAGAAAAAAGGAAAATAAGTGCTGCTGGAAGAGAAACAGAGAAATAACAGTAAAGGAGACAACAAAATAATGTTGCAAGTATCCTTAGCTTGCAGTAGGAAGAACCCACTTGATGGGCCCCACCCTAGATGTAATCAAAGATGACGTGATGGGGATGAATATAGGGCCAAAAAGAAAAGAAAAAAAGATAGTAAAGATGGGGGTCCCACTGATTGTGGATGGCCAGATAAAGAAAGGATGGCTAAGATGAAAAAGAAATAAGGTATTTTACTTTTTTGTTTTTTTGTAGATGAAGATAAAGGAAATCACTGGCCTGGGATGATGATAAAATATAGATGAAAATACCAGAGATGAGGCTCACAGAACCTACACTTTGGAGTTTGGATACAATGATAGCTTCTATGGAGTGCTGAATCTTCACTAGGAAAAGGTGGAAGAAGAAGATGGTTTAAGGAAAAGGTTGCTGATGAAGAGAATATTTTCTGTGAACTGTTTTCTGTCAGTTGTGACATTGTATATATAGGCAACAATGTAAAATTACAGCAGCAAAATCTCTTGATTAAGAGTATTACGACAAGATAAAAGTCAAAACCTTTGTATATTGTTGTTAAAGTATGGTGTACTAAGAGACAATCCGAAATTATATACATTTTATAACAAATTGGCCAAATTGAGCCACAAGTAGTGCTCAGTTGCTCACTAATATTTTGCTAAATTTTTTTCTTGTAGTTTTTTTATTATTATGGTGATCTGCTTCTCCAATTACCTTGTCACACAAATTTGGTCTTGCCGTTCTGTAGCCTGTGTACTTTTATGCGGGAAAATAGATTCTCCTTTGGCACTTTCTTCTTTTCACTTTTTTGTGATACGTAGTTCCCTACTCAACTTCCTTCTTGAGAATTGAATTATAGATATATTTATATTTCAATCTCAAGAGTAACTGTCATCATCACCAACAACCATTTTCCCATCTATCTGTGGGATGGGGATACCCATGTTATCCCAAAAAAAAACCACTTTCCCATCTATCTGTGGTTGTCTTCTTGAGTTCTAGTTCCCCACTCTAATCTCAAGATAAACTAGTTATCTAGATTTTCTAAGTATAATTTGCTTGTGCCATTTGTGCCCTTGTTTCTTGTTTTAGAGTTAGTTATGCAATGGACACTTCCAAAAATGTCATGCAAGCCTTTTGGAAATGTTTCATAGAAATGTATTCTGGATGTGATCTTCTTTGGCGGTGCTTCAATTTACAATTTGTTACTTCTTCACTCATTCTGTAATAAGATTGTATCTTTAAAAGTGAAATTTTCATCAACTAGTGAATTGATTCCTCTACTAGTTTCATTTTATTTTAGTAGGCCTCAACAGGTTGGATCTTACCATTGATTTAAATTGGTTTTTGTTGTGCTTGGCACATGTGTCAGGCTCCATGGAACACAATTAGCAGAAATGCCATTCATTGGAACACGACCCATATATCGACAACAAGGCATGTGCCGTCGCCTTTTGAGGGCCATTGAAGATGTAGGCAGCTTTTTTATTTGTAACATTATAATGTTATACTAGAAGCTACTCTCACAGTCATTTCTCTCTTCTTCATATGTGCCTTCATATCTCTCCACTTAATATATGGCCTATTTCAAGAACAAATTGACTATTTGCTCTCTCTCTCTCTCTCTCTCTCTCTCTCTCTCTCTCTCTCTCTCTCTCTCTCTCTCTCTCTTATTGTGTATGTATGTACTTTATAAAAAGTATTCACTATTAAGGTAAATGATTAACAACTTTCGTGTTTGTTTTTACAATTAGAGTTTGTCATGGTGAGATCGCATTTAGGAGTTTGTATTTTTATAGAAAAAGATAGGGGAATCATTTTCTATCAAAACTATTGCTGAGGTGCTTTATTTTTTGATCCTTCATAGCTGAATTGTTCATGTGTTTTATTAGCTTGTTTGTCTTCATTTATTGATGTTTGTGTTTAGTAACCTTTTTTTTTATCTTCATTGATTGATACATATGCAAGCTTGTTCATGGACTGGGCTTTTTCAAAGAAAGCCCAAGCCTGCCATTTAAAGCCCGTTTATTTTGCACCTGGCATTTTTTTTTTTGCAACTTAAAAATCTAACTATACAGATTGCAAGTGGACTTAAAGACCTACCAACAGTTAAAATTTTAGTCCAAAAGGACAGATAGACTGGGAAAACAGTAGTAGCCACAAATATTGTTCTGAATCAAAAGGGGCAAAATGTGATATGTGTTTTTGTGGCTATTGGTCAAAAAGCATCTTCCGTGGCCCAAGTAGTGCCACTTTCTAGGAACGAGGGGCAATGGGGCAATGGAATACACTATTGTGGTAGCTGAAACGGAGGATTCACCTCTCTGCCTGATCTTAGGTCCTGACTCACCCTCCGTGGACGAATCTTGCAGAGGAACCCTTAGTTTCGGGGCATTGGATTCTCACCAATGTTTGGGTTACTCATGCCGACATTCTTGCTTCCGCTTCGTCCACACCTGCTCGCACGGGAGTTCCCTCTAAGCGGAGTGCTCCCCTACCGATGCATTTTTCATCCTACAACTTCGGTAGATCGCTTAGCCCCGTTCATCTTCGGCTCTGACATGTATCTTGGGAGGAAGAAAACATGAGGCTCAGAATCGTGGTTGTATTCAATATTTGCAAATGAAAGGGGAATTGATCCATGGTTGATTCCATAACATATAAATAGGAATTGCTAGTTGTACCTCGTAAAAAACGTATTTCGTGGAATTAGCCATTCTAGTTCTTTTAGAAAAAGATTCTGTTCAAGTAAACAAGGCATGGTTACAGGAGCCTGTCCATCGCATATATGCTCCAAGGGACATCGTGGCATATTTCTAGATATTTGATCTTAATAGCTAGTCGAATGACTAGAAATTGATTTTTGAGATGAAATTTTAAGGAATGATAGATCTTTAAGTCTGCTATCGACCTATACGGTTAAATTTTCAATTTACAAAATAAAAAATAAAAAAATAAAAATAGTACCAGATATGGCCTTGTGATATATGTATATAATATATATAAAAAATAAACGGTCTAAAAGGCCAATGGGCCTTGATGGATTTTAAATAAAAGCCCAAACCTGGCCCGCCGGACAATTTTTTTGTCCAAGCATGTGTTTTTAAGTTGGGTTTGGGACAGGTTTGGACAAATGAACACCCCTATATATATTTTTAACAAACATTTTATCTTCACTTATTTTTGTAGCCGTGGTTTCTTTCCTTTTCTCCTTTCAAATGAATGTCTTGGGAGCTTGCTGTATCAATTTGTAATTTTGTATACTTTGTTAACCATGTAATTAGAATAACTTCTCCAATTAATTTTTCAGCACCATTTCACATCTATAATGGGTTTATTCCTTCTTTTTTTATTGCTTCTTTGTTTGGCTTACGAAACCAGTGAGAAATATATTTTTTTAGGATGATTAGGTTCGATTTTTCTCTTCGGTCCTCTTGCAATACCGTTGATGTTTTAACTATCATTGTTTAGCATTTTAATTTTTTAAATTTTAGTTTATTATTTGTATTACTATGTGATTTTAATAACTACATCATATTGAGCAAACAACCTACAATCTCCACGTGTCCCAAAAAGATATGGTCCAGAGGAGCCATTGCAGAGTCACGTGGGCCCTTCATATAAGCCCAACGCGGACAATATTGTGCTAGCAGGATAGGTCGTTACAGTTCTACACATTTTATTCAAAATTAACAGAGAAAAGGTTTTTGTTCATGTTAAGTGGCATTCTGTGGATGATACATTGGAGAAAAGGGGTTAAAAACAGGTGGATAAAATGTCAGCCCGTGGGTGGGGCCGGGCTAGGCTGGGTTCAAGGCAGCCCACTTATAACCTTTGTATCTAAGTGTCTTCCAATTGAGTGGGTTCTTCTGATATACCAATGCACTTTTACTTGTGTATTCATTCCCCCTGGGACCAACTAAATTTCCTCTATTGGAAAATGACTTGTTTGTGCACCTATCCTGATATTCTAGATCTGCTATGGTAGCATCCAGCACTTCATCCACCAGTCTTCAATTCTGGACATCAACAAATGTTGATACCACTATACTGTTACCTGCTAGCTTAACTTATCTTTCTCTTTCAGCTTTAACATAGTAATGACATTGTTGCATGTCTTGTATCATGAAGTTTGTATCTATTATGGGATTAACAATAAGTTTTGGTATATTTTCACACCTTAACCATGGCAGAATTACATGGTTTAGATTTGACTTTTGTTAGTAAGGTGGTTCAAAAATAATAAATGATTGGGAAATAGTAGCTAAAATATAATCAATTCCATGTCTCCTGTAGAGCACAAGGAATCTTAAGGTCTTGTCAAAAGAGTCACATGGAAAATGGAGGAAACTTTTCCTCCTTGTATATACGGGAAAAACCTTTATAGGTTCGGTAAGCCTTCTAGAAGTAGAAAGGGTTGGGCTTGGGACACATGTGCAGTCATGCACGCTGAGCCTAGCCGTGCCAAGCCGAATGTGGCATGGTGAAGTGAGATGTGGGCTTTGGGCATAGGGCATGTGCCAAGATCACATGAAGATCCATACTCTGATCCAGCCAATTATCCATTCCATTGTCCTTTTGCTACGAGAACAATTCAACTTTTTTGCTACATAACGCAAGTTACCATTTGTTACGTAATGTGCTTGCTATAGGCTCTTGTGGTTGTCCAAACTAGTTGATGAAATTTGGCAGTAGCCACCCAAGTTGTCCAACAAAAGAGTGCCACATGAAATGGAACCCTCTAGAAGTCTCTCCAACAACTCCCCACTCTAAATATGTTCTAATGCCAGTGCCTGCACAATAGAGAACTAAGACAGAAATTCTTCTCCTTTCCTTTCTTCTTTTCTATCATTCACTCTCTACAATATTGTCTAAGTAATCTGTAATTCTTGGGGAGAATAAAACACAACAGATTGTGTCTGTGGGGGCTAAGGCTATGAGTGCAGCAAGTCTTGACCATTCAATTGGAGCAGAGGCTATTTGATCCTGGAGGTAGAGAAGCCAGCAACCCTTCTGCACTTGAGTACACATCATTGAGGGGGCTACTCTATCTTTAATATACCGACACTAATGTGACTTGGCTTTTACTTCATTTCCTTCTCTTCCCTCCATTACTTCTAGTATTTTTTTTTTGTTGCTAACAACTTTAGAACAATATAGAATGTGACATCTTCTTTGCGACAAAACTGGTGTAGAGGATGAGACAAAGTGAGAGGCCAGGGAGGGTGGGGGACGGCAGGGAATAGAGTTGAGCCGATCAGGCTTGACAATTGGATGAATTCAAACAAAAGCCAGATTTGAATCGTCATCGGGAAAGAATAATCTTTCTAGATTACTTTGGATTAGTGGGCCATTTAAGCAACCAAAATATACCATTCCTAATAAAAACTGGTGACTCCTTCAGAATATTGAAATTAATCTGAGTTCCTTTTCCCGAAAAAAAAGGGCTACACCCACGGTCTGACTAGTAATCATCATCAGTCATCTGCTGGAAAGGACCATGAAAATTGACCACACTTCACTAACATTTAAATGAATCAATTTTCTGTCAAATAATATGGCAATTACATTTCTTTTATTCACTAAACATTCATTTTCTGAAATTTAACTTTACAGATGTTATGTTTTTTAAGCGTGGAAAAGCTGATTATACCTGCAATCCCTGATATGTTGGAGACATGGATTAAATCATTTTCCTTCAAACCTCTAGAGCCATCTCATAAAGCGGAAATTAGGAATTTTAGCTTGATGGTATTTGCTGGAACAACATTGCTGCAGAAGCCCATGTTCAATGCGGAAATGAAGGACGTGAAAGGTAATCATTTGTTGTGGAAGGCCATGTTTGGTAGTTTATGTGACACTACATGAAATTGATTTTTTTTTTTTTTGTTTCTTATGAAATTTGGTTATGTAGATGATATAAGCTACCTTTCGTAAAAGGAAAAAAGGATGATATAAGCTGGTTCAGATTCCTCCCATGGAACAACTATATATTTGATTGATCTGCTCAGATATATGAACTGTACAAGTGGCCCTTCTTTTGGTAAGTGGAGTTCTCTATTAGATTGGTTTATCATGATGGTAGATGCCTTATCTTATGTTGCTCCTGTTGAATGTGGACAAGTGGCTTTTCTCTTTTTCATCTGTCAATTATATTGGCGTGACCATCAAATGATGAGATATTAAAGCATAGCTATGCCATGATGGTTCTTATCAATTCAGATCTATATTTCCATGTGGTGGACTCCCCTGTTACTATTTCCAATGAACTAAAACCACCTCACCTTCGAGAAGGTTTTATTACCAAATCAAAAAAATCTGAAAGAAAAGATACCTTTCTTCATTCTTACCAACTTTGGAAAAGAGAGCTATAAAACTCATTCACAAAAGAATTTTGCAGGTGGTCACATCCTTCACGTTGTAGAAATTCCCTTACAGTGGAGTGCTGAATGCAGCTTTGCATGGATACCGGGATTCGACTTTAGGGCCACATGAAGAGATAGAAGATCCTAGTTCGGTTCTGCTAATGTGTTAGCCTCTTGATCCATAGATTCATGTCATTTTGTTTCTGGGATTTTGCCGTGCCAAAGTTCGATTCAGTATGTGGACATGGTGCTACAGAATATAGAAATGAGAACCTCTCATTATCTTCAGCTAATGCGCTTCTATGGTCTCGAAGTTGTCAGCACACTGACTAAATGGGCTTAAAATGCTGGGAAGAGTAATGATGTCTTTTGGCATTAGAAGCTAATGCTGGCTGCTACCTTATTATTTTGTCTGAACTTGTTTCTGTATGTTGTATATGTTCTGCATCTGTTTTTTGTATATGGAATTGGAGTCTGAGGACGAAAGATGGATGAATATTGGAATACAATTCTGAGTTTCCCGAAGTGAAGTGCAGTGAGATCGGATATAGGTTTTCCATCTGATCACCTTGTAGAGTGACAAGTTTTCAGAAGCAATGGAAGCAAATAATGAGATACTGTTAGTAAAGTATATAGAAGCTGGCTAATGTCAAAGGGAAATGATTGGCACACAATATTTTTTATAACAAGGGATGTTGGTGTACCTTTCTACCAATTAAATGAAGACAGGTGGACAAAAAAACAAGTCTAGTGTCCCTTGTTATAAAAAACATCGATGTTCCTATCACTTCTCATTGTCAAATACGACAGAGTTCCGTTTCATTATAATTGTGCTTTGTATATTAGAAGTACTTCCACCTTCTTTTAGGAAAAAGATCAAATCCATTTATGAGCAGTAGGTTGGACTGTTGGAGATCCTCAAGTTGTATTCCGAAATGGGTACCAATGATCTTCATATGAGAGCTGTATTTCTTATCCATCCAACATTGTCGTTTCAAATGCACTGTGGGAAGGTGACATTGATGTCTAACCCTTCAATTTTTTTTATAAGCAGAGCGTAGTGGATCTGCTAGAAAATTGTTCACCCTCGAGCACCCTAGCTGCTTTTTCCCCCCTGCTATGGATATGTTCCTCATTCTCCATCGACTGCCAGTTCAATCAGTAATTCGGTTCTCAAATTCTCACTCTATAATCCAGGTAATTTGTTTATCTTGCACTCTCATCTTTTGCTGCTGCTTTTTTACTGACAGTTCAATATCTCTGCGACATTGATATTTCATCTTGTGTCTGTTGAAAATCAGGATAATTAACTTGTGGGTATCACTAGGTAAGTCGGCCTATGTAAAACCTAATGTATCACTGATATACCAATATATCAGTCAGTCGGTAGGCTTTATCAATTGAACCAGGCTGAGGCTGCCGGTTTTTTTTATTTTCGGATGCAGATGACCACATATTATCTAACAATTGTTACGAAATTTGGACTTATGCTGGGTGTTATAAACCAAATGTATTGGTTGTTTAAGTTAAAATCTTTATTTTTATTAAAAGCGAAAAAGTATCATTTTAGAGAGAGAAACCCTTTATTTTCCTCAATGGATTTTCTTATCTTCCTTCCCTCAAGAAATGAATTTGATAGAAGGAGAGGAAAATGTCACATTTCTTGATATCTTGACAAAGAACCAGTATTCCATGGAAGAAAAAGGATTCTCATTTTCCTTTTAAATGACAAACAACCTCTAAGAATTCTTCGCTCTGGATTTCATTCAGTCAGTCTAGCTCTTGCAACCAAACATCCAACCTATTTCACTTCATTTTCAGTTATTCTTGCAACCAGAGATGACCTCAAAACTAGGAATGGAATCATGGAAATGAAATGATTTTGGTTGGCTTGATCAACACTGAACGCTAGTCTGGTTAACACGTCAGGAATCCTCCCCTTAAGAAGTGAAAGTTCTGAGTTTAATCCAAGCCCAAACAGTCTTGAGTGATTTGGTTGAACTTGAGCCCAATGAGGGAAATAAATCTCTACGGATATCGGCCGATATACAGTGAGATTTTTTTTAAAATATTAGAAGAGAGATTTCGGCTGATATCCGAGATACCGGTAATCCAATTTTTTTTACCCTTGGGCCCAGTAGGCCTGACAAGAAGCCGAAGCACAATAAAAAGTTTGAGTGGATCCATGATTTTTGTCTTTCATATGTTTTTGAGTTTGCTGGTTTTTAACCATGGTCGGGAGTTTAACTATGATAGAGTTAACCTAGTTCTGGTATCAATTGAAATACCTTTACTTTTTTTTTTTGGATTAACGTGTGGAAACTCGGACACAGTCCTACTAAAACTCCCACGGGAGCCCACTACCCCTAAGGCACACCGAGATTAGGCCATGGGAGCTCGAACCCTCAACCTCCCGCTTCTTTAGGCGGGAGGCAACCAGTTGATCTACACCCATGTGGGTTTAACTATTCTTTATACTTATTATGTTCTATACAAATCGGCCTTTCAGGCTTTCAAGCTTGATCATAGCCTGATTATACAATGGAATTGAAACACAAGCCCAAGCCCAAGATTATTGTGGTCTAAACGAGTGTGATTGGGAAAGCAGAAAGATTGGAACCAAATAATATGAAGACTAGGGGAAGACCATTTTGGCATCACACACTTTCAATTAGAAAATGTACGGATTTTAAAGCTCGTGTATCTGGCTTTATTTGTAATTATTTTTGAAATATTGTAAAATAGAATTGTCATTATTTTTATGTAAGGAAAATTTTCCTTTTTTGATGAGCTTTAACATGTGCAAATGGTGACTATTGTTCTAAGTATTAATTCAAAAGGAATGAAAAATACAGGTCGGGTTGAGGCCTAGTACATGAAAGCCAAGTTTTGGCCGAAAATCTGAATTTGAGCCTCATTTTGTAAAGTGTAATTTTCTTTAATTGATATTATATTTATAAATTTTATTTTACAGAATAATACAAAAAATCGGTTTCCTACATAAATTCAGAAAAAAAAAAAAAAGCCGGTTTTAAGTCAAAAGAAGCTTGACCCTTGATAAGCACACATACATTTTGAACTTGAAATTGGGCTTGTAATGGGGACATCTTAGAAGAAGAATTGGAAGATCAATTTGAAGGTGTTGTTGAAATGGGACTCAAAGTCCATGAACAATTTGAAGGTGACAAGTAGGGGTCCAAATCTCGACTGAGATTTGGCTCAAAAAGAGAGAGAGAGTAATATGGGTCGATATTATGGAACCAAAATATTCGCCGAGATGCCGAGATCTCGACCCCACTGAATTTTGAACCCCTAGTGGCAAGAGAGGGCCTTTAAAAAGTTAACCCAAACACAAAATGCTAAAATAAAGGCCCATGAGGTGTATACATGAGTTACAGCCTCTTTTTTTTTCCTTTTTTTTTAAAAAAAAATTGGGCTTAAATAGATCCATTTAAAAGGCTCATTTTCTAAGAACAAGCAATTGTGATGGGATTACAACTCCACCTCTTCAATCACTGAAATTCTTTTCTATACCTTTTGTTCACCAAGGAAGTATTCAAAATTAGAAGAAGATTCCAAACTTGGCTGCCACCTGCTTACCCTTTTTTATTTTTTATTTAATGATGTAATAATGATGCAAGAATGATGTCATGTTAGGAAATTGCTTGGATGTGTGGCATATGGGATATTTTTTCAAATTTTATAAGCAACCATCATGAAATAAGAGTGCCTTAGGATGCCGATATGCATTGCTTGGTTTTGATTGAGGTGAGTTCTAGCTATTTTCTTAGATTTTTTTTGTTAGTTAATTTTATATTATTTAATTCATTTGCAATTTTAATGACAACAATTCAATTTTGAACCCTTGTGTGATTTTTTCATAGGGAAAATTTTCTAACCTCGGTGAGATTTGGGTCTTTGTTGATTTTTTAGGTAAGGTGCCTTTGGTTCTCCTTTGAAAATCTAGATTCACATATCAAATTGAGCTAGATTTTGATTTTGGGTGGTCAGTATTTTTTATTTCCTTCCTCAGTTAAGTTTCTAGAATGCAAATTTCCTAGAAATTTCAATTCTCAACTTTGAAGAATTTTATCTTAATTCAGAGGGGTTGGCCTGATGGCTAAAAACCCATCTCAGGAAGCAGGGGTGTTGTGTTCGATTCACGCTAATGCCAAGGGGCTCCCCATATCTTTATCTGGTATTTGTAAATTGAGAGGTTTTCACGTGCCAAAAAAATAAGTCGGGTGAAACTCTTAAGCACCTTCAGTCATAAAAAAAAAATTACCTTAGATATTTTCTATGAGAATGACTAATTCAAGTTAATCTAAGCTTGGGCTCCGGTCCTTAATTTACAATTTGGGCTATGCTCAATCAGGTCCAAAACCCAGTCTGACCAGCCCGTGTTGCTGCCATTCAACTATTCTTGACTCTCACCCATTTTAGGATTCCAGGTTTTTTAAGCTTGATGTAACCTGGGCGTCCCACATTGGAAGTGCCCCAGGAAATCCCGGATTTATAAGCGAGGGTGGGAAACGTTGGAATTGGCTAGCCATTTTGAGTGTGAAACCGACTCATGACAATTTGGTATCAGAGTAAACCGGGGCACTTTCGTGTGCGACCGAGACTTCCCCTTGGGCATGCTAACATATACTGGCTGAGGGCAATATGAGCCTGACCTTGGAGAGGGCAAAAGGCAAGAATATACCGGGGGTTTTGTAGTTGTATGAGCCATATATAAAAGAGGTGTGGGTCCCTTGGCGAGGGTGCTGGGGATTGGACCGGAGAGCATGTAACGTGAATAGAGTCCCACATCAAAAGTACTCTGGAAAAATCCTGAGTTTACAAGAAGGGGCAGAGAACTTTGGAATCGACAGCCATTTTGACTGTGAAACTGACTTGTGACATTGATCTCCACTACCTTGCCTATCTTTGGCTCCACCAACTCTAGCCTCCCATTCGAACTAGAAATCTCCCTCCCAGCCTTTCTTTCCATCATTTCAGTGACATTCTAGTGAAAATCCAAATTTAGTATTTCTCGTATCTCTGAAAATGGTACTTTGGTCTTTATAAGAGATTCATGTCTCCCATTTGTGATTCTGAGTTCGATGATACTACAAATATTTCAGATTTTTGCAGATCTTAATTGAGTTTCTATTTTTCTTTATGAAATTTGACCAAATAAGCAATGCTCAAAGCTTGTTGTGTAGCTGGATCTAATTTCTGTGTAGATATGGATATTTTGTAGACACAAAATCATTTGAACAGGTATGGCTTGTGAGAACTATTTTATTCTATATGTTTTGTTATTATACATTTTTAAGAATTCTAAACAAACCACAAAGAGAAGACTTTCTTGACTTGAGAGGAGAGAGAGAGCATTCACCAATCATATTTTCAACTTTATAATATAATTTATATTGGAGAGATCAAAGGCGTTCACAACAAAACAAAGCCTGTTAGTACGCTTAACATTTCTGTATGGGGTTGCACATTAATTGTAGACATTGTATTATATGTGCAACAAACAAAATAATCCGAAGTATAAGACATGGTTTTCATGTGGTGACACCGGTCTCCTGCACAATGTTTAGCTGTTCTACCTCCCAAATTAACTTTGCTGTCCCCTCATCCTGCTCTGGTACATATTCCTGAAATCAACATTCACATGAACGAAAAAATAAATAAAGTTTGATCACTTTTCACCTTGCTTTTTAAGAAAAATACTAAAGATATTAATGATTTAAATAATAAAGAAAATGGAATTTGTTCCTTTGTTTATCTATCATCATTTGAGTGGTTGAAAATGTATAAAACCGATTGTACATTCTAAAAGATTAACTCAGTAGGTGAAGTAACCCAAGTCCTTCATAAACCTCTAGATCTCCTAATGTATGACTTATTCGCAGCCCAACAATCCTTCTCCAACGAGGCCGTTTATTGGTGAAAAGGTATAGGATCAATTATCCATTCCAAAATACTAGCCTAATAGGTGTAACCAAAATCCTTTATAAATCTCTAAATCTCCTTTATAAGCCTGATACCTAACTTGATACCATTTGTTAGAACTTAATATCCATCCCACAAAAGCTAGCATAATAGGTGGACTGACCCAATTCCTTTATAAATCCCTAGATCTCTCTACATTTGCAATGTGATACTCATTCACAGCTCCAACATCATTAAACACCATTAAGAGTTTAACATAAAAAGATAAATAGATTCCAAAACCAATAAATCCACTAGAAAATTGTGGGTCCATTCCTTCTTTTCCTCATAGGGTAAACTAGGGTATCAAGAATGACAGAAAAAAGAGAGTTGAAGATACCTTATTAATTATCATTATAATTACTTATTCTATCTTATCTAGAGTTTAGTTCATATTATGAACTATATTTTTTCACTTGGGTTTATAAAAAGTAATATTCATTATTACCAACATTTTATCATGCTCTTTTTCTACATCATTTGAGAATCAGACAAAACGATGATGCAGTAAAAGCCCCATTAGAATAGACAAATGGATGGACCCACGGAAGAAAACCCTTAACGGGTCCAGACAGCCAGAAGGGTAGAGGGATAAACAACAGACCCCACAGCCACTCAGTAATGGAGATGAGATTTTCACCATTTGCCATCATTCAATCATTAAATAATCTCACTCAGTGACTCTAAAAGGACAAGTTCCTGTACTCAGTGAATGTGAGATTGCAGAGAGTTTCTTCCACCTAAAGAAAAGCCAGAAAGGGATGTTGATCTGTTTCATGGTCGGTCACTGCAAACCCATTAAGGAGAAACCATTTTCTACAAAATCTTTACAGACAAAATTCAGTGCAGATGGAATCATCATCATATTTTTTTTTTAAATCATTGAGATAATACCATACCTCCAGCTCTCTCACTAGTTCCTTGGCTGTTGGGGCGGATACTATTATTCGACGGGCAGCCGGAGCAATAAATCCTTCGTTGACGGCCTGATCGATGAATGATAACAGCGAGTCGTAATATCCATCTACATTCAGAAGACCTACCTGCAAACATGTATTACACAACTTGTAGAACTTGGTAAAGATCTACCTAAATTTCAAAAATTTATCCTGCCGCATAAAATGTGATGTAAACTTCAAAAGAGATCATTTGAGAGGGACTCCACTAACTGAAATATTGTTTAAGTTGGATAAGAGGTTCATCAACCCGTGACACGGGTTGTTTTGTCGATCAAGAACTTGTTTGAAACATGGGAGATCTTGGATTCAAGTCACTCTCAATACAAAAGGATTATTCTCCATAGTGTTACCCAATATGTAGATAGGGAGGTTTGTATATATCCCAAAAATTAACAACATACAAGAAAAAGAGATGCAATGGAGCTCATTAACCCCACAAAATGAGAGTGATAATGATATAAATGTAAAAAGGAAAAAATAATCTAAAAGATCAAATATCTTACCATCATCACTTTAGATGTGACAAGTAGAAATGGTTAATAATTTCTAACTGATAATTTAGATATTGAAATCTATTCTCTTTTCTGTTTTTTTAACATGGGTATCCCCGTTTCATATTGGAGGTGAGACTAACTCTTTCAATCTACATACATTGGTAAGTCGATAAGGAGTAATTTCATAGAAAATCACCTAGAAAAAGAGAGTGAGTGAATCCCATTATATCTCATGCATTCTTTTAGTGTTTTCTCCTAATAATGAATTTACTTATATGGGTGTAGCTCAACGGGTTAACCTCCCGCCTCAAAAAGCGGGAGGCGCCAAGTTCGAACCCCCATGGCTTAACCTGGTGTACTTTAATGGACAGTAAGTATCACCTATGTTGTTTTAAACTGGGTTTCCCACACTTTTCCACACGTAAATTCAAATATATATAGCCAATTGAGTACACACGTGTAAACTTTTCTGGACAGATGTCAATGTTTTTTCTACTTTGGAAATGCATAGCAACTTGTTTTTTTTCCAGACCTCAATGCATCAAACCCTACAAAGCGAGCTAATCACACTTTCCTCTAATGGTGGGACCGAAGCCATCAATTCAACAAATAACGCCCACATGAAAAATGTTTTTGAGAGAAATTAATGTTTGAGTGTGTCAAAGATAATTTCCAAAAAATTATACTCTGGACTCAAACTTGTGTAATTTTTTTTTTTTTTTAAGAAAAACTTATTTGAGAGACTTATGTCATGCTAGGATCCCATCATGCCATCACAATTTATGAAATTTTTAATAGAAATTTTATTTTAAAAATGAGTTTACACTAAATTTGAGACAAATGTCTTTATCTCTAAGCTTTAAGTTTACCCTTTTTGTTCTCAACTTCTTTTTTAAAGTCAATAGCTCCACCATTGAGCTAGTGAGAAACAAAAGGTGGACAGCTTTCATTGTTTTTTTCCCATGGACTTCAATGCATCAACCCTACAAAGAGAGCTAATCACACCTTCATCTACTAGTGAACACCAAAGTCATCAATTGCGTCTTACCCTAAACATTACAATGTTTTTAATTTTTTTTTTAAAAAAAACATCTGATTTAAGGAAACACAGGAAGAAGGAAAACTTTGATACAACTTGTCTTTAAATTGATAGAATTAAGTAGAGTTTGGAAAAAAAAAAATTAAGATTTAATCTTTAAGAAAAAAGTTTGCAAGCAGTGAATCTTATCTTTTGAGAGAAGACGGTGAACACCTCTGCAAGTAAAGATTAATTCAAAAGAGATCGGTCTTGACAGTTAAGAAGCTCCACTCGTAAAGAGAAGTCTTGGGTTCGATTCACAATCAAAATTTTCTGAACCACTACCTATGGAGTATACTTACCAGTGTGTGTAGATTTGGAGATTTATACATGCTCGTGGAATTAATCACATCTCCAATATATAATGAGAATACTCATATTAAAAAAAAAAAACAGCAAAGTTTCTTATAAAAAGGAGAGGGTAGAATAGAAATTCTTTAGATAAATCTTCTACTTTAGATCATCCTAATGGTTAAAAAGCAACTAAAGAAGTTATTACCGGTTTCTGATGGATTCCGAGCTGAGCCCAAGTTATGATTTCCAGCAATTCGTCAAGTGTCCCATATCCTCCTGTTCCCATTTTTATATTAGTGCCATGTGGAGAGTGAATTATACTAAAACCATAAAATAAGAAAAAAAGAAAAATTAGAAAAGAAAACTAAAAAAGTAATGTATTATATTAAACTTTTGAAATTAATATAAAAGGTAAAATAAATACATTTGTCAGATCAAAACATTATGGCTGCGTTCAATTCACATTTGAAAGAGAGAGAAATTTTATTCTTCCATTTACCTCCGTTTGGTAATAAAAGGTAGAGATAAAAAATCTAAATTTTATTCTTCCATTCTCACATTTGAAAGATAAAATCTTTTGCAGCAAAGGGTTTTCATATAGAGGCAATTTTTTGTCAGAATAACCTCGGATCAAAGATAACGGATAGCAATTTTTGACGGAAACTAAAGGAAATTTACTGCCGGAGGGTTGACAGAGAGAATTTACCAGGCAGAGCTATGAAGGCATCAGCTTGACGAGCCATTTCTGCCTTTCTCTGATGCATGCCTGATACTGCTCTCACTTCCCCAACAGTTTCGCCGGTAATCTGCATCATCAACACCCATCATTACCATACAAATTCAAAGTAAATTACCACAGTTAAAATCTTCAAATTTTGATTAACGTGCTAAACACGAAATTCAGACTATACAGCCATGCAGTTTGACAAATGTTTCCAAAAGCTCATTAAGACTCTGCTTGCTTGGTTTAATCAAATCGTCAAGTCAATCCATTCATTTCTTTTTTCACAGCTCTTAAATTATTATCGACAACCAGCAGGTCCCTTTCTTTTTCTATTTATACATGAAAATAATAAATCTTAAATCTTATTTTAAGAATAAAATAGAAGAAAAGTGTAGGATCAACTAAAAACTCTGAAAAGAATGAAAATAAAGAAATAGAAAATAAATTATCATTGACTACTTCTCACACCCATTGGTTTGCTATTCTTTTAATTAATTTTACTGAGTTTCTAAGTCATTCAATAAAATAAACATTCGAATAAATTTTTAAACTATCCATCCTAGATAAGAGGCTAACAAAATATATTTATTTGGTACATACTGTATCCGTTCTAACGGGATAGTGGACTCATTCACGAGAATTTTAGATATTCCATAAATTCTCACATATAAATTAAAAAAAAATTCCCATAAAATTATAAAACCTTAAAAAAAAAGAACAGTACAGAAAAATAAAACCTAATGGTACATAAAATTATAACAGCCATTAATTGGAACACATAATTGCTGCAACTTGTGGGCTTGGGCAACCGATTGACTGACATATTCAGCCATTTTAGTAAAAAATTCTATTTAGGGTTGGCAACATCAGATGAATGAGTCTCTGCACAAAAATAAATAAATAAATAAATAAATAAAAACTGAATTATACTGCAAAGACAGAAACCCATCAACCCTTTATCCTCTACAGAAAGACAGTGCTCTTGACAAGCTGTCCTGTCGCATAAAGTCTGATAAAACTTTATTGCTTCAGCATATCTTTAGAGTAAATACTTGAGCAAATAAAAGAAAGAAATTAGAATAAAAAAAGGAAAAAAAATATTTACCTCTCTCGGCATCAGTGTCCGTGGAATGACCCTGAAAAAAATAAATAGCAGACAACCAAATATTATCAGATTTATTCTATGTCATAGCTTTAAAAATGTTTCTGCTCCTACAGGAACAAGACAACATAACAGAAGTTTTATAAAATTAAACTTTCAAGATCCATTTACAAGTCTGCTAAAGAGTGAGAAAGCCAAAAAGACCCATCAAACTCGCAAGTTAAAAATAAAAATAAATAAAAATTTATAATTTCATTAAAAGATCCAACAGTAAATTGTGATAACCATTTACAATTTAAGTTTGGTGCAAGAAAAGTCTCTTTTTTTAATAGATATTAGATACTTTCCTCTATTCAAATTTTACTGCAAAAAAGTAACATGAGTAGTCAAAGTATTATTACAGGGAAACGTAAAGGACTTTTACCTTCATCTTTTTCACCTTTTGACAATAGAAAAGAAAGATAATATATTTATTAAAAAAACCATGATGAAGAAAAAAGAGCATGCCATTGAATTTGTTTCAAAACTAAATTTTCTTACTCAAATAGCCCATAAACAAACATGCTGGTGAAAGTATGAAAAACTTGCTCATTAAAACAAAAGTTCAACTTATCAACTCATGAGTCACCTCTCGTCAGAAGATTTTGGATTCAAGTCACTCTCAATATAAAATGGTTACTCTGTATAATTTCACCCAATGTATCTGGATATAGAGATTGCACGTGTCTCAAAAATTAGTGAGATATTTTAAGAGATTTATGAGTAAATCATTATATTCTTTTACCTTGATGTAAAGAGAGATCAGAATAACCATGTTATAAAGAAACAAAAACAAAAAAACAAAACACAGTACAAAATGTGTTTGAAGATATAAATTGAATCATTTCCACAGAGAAAATATTAAATACACGTGGAATAATAATGGAAGAAGAGAAAGAAGAGAACGTACCCTAAGACATGGCGACCTCCATCATGAACAGCCTGAGAAACGAGACCCATCAGCCCCACGCTTCCTCCTCCATATACCAAATCAATCCTTCTCTCCACCTTCACAAATTTCATTATCCATGCAAATCCATCATGACACGTGTCACCATCATATAAAATCATCATCTATTATCATCACTACCACTGCTAGTCTGCTACTACTACAAGTCTCTCATGAATGCAATGATCAATCTCACACATTTGCATGGAATAATGGGAAAAAAAAAAGGATATCAATGTAACATCACTTGACTAACATTTATAATGAAAGGTTATGAGAATTCTTACTGGAAAAAAAATGGTGGGAGAAATTGAATTCACGGTTCCATAGAAGGATTGAATGTTGGGAATTTTATTAGTTTAATTAATTACTTGGGATACCCAAGAAAACATGGCAAGGGGTCATTATATCAACTCAGCACGTTTGCTTCCCTAGGGAAAAGCATGTGGGGTTTTTTTTTTTGTGTCGGTTTAAAAACAAGAGATCATGCAAGAGGGCTGCCACAAGAGACAGAGAGATTACAGCTAGCCACCTCCTCATGCCAAAATTCAATTACCCAATTCAACAATAATACTCCCACGCCAAAAGCCTGTTTCTGTAACCCTAATTCAAGAGAATGCTCTAGAAGATGGAAAATTCGATGAACAAAATAAGAAAAGGAGAAGGAAAAGAAGAGATTACATGGTTGTAACACTTCTCAAATGGTTTCAATACCACCCATTCTCTCAAATATTACTGTAATAGTCTGTTGGGATGCAAACGAAAGTCTCGTATCGATTGTGAGACTGAAAATCTAAGTTCTTATAAGAGATTGTATTACTTTACTTGTCAGACTAGTATTTGTCAGACTAGTATTTTGAGCTGGAAGCTTCCACCCGAGCTCGTGAAAGTAGAAACTTTTATTTGGAAAAAATGATGATTTTATGAGGTGAATGGAGTGAATAAAAGTTGGGTTGAATTGGGTTTTTCTTCTTCAAAATCCAGTATGTCTAGTCAAAGAATTTGTGTTCAACAAGCTATGATTAGCAATTAGAGAAAGAAATAAAAAGCCATTTTTACCAATTCCTTTCCCAACTGAACGGCAGCTTCTTGGTAGCTGGATTTCCTTCCGGGACTGCTTCCACAATAGACGCAAATCCTTTTGAATCTCGACTTCTTTTCCTCCATATCTTTCCTGAGAATCTCTCTCTCTCTCTTTCTCAATTCACTGATCTCTCGTCCACCAAATCTATTTGAAAAGAGAAAGGAAGGATAGGAGACAGGCTTGAAGAGGAAATGAGAGAGAGGGGTGAGTATTTATATTAACAAAACAGGATGTGTTTGTGTGTTGGGGAAAACTTGTTCGACTCCAACATTATTAATCTTTTTCTTCCTTTATTTAATGGGGGGTTTTCATTTTATAATGGCTGTTTAGGGCTTTGTTTATTTGCCACGCTCCCCACGTAGAGCCGTAGCGCCGTAGAGATCTTCCCTTACTTGGTTTTGTCAACGTCGGTTGCCCAAGCCACCTTGATAATAGAAGAAATTATCAAAATTAATTCAACTAATCATTTTAAATACTAGACTAAAAATATTTATATCTGTTAATATGTAAAATTTGAACTTAAACCAATAAAAATGTAGTGGTAATTTGAGTTAATTGTTTTAATAAGATTTAAACGGACTAAAATTCAGTTCAGTGATAGTCACTGTAGAGAGATAAAGAGTAGGAAAATGGTTATTTAAAATGTTTTGAAATCCCAATTTTTTTTTATATGTACCAATATTTTAAACCAGTCGAGGGTTATCACTACTTGCTTGGTGAACAATCCAGTGTATATTGAATGGGCTTGAAGCTGGATCCATTGGACTGAGCCCAGTACCACTAAGAGGGTTCGGCCATTGAGAAGATCTTATTTATTTAATGGGTCAAATTTTGAGTTAGGATTGAAGTAGGTCATTATGTTTTTGAAATGGTAATTGGAATGATATATCTTTGTCTATCACAATATTATTCATTTTAAATTGATATAGCGCACAACTTTACATTTTTACGTGTACATCAAACACACACTCAAAAGATCTATCTTTTCACGATTTCATTCGGTCATTGGTGAAGAACTTTCTACTGACAAGTGTGAAGAAGCCAACAAGTTGAAGGGACTCCAATATATCTTTAGATTTTAAAAGTTTGTAAATTTTATTAAAATAATATTATTGTGATGTATTTATTTAGAATTGATATTTATACTTAAATTTAACAATTTTTTTATTATAAACTACTATGTATACCATGGTATGAGTTGAATGAGTAGGCCTTCTAGACCCGTATGTGTAACATACTAACACGTGTGCATGAAGGATTTTGCTTGATACGTCGGCAATAAGAGGCAGTGAATGTTGTGATGATTGAGCGATTCTTGGGTCTTGAGGGTCCAGCCAGTCTCACACTTGTCGGCATTCAAAGTGGTCAATCAGCTTCCACAGTAATTAATTAATAATAATAATATCAGATCTTCTTAGTTTTGATCCTTTCTTTATATAGAAAAGCACTGTAGTGTGTAATCTGCATCTCTCATCTTTAATGGGTGATGACTGTAGAGAGAGAGAATCCTTGTGATTAAGTGAACCTGGCTAAGTTCAACACATAATCCCCAAAATTGGGGTCAAGACATGTGAACCCACTTGTCCCCCATGTTTAGAACCATCTACACCAAGTTGATTTTGACATTAAAAGTCTCCAACCCAATTAAACAGTTGTTGATTCACCCTTAAAAGTATTGTACGAGGACGGTGGATTTTACTGCAATGTACTATTCTACATGTGATCCATCAAACTCCTTTTAAAGCCCCAAGATTTCGCATACAATGAGTGGACCTCATCAACTTACGGCTCACATACTCTAAGGGCCTAGCAAATGTAAGACATTTTGAGTTTTGATCACGGGTAGTAGTGCATAGGTCCCAACATTACAAAAAAAAATTCAAGTCGATGTGTATCAACAACAACTGATGCATTGTAGACTAGGCCCGAACTCAGACGGGTGATGGATAAATGCAAATGGAGGTGTATCGGTATGTAACAATTGATACGTTGTGTTCTGTTGATACAGATGTAACACTATCCCATATTGGTGCATCGGATTTTTTATCTCAGAGTTTGGTGCTTGGTGCCAGGGGTTTAAATACCGTTATCGGCCGATCCGATATGTCGACCGATATATCGTTTTCGGCCGATATTTTTCTCTCTCCAGCCGATTTCTGCCGATATTTTGATATCGGCTGATATATCGACCGAGAAGGTGAATATCGGCCATTAACGATCTATATTAGCCGATATGCACTCCTTCAAAACTGATACATATCGGCCGATACGATATGTATCGGCCGATATTTGTACCCCTGCTTGGTGCAACAGGAAACCTCACAATGCAAATTTCTTCAATGTAGAATGTTCGAAACAATTTTAGAAATGAGATTTGCTATGGTTGTGAGGCCCATCTTGGGTCTACCATAGTGATGACTGAAAAAAAAAAAACCATTTGAACATCTGAACAATCCATCTTTTGCTCTAATTTAATTTTTTAACCATGACTATGTTTTGTACAGCGATGTCTAAAAACTTTAGGATGAAACAAGTCTCAAACAGGGGTTCAAAATACAGTATTCATCGATATATCGTTATCGGCCAATATATCAGCCGATATGATACGGCCGATATTGTGAATATCGGCCTATACGTATCATATCGGCCGATATTCACTAGTTTCAAAACCGTTTCATATCGGCCGATACGATACGTATCGGCCGATATTTGTACCCCTGCTCTCAAGTGTCATTTTTCAAGTCAATATTGAATATTTATGTAACATTTACTGTAGAAAATTAAAATCATGGTGGTGTGCATTTGGGATCATGTAAATCAGGTTTACATCAGATCGACCCAACCTCAGTTTTTTTAAATATCTCTCTTATAGAATTTGGATTGGGTATCAAGTCTTAAATTTTTTACTTATTAGACTTGACCCGACTGAGTGTTTTGTGGGTTTTTAGATGCTAGACCCAAGCTGACCTTAAAACCCATGATCTAGACAGGGACCTAATAATTATTTGTTTTTACCCAACCTAGGTCGCATCCCTGCCGCCCTGGTAGTGCTTTTGCTTTAATTAAAAGGCTTTTCACCTACGTCGGTCAACTAGTTGCCTCCCATTTAAAGAAGTGGGAAGTTGCGGGTTCAAACTCTCATAACCTAATTTTAATGTGCCTTTAGAATAGTGGGCTCATCCGTGAGGGTTTTAATAAGATTGTGTCTGAATTTCCTATGTTAATAATAATAATAAAAAAAAAGGACTATAAATTTGGGCCCAATACTATGAGCAGGACCCAAGTTTTGGATTTCACTAGACCAATGTTTGTCTCGTCTTGTGTAGAGTCCTATGGATCCAAATGTTTGGCTCCAAAAACCACATCATATAAAATTGAAACTAATTCATAATACATGAGTAATATACAAAGTATTTTATTTAATGGGTGAGTTTGGATTGAAATAATGCTTCAACTATGATTTCCCAAATTAGTAGATCTAAATTTCCTTATCACAAAGTCGTCAAATAAAATGTATGGAAGAAACTATATCCGTTGGATTCTCATTGTTTTCCTATTCCAATCAAACTCTACTAGTGAATCCCACCTCCATTTAATTTTACTCAATCAAAAGATTCCCCAAACCTCTGATGTAGCAACCCTTATTTGATTATCGTGTGAGAACAACAATCTAGTAATCGAAGGTGATTAAGTGAATGTTTTAACTTGGGCTAACATAGTAGGAAGCCCCATTGGAAAATTGTTAATGTGGTGAGGAAGATTAAGTCTTTGACAAGGACTATGGTCATCCACTTCAGACACGTGAGGCGGTTGGCCAATAGTGTACTTGACTTTTTGACAAAGATTGGAGTAAAAAAATTAATGTTAGCAATTGAATTTTTTGATCCCATTACAGGAGGCGATGGTATTTTTAAGATCTACTACTAAAGAAAACAGGGTCACTTTGCAAGCAATTGCACGGTGAAACTTGTGTTTGTAGATGATAACTCAACTGTTTGAAGCGAATAAATGGTAGGGAGTCTATGATGAAAAAGATTGAAGCTCTGAAGTGCATTGTACATTAGTTGTTAATTATGTGTGATTCCACCATTTTCTGAGGGAGCCAAGATTGATATACAAAATTGATGGAAAGCTTACCAAGCTATGCCCAATTATTTATTTGTGCATAAGTATTTGATTAAATTTAAAATAGGCTTTTATGGCAGTTGGTTTTGAGCATGACAAGTTGAGTTTTTTTTTTTTTGAGATTATGAGTCTCAAATGCAAGATATGGTGGGATCATTATATGTGTCAATCATAATTTGCTGGCTCTGGTGCATGGACAACAAGGAGGACTGAGGGGTCTCGTAAAGACCAGTCATCCATTTTGATCTGTCCACACTGTAGAGAAGATAAACCCACAAAACAATCATAATAAAAAACAGTGATGTACGTGGAAAACTCTTAATAGAAAATCTACGAGAGAAACAGAGAGATTTTATAATTTGTGTTATGAAAAAGAGATCAACGGTGTATTTATAGAAAACAAGAAGAGTCCCAAGACTCAGCCCTGCTCAAACTCTCTCTCTTTTATTAACAGACAAATCAACCACACTCATGCATCCATTCATTTGATCATCGCATGGAGATCCATGTCATGCCTTGGCATTAAACTAAGATCAGTAGCGTCATGCATCATCAATCCATTTGTTAAAGAAGGGACCATAATTTGATATTTTAAATGTGAAATTGTGTACGGAAAAAAGGGACCCACTCATTGCCCATACTCCATGCATAAACAATGACGTCTCTCTTATCTCTGCACCGGGAATGTGAGAATGTGGCTATGATGTCGGGGGTAGGAAAAGAAAGAAGCAAGAGAGAATGAATGATGAAAGAAAAGTGAATGCAAGGAAAAAAGTCTCTCTCTCTCTCTCTGTTTCTCTGTCCCTTTCTCTCTCCAGAATTGAATTGAATTCCACAGAGACAGAAAGGTGGAGTGGTGAAAAGGACAGAGAGGCTTTTGTCTGGGCTTTCGTTATTGGATTGATTGGAATTCATTCGTGTTTTTCGGCGGTAGAAACTCTGGATTTGAAGACGTCAAGAGCGTGTAGTCAGGATCACCACAAACCACACTCCACGCCCAATCTTTTGCCTTAATTGCTGTCTTCTCTTCCTTTCCTTTCTTTTCCCATGTCTTACATTCATACTCTCTAGACTCCATTCTCAAAGTCTCAAGTGTCTTCCCTTTAGCTCCTTTCGCATTATCTTTTTCGGTCAAATTATCCCTTTCTCTTCTTTCTTCTCCCCTCTTCGTATCCCTCTCAAGTTCGAGTTTAAAATATAAAAAAATAAAATAAAAAATGATAAGATGTCATTTAGGAGTTTTATAAACAATTTATTTGTATAGGTGGGGATATGGATGAGACTGAGATATCTCGAGTTTTGAATGTTCAAGATCTCATCTACACAGTCGATACATCTCGTATCGGCCAAGATTTTACTGAAAAAGAAAAAAAGAAAGAGTACTATCGGTCGAGATTATCGAATCGAGATATCAGTCAAAATTGTGAAATCAAGATATCGACCGAGATACCAAGATGTCAGCTCCACCAAATTTTGGACCCCTGCATCCAATATTATTTATTGAATTAAAGTAAGAAATTCCAAAATCAGCCCATTTGACCCATTTTGTCAAATGAGTTTTATAGATATCAATTATTTATGCTAAGCATCCTATGTAAAACTTCTTTAGCTCCTACAAGGTTATCTTTCATCAGAGATTATCCTAGGTATTATGAATGTCTATTGCTTGAAAAGAATCAAAGATATTTCAAAAGTGAGAAGAGAAGGCTAAAAAATTGATTTTTTACCTCTACTCTTTAATTACCAAATAAGCTCCATTATCTCCCATCCAAATGCGGCCAATGTAATTAAATCTTAATATTTATATATGTATGGGTAGCTCACTTATTCTAAATTTTTAGAATTAAATTAGAGGTTTTGATTCAACTTCTTCCAAATTTTTTTGATACATGAGGTTCACCGGTGCTTTTTGTATTGGTGAAATTAATTTACCTCCAACATGAGGTGGAGATATCCATATTATAAAAAAAATTAATACTTAGATAAATCAGATTATCTGGTGTAATAGTAATGGACAAGTTGTAGTGTCATCATTTATGCATGGACTTGTATATAATCTCAAGGGTAGTTTAATTGGTGAGCATATAGTTTTGTAAGATTAGATTTATCGAATTATTTTATTTGTGCAGATAATTTAATCAGTGAATTCCTACCATTAGATTGGAGATATTTAATTCAATTTTTTTTTTAATTTAATTTGATACGTTAAGTTTATATATGATTTTGTAAATTTATTAGGCTAATACTTCATACACTGAATTACAATTTTTGGCTTGAAGAATTTTTTTAAATAGATTGAAAATTTTAAATATTTTAAAAATACTTATTTCAGTTTAAATTCTAAATGAAAATCGACCATAATATCAAATTTATGTCAACATTTTGTAATCGAGTCCATACTGTTTTGTGCTCAGGAGATAATTTTTTTATGTCATACTAATCAATATTTTAATCAAATTGGAGGAGAAAATTTGGTTGAAATCTGATTTACTTTCAAGTTTCAACCTATTTCTATTTCTAAAATAAGATATGAATATGCAAAGAATGATAAAAAAAAAAAAGCAGTAGAATGAAAAGTTAATAGGATTTTAACCCAAAATATATCAATATATAGTTTTTTTCTCATAATTTTCATCTCAACCAAATATTTTAGAATTTATTTCTATAAAAAATAATTAAAAATTTATAACCATTACATACCGTATAAAAATACCATATCCATCTCTTTCTACAATATTCCTTCAACTTCAGCATTATCTCCTGTATAGAAAATCTTCTCTTTTAACTTCTACTTTACGCTTCCCTCATATAAATAATAATATCAGGCTCCTTTCTAAACTTTGACTAGACAACTAAGTAACGAACTCATGTAAAATGATGAGATAATTTTTAAAAATGATAGGTATATATTTAATATTATTTAAATTACGGGTTTAAATGAGATGAACTATTTAACGGAAACTTTCACCATCACATGAATCAGGAAAAATATAATTTATAATAATTAAAATTTTAAGCTTTAAAAGGGCAAGCTCGGGATTTCTGAGCTGAGAGTTTAAGAATTTTGATCAGTTGGATAGACTCTATCTTATAATAAAAAATTATATAGATGAATAAATTATTATAATGTAAAAAAATATATTAACTTTAATTTTAAAATATTTGAAATAAAATATTAAATAAATATTTTAATTTATTATAATTAATCTAAAGATGAAGATTCATCAATAGAGAATTTAAAAGGTTAGATCTATATTTAAGAAATAAAAATAATTTTAAAGATTGAATTAAACAATAAGTGGCTTACACATTTAGCCTTGTTGTCCCAATTAAAAGTCTCGCCATTCTGTAGTTTTCAAATTTTCATCACTCTAAATTACAAGTCTAAACAATTTTACAATCTCATTATCTTTTGATGTTTATATTTTAATATATTTTTTTTACAAAAAATTAAATATTCTTTTCTCCTCATTTAAAGGAAAAGATTATTAATCAGTAGCAGTCAGGATCAGTATAGATAGACAAAAAAAAGTCTGTCAGGTAATTATGGGCTTCTGGCACACTATCAAAGTACCAACTGAAAAAAATAAATTCTTTTTTTTTAATTTCTTTTTTCCTTCTCTTTATGATTGCATTGCATGGGAATTCCCCATCCGTCCATCCATCGAACACCTGAACTGAGTCTGACGGGATACTTTGGAAAAGAACTCTTCCACACCTTGCCACGTAGCCAACAAATACAACCTTGACGTTACGTGGCGGAAGCAAAGCCGTCGGATGGACAAGTCACACGTGGGAAGGCATGGTAGGGTGGCGGAAAGGCAGGCTGTCAACGTCAGGGGTTTGGTTGTTGGAGGGGATGCGTCCAGAGTTGGCACGTGCGACAAGCCGCCGGCAGTCCACCGACTAATCGATGTGGGCTCCATCTTGTCCTTCCGACCCAAAAGTGTCAGTGGAATTCATTCTGATTGGCGGGAAGGACGAGATCGCGATCGCGGTATTTTCGCACACCACTGTGAATTATGAGTTCGGGTCCTGTGGACCCCGGACGAGCTTTTTATGCAACAAATGTCCATTATTTTATTTATGCTGACTATTTATAATTTATACTCCCTGTCCTCTTTGTTGTATAAAGATATTTTAGTTTTTTTAAAATATTATAAAGTATATAAGATATTTTAGTTTTTTATGCTTTTTTGATGATTTAAGTGGATTAAAAAATGTTTACTATATGATATATAGTCATAAATTAAATGACTTTATTGAATAAAATATTATAATTTAAAAATAATTTCAATAATAACAATTTACTGTATAGCCTAATATAAAATTATAAAATTTACTATAATTAAAAATGTTTTATCTATTTAAAAAATATAGACTTCTTCCTTAACTTATTTTGGTTAATAAATTTTAAAATATAGTATATTTTCTAGAATGGCAACATTTTAATTTTTTATTAAACTAATATCAATAAAACTCGTGCAATGTTTTAAAAAGTAATTCATCTATAAAATTATTCAGAAAGTTTTAAATTTTTTTTATATCAATCAAAACATATAATAAATAGTTATTTAGTATGATAGAACATGAGTTATCTAAAATAAAAATTGGTTTAAATCTTAAATTGTTTTATCAAAATTTAAAAATACTGAAATTTTAGGTGAACTTTCAAAAATTTCATAGCTTAAATTTCAATTTTTTTTATGAAACGATAATATTTTAAGTTTCTTGTATTTATATTTACTTAACAAAATAATTATTTTAAGCATTGAAATTATTTTTTTTATTTTTTTTCCTATAATTATCAAATAAGATGAGGAGAATCTCTCAGCTCGAGAAACACCTGCTCAAGAGAATCTTCTTAATAAAGGAAATCATATCAACTTTCTCCTCATCCGGACGTAGACTAAGGGCAAGTGGTGTGGGATGACCATATATGACTGGCTATGTCACTAAATGTAGCCAGCCATATAATTAAATAGTATTTTTTTTTTATGACATGGTTGGCTATAATTTTTAGCCAGCCTCGTCACACGGTATTGTGTTAACTAGAATGGCTACTTTTTAATATTTTATTATTATTTTTTATGTACATTTTTTTAACAAATTTAAAAGAAAATAAATATAAAGACATTACATATTTTTTCACAAGTAATTAAATAAATTAACAAAACATATATATTTTCTCACAAGTATAAAATATTATTTTTAATATTTTTGTTTCTCAATAGCTATAATTTTAATTTTTTGTATAGAATAATTTTAATTTTTTGTACAGAATAATTTTAATTTTTTGTACAGAATAATTTTAATTTTTTGTTTCTCATATATTTTGTTTACAAATGTAAAGGAAAAAAAAATCAAAAGGTAAAGAGTTATTTTTTTATTTTTTGTATAAAAAATAAAATAATAAAGTAAAAAAAAAAATAATTATTTGCCCTAATATACAAATTATACCAAAAAACAAAACAAAAAATCCAAAATAATCAAATAAATAAATAAAAAGAGAAAATAAAAAAAATCATAAACTATATACAAGTTATATATATATATATATATATATATATATATAAAAGAGGAGAGAAAGAGAATGGTTGGCTACACATCTGCTACCTGTAGCCAGCCATTTAACCACAAATGGTGTGGGCCCCACTAATAGCCACTCCCATACAGCCCATGCTCGGCTGGCCATATGGCCACCACACCGCTTGCTCTAAGAGAAGTAAAGTCTAATGAAATAGTAGATTTTAGTCATAAATCTAAGATAATGGTTGGGGCCTGGGCCCACATAACTAGTGAATGGAGATGAGATGGATCTATTTAAAAAGAAATTGATTCTTTGAATTTCAAGTCATATTTTTTAAAGGTCTAAAAGTTATTAGTAAAAATAAGCAGTTTTGCATTAATTTTAATTCAAAATGATGAAATCAAATTCTAAATAGATTTAAATTATATCGAAATATAACTTACGAACTAAGATAGGATGTGAAGAAATTACAGAACGTGGAAGGGACTTAGGTAGACTTTATATGGGTTTTGTTGATGAACTGGTTGTTTCCTGCTTTAACAAGTTTGAGGTTGTGAGTTCGAATTCCTATAGCCTAATTTTGATGTGTCTTAAAGGTAGTAAGATCATCTGTGGGAGTTTTAGTAGGATTATGCCTGAACTTTTCATATGTTAATAAAAAAAAAGTGTTTTATATGTAAGTTAATTTATCAATCTTTACTATGTTAACAACATTTCATCGTTTTAAGCAAGATTAATCCTGATCACTAAACATCTAAGTCCCCACCTTATAATCATGTACAGCTGGCAGGCACAACTTGCAAGATTTGCTCAACTTAATATGTTAATAATTTCAACATTAACCCACGTGTAGCTCAGGTGGTTATCTCCCGTCTCAAGAAGTCGGAGGTCACGGGTTCGAGCCCCCATGGCCTAACCTTTGGTGTACCTTAGGGGTAGGAGTCCACTCGTGGGGATTTTACGCTGGGTATCCCACAGTTTCCCACACGTAAATTAAAAAAAAACAAAAAACAAAAAAAATAATAATTTCAACATTATGCTTTTTCATTTAACATAAGACATTTGAAGAGAATGAAGGAATGTTTAATACTAAACACTATTGTTACGAGTAAAATACTGAATGCTAAATTTGAAAAGGGATGATTCATCATTATACAATCAGCATAAAAAAAAAAAAAAATATCCCTAATACAGGGACAACACTTCTAGAAAAATAAAGAATTTCATGAGAATGCAGACTTAATTGAGATAAATCACATTTATATATTTATCTTTTAGATATCTTGCATTCCTTTTTAATCTATAATACAAATCATAATTTTAAAATTTGGAAAAACTTGTATGAGACTGTCTGAGTTGATTCAATTCTATAAGATTTTTAGTAGAACAAATTAATGAGTTCCATTGAGTTCTCAAGTCAAATCAAAACAACTTATTCGAATAACTCAATTCGATAAAATTTTAATTAGAGTCTTAATTTAGAATATTTGAACAATCACACACACCCATTTTTATCTCCATGTGAGTCGTAGCTGAGGTGTTAAGTGAGACAGACAACTAAACAAAGAAGCAGGTGAATTTCATGGTATCGAATAAATTTGATATTAAATACCTTAGTTTTCATTACACCTTACTGATCTTGTTTTAAAATGAAAGGCTAACTCCCAAATCCGAGATGCTAGCAAATCTAGATAGATACTAAAGGAAAAAGACAAAGGACAAGAACAAAGAAAGCCAATTTCATTCAACGCAGAAACATTAAAGAATTGATCCCCACCCCGTATGTAATAGCCTGATGGTCAAAAAGTTAGCCTGATACTGAAGAAGCCGGCCTCATGATTTCAGCATGTGACTATTTATAGATTTAATCATCGTGTGAATTGGAAAATTTATACAGTACGACTAGTCTCACCTTTAATATAGGTGAGGATACTCATATTATAAAAAAGTAAAAATAAAATAGCTTGATGGGCCAAGCTTGGGCAAAAGTTTTGAGTCTTTTTAGCTATTGGGTTGGCTTGGGCTAAATGAACAAGACCTTGAAAGTTCATCGGACTTTTAACCTCATTTAGCTATGTATATGTACATATACACCTTGTCAACTTATATTTTAAAACTTATAAAAAATCAATCATTTAAATTAAACGTGGACATGATGAGCTACAAATGGACTAATTTTTAATCTAAAAAAGGTTTTTAGTCATTTGATTTTATTGGTGAGAGTTACCACTATCCTTATCTTCTTAATTAAATCTATTGATCGTTAACTGCTAAAATAAGGTGGTTAAAACTTGCATTTGTTTAATAAAATTTGGTCTATTTGTAGAACATCATGTGTACTTTCAATTTGAATAATTGAATTTTCAATGGTTTCAAATGAGTGAACTTGGGCTTTGTACTTTTCAAAAAAGGGTGATCTTTTTGGCTCTGGCCTAAAAAAGCTAAAGCGAGTTGCACTGAGATAAAAAAAAAACTCGACCCAAACCTAGCCCATTAATAAGCGTACTTACTTTTCACTTTTGAGGAGGTATCCTAGCCCCTTACAATAGTCCACTTAAACTCACAATTCTTAGGATGCATTTGGATGAGAGTAAGGATAAGGGGGTAACACCCCTCTTGTTTGGTAATTTAAAAGGTAAGAGTAAAAGATTCACCTTTTCACCTTTCTTCAAGTACCTTTTGTTCATTTTTTATTATCCCCCCTCCCCCACCTCCCCCACGGAAATATACCCTTCATCCAAATGCATCTCGAAGGCAAAGTGACAAGTTTGTGTATAAAAATTTGGATAGTGATTTTTGCAACATGAGTTTTTCTCATGACGCACCAACATTAAAGAAAATTTGAATTTTGCTTTTACTTTCCCCTCTTTTCCTCTTTCCCAAATGTAAAGACACAATTGGAATTTCCTTTAATGTTGTGCATCATGAGAAAAACTCATAGTGCAAAAATCACTATCCAAAAATTTTGAGTTTTAGTTCTTTAAATGGAGAAAGTGGATATTTAAAAGAGAGGCAATATTAAAGGATTTTTAGAATTAAATGAGCTCATTTGAAAAGCCCAATTCATTAAATGGGGAGAAATTTGCCTCAATTCTTTAAATTTTTGAATTTTCTAAAAACTCCTCTTCTTTAAATTTTTTTAAAAATACAGAATATCATGGGCTTCATTTATATGCAATTGTATAATTATTTAATAGGCATTTAGATATTCAATTGTGATTTTAAAGAACAAAATCGAGAATTTCAAGTATTTTGAATAAAATGTGGGAAAATTTCCAAAAAAAAGGGAAAAATTAAGTAGTTTTCTGCTAAGTTTCTTTATTTTCACCTAAAATCGTACCATTTTGAGTTATTTTTATCAATTTTTTTGAATTTCGACTCTTAAATAATCTCAAATTCAATAATAAAGTGTGGAAAATTTTTCTGCAATTTAGATGAATCTATATTGGCAAAAATAAAGACAATCAACACACTATTCTTCTTTTAATTACTTACTATAAATAGTGAAGTAGACTAGGAAGTAAATTATACTCGCCATTTATAGTAAGTCTAAAAATAGTAAGTATAATTTACTTTCTATTTTAATTTAGAGTGTCAAAACCAAAGTTTTTTAAATAGAATGTTGATCTTCAACTGGGATTCAGAGCAGTAAACGGTGTTGCAACACCTCCAAAGGTTACGCTGAATGTCAGGTGAGTATCTCTCTGAGTCCTCTTCCAACACCTCTGGAATCGCCTCAATCAGAGTCCGTATGACAAAGTTATGTCTATTTTATTATTACACTCTGTTTGTCGAATAGTTTGATGTACTGTAACTTGAATGTGATCATGACTATACATATAGATCCTCTTGGATCAAGAAGATCTAATGAAGAATTCGAACTTAGACGGTCTGGATGTCACAAAATGGGTCAAGAATCACTTCAAATGCAACTCAAAATGGCCGAGAATGAAGTTTTCCTTTCTCTCTAAAAACACCCTCCCAACTAAATTGTTGCTACCAATGAATGAATTAAAAAAAAAACATTAAAAAACACGGTGAGGCTGTTACAGACTATATTTTTTTTCAGCGTTATGGACACTGTATTAGCCGATACGAGTGCAACAGTACAACCGATATTGTGTCCATATCGCTAAATAATTTGTTGGCTGATACATTGCATATCGTATTTGACCTACAAATTTCCACCATGCATCGGCCAATACATATACCTAAGATCCTTATCAATATCTTCTTATGTCCTTCCCCTTTGCTACCTCTCTTAGAAGTCAAGGAGGTAAGTCACCATTGAAATAAGAAGTGTTGCATGTGTTGATCTAAAAGTTAAATCTAATTCGATTAAGAGTGTATTTATAAGAGCTCGTGATTCCTTCGAAGGAAAACGATTGCCTTTTGATATCCAATCAACTCATACACAAAATATCAACTCATGTGAAGTCTATCTTGTTTTATCCAATCTATGGCTATAGTTCTTCTATGGGTTGATAAAATATTATTGATCATCCATTTCATCCCTTCAATATTTATGAGTTTTAGCTGATTTGCAAATCCGAAATTATATAATTTAAACCGATGACTAACAATTATTTATTCTTCATTTTTAGATATTTTCATTAATAATATTACTTTTAAACATTTTCATCTTCATTCATTTTTATAGAGGATGGTCTGTTGCAAATGATGTTATAAGACATAATATATAACATATTTTTTTATGTGTATCAAATACATAAATAAAAATAGATATTCTCTAAATTATCTTTGCCTACCATGGTAAACAAGTATTGACCATCTATTTTATTTTATTAACAAATGATTGAAAATTATGAATAACAAAAATTTTATTGCCACTAGTCTAAACATGATTTGTGTTCTATTCTTTGCTTGGTATGTTTTAGAAAAAACATTTGTTTAATTAATGGTTTCAATCCTTACAAGATCAATGTTGAGTCAGGCAGAGCTTGCCACCTGTTTATGGCTTGATTAAATGATTCGTCAATTGGATGAGCCAAATTAATTATCTTTTAGACCAATCAATGTTTGCATTAGTTGAGGCATATTCTATTAAAGACTCAAATCACCATTTTCCCTTAATAATACATAATTTATTTGTTGCCAATATTCATTATGGATCTCATTAACTTCTTTAATAATAATGAAATGCTAATTGTACATATTATCTACTACCAAATCAAATTGAGGTATGATAGGCCCATCATTTAAAAGGTCTTGTGATTATAATAATTGAGGCAAATCTATCATACCCACATGGGTGGATTCACCAATTAATTGGGTTGGATGAAGCAATAATCAATCCAAAAGCCTCTGTGCTATAATGATCTTCTTTATAATCAAAATAGAGTTTAAAGATGCAATAATTTAGATGATCAAATTAATAGATTATATATATATATAAAATAGTTATTAGATCTACATAATAAAAAAAGGGATAAAATTATGACTATGGAAATACGTATGTTAGGTAAGATAAGTAGATTAATCTTAAACGATAGATTTAGAAATAAACATATCAAAAATAGTTTAAAATACTCTCAACAAAAGATAAATTCAGGGGATTTAATTACATTTGTAGAATATTGACAGGGGCACAATAAATAGAGTTAAGACACTACAGATTGAAAGCACTGGGCAGAGAGGTTGAACACTGAAAATTTAGAGGGAGAAGATAAAAAATGACATACTAGATTATAGGAGTGACTGTTAGTATAGTTTATGCATGGTCAATTGGAGAAAAAGAACTCGTATAGTCGACTCCATATATATGAGATTATGAAATTCTTTAATGCCATTCTAATATTCTACTTTCTTGTTCCCTCTGTGCCTATCTAATGAAAGGTTTTGTGATACATCAGGTGCAATTATACACCATTAAATGTTGATTGTTGGCCTAAAAGATGATGGTTAGGTTTTGTATATGTAGCTTATGAAAAATAATCTAATTATGTTTTTAAACTCTTCAAAATTTGATCAATCTAAATTTTTTATTTTATTTTAAAAAACCTCCTCGATTGCTCTGATCAAAGTATTTTTTATAGGTCTCTTATTTAAAAAAAAAAATCTTTCAATAAAGTGATCATCACTCAATTTGAAAACCTGAAAAATATATCATCAATTATTCAAGATAAAGATTTTTTTTTTTCAGCCAACTCAACTCCATGTGCCTCAATGAGCTCCACATAGGTGTTCTCAAACTACAAAATGAAGATGTCTCTAGATGATTCCTAGTTTACAAATAAATGTACAAAACAATGTGTTGAGCATAAGACAAACGACAAGATGGTGTATGTTGATGATATTTGATTTAATTGAGATTTGGGTTATCTCTAAATTTTGTAGATTTATTTGGTTGATACGTATTATATATAATCAATTTAGACATGTATTGTTGATATTAGGCTGAGATATCATCAAGATGATTGCATATCATTGATATTTAAAAAAATATTTTTTTTTGAGTTGATACGATTATGTATCGCCTATATAATACGTATTACCGATACACTAATATTTAACTATATAATTTTAAACCGATATTTAAAGCCATATTTCTTGATTTTCTTCTTCTCTCAATTCCTTTAATTGCAATTTCGGATTTTTTTCAGTTGTTGATCAGTTCTCATATTAACATCTTCTTATGTTCTTTCTCTTCCTCTTCTTCTTTACCATCTTACCTAAGTTTATCTACTAAAACCCAAATTTAAGTCTTTCTTTTTCTATTTTTATTATTTACAAGCGCCAGATGGAATTCTTAATACTCAGCACTTTCTTCTATTAAAGAAGAGAGTTGCTTCAATCACCACCTTTTTTAATTTGCAGCTGATTCAAAAGTTGAATACTACTTGTGTGCTGTAGATTGAAGATCTAAGTGAATTAGTTTTAAGAAAATATGATATTATCTGCCCTTGATTTGTGCCTAAAATTTCTTGTGGACGGCCCCGCTGATCATGCCTTTGGCATGGAATTGAAGGGGTACAAGCTGTCTGGTAAAAGTTGAACATTCTTCTGTTGAAAAGTTCCCCCATCCCATCCCAAAAACAAGTGAAATTCATGTTTCTCAGTTTCTTCACATTGCCTTTCTATTGAATCCACATTGAAATACAAATTATTTAGACAAACAATTGGGTGACACTCATTCTTCAACTTCTAATTGATGTCACAAGGCAAAGCTCGTGAATGAACAGAGAGGTGAGTTACCGGAATGTCGAGAACCCGCATTTCAAGATCGGCTCGATTTGGGTCGAATCGGGCATGGGTCTCTAACTTTGTGAATACCTTCAGCTTGTTTGACCATTTTTTTTTTTTTAATTTTTAGCATTACTCGGCCAGCGGGCTGGGGGTCTGGACTTGGGTCCAAAAGTTAAGCTAGTCTGATTTCAGGAATGTTTATTATCATGAAATGTAATGACGTTGTCATGATCATGGGAAGGGTGACTGGGTGAGTAGTCAAATGTCAACAACTTTGGTTGTTACTTGTTTTGTTCTTATTCATTGTATATCGTGAAACACGAACCATGATTGTCGCACATGAAACTCCAAAGTCAGGCCCAAAAAAGTCCAACGTTGACAGACATATGATCAATTCATGCATATACACTTTTTTTTTTTTTAATTCCTCAATGTTTCACGCCACTGAGTCCTCTCTCCATGCCAATGCAGAACTCCTACTGATTTATGTTTCCCTGTGATTGGATAAGGAGATTTTTTTTTAAAAAAAGATTCTTTTGGATTGAAATTTCCTTTGAGTAGTCAATTCTCCTCTTGAGAGATTTTTCCTACGTCCTCTTCATTGGAGGCAAGCATGTGTAAATCTTGCAATTCACACATACTGATTAAGTTGATAGAGAATAACCTCATGGATAATAGTTCAGAGAAGTTAGAGCATAAATCAGATTCCGTTTCATGAGACTGACGTCTTGATCGTCAGACCTCTGATTTGAAAGGAAAAGTGAGTAAAAACGTTGAACTCGCCTTTCCCCTACCAAATAAATGTCTAGTCGGGGTAGTGTCGCAACCTTCTATTTTGTCTTCACTCTTTCTTCTAAGGCTTGTCAACTTTGACAATGAGAGATGCATGCTCTCTCACTCTCTCTACAACTCCTCTTGCGTACGGCAACCGTTTCTTCAAAGTATAAAGTCTCTTGTACACATTACTAAACTCTGTTTAAGTAATTATCTACAATGGAATTTAGAGATGGTTCTTGGAAACCCATTTCAGTCATTACCCCTCTCAACAATATTTGTACCTTGGTATATTCTATCTACAATGTCTTTTCTCAACTCTTCTCTCCTTCTTTCATTCAAGGAAACAAATTTCGGACGATACGTTAAAACATTGATATCTCGGCCGATACAATATGCATCAGCTGAGATTTGAGATATCGGCCGATATCCAATAGGTATATATCTCGGCCAAGATTTGAGATATCGGCCGATATCCGATATGTATATATATCGGCCGATATCCGATATATATCGGCGATATATATTGTTGATATCGGCCAATAAAAGTATTTTAAAAAAAAAATAGTAAAGAGAAATTTCTTGACCGAGATATCACTCGATATCTGAGATTTAAATCCCTGCTTACATCATTCAAATTCATTGCTTACTTGTTCTCACTGTTTATAGAACTACTACATTTCTCCATTATATTGATCTGAAAGCAAACCAAAGTGATGTGAGACTTTTCAACACAAAATTCCAAAAGTTGTACACATGATAGCATCAAGCTTGAACATTGGAAAATTATATAAAAAGCCAAAATGTCTTGTTATTATAGTGTAAAGGTTGTGGATTTGAATTCTATGGGCGTCAAATGAACAGTTGGTTTATTGAAATAGTTTATCAAATCTAAATAAAATGCAATAATGATGATGACGATGATAATGATTATTGAAAAATTATATAGAACTAGTATATTGATTTCATTGGATAGCCTTAATATATCAAAGTAAATCTTACTAAATACTATTTTTTTTTATTTAAAGGCAATCCAATTTTTTTTTTTTTCATTTTTCTACTAATATTCTCAATATAAAAGAAAACCTATTGAGGTGAAATGTATATGGCATAGTTATCTAGTTCGACTGTAACTGGTTCTAAACTATGAATTAGTTCATTAAAATAATTTGCAATTTGATTAATCGTATAGGTTGAGGCCGATTGAGAGTAGTTGTGAATAAAACCAATTTATTTTAATTATTTATTTTGATTTGTAATAAAAACATTTTATAATTTTATACTATATTTAAAGATTGCCATATTGCTTTGGTTGGAAAGAATGTCTTTAAAGCATGAAATCTAAAACAAATCTAAAAAGAATAAGATCTGACCTAAATCCGATCCGACACGTGTGCATCCCTTGTAAATCGGGATTAATGGGAATCTTGATTATTTAAATTAGGATGATTTTCCTCTTTTGGAAGGCCCGTGATATTCTCAACAACTTAGGTTTGAAGGATAATCACACTCTAAAGTCTAAACCATTGATTAAGGGTTTGAACTTTATAAAGACTAATTGAGTTTGATTCATTTAAATTAGGGTTTGCAATTTTAATTAAATTTTAAATGAAATCACTACATTTATTAGAAAACTATATTAGAAAACATTTATTAAATCTTTCAATCCTTGACCCACGTTTGGATGTGGGATCTGTTCATCTGATCATGGATTTGCTTTAACAGAAAAGACTAGCGGTACAACTTGGGGTGGGCCGGTTGGGCCCTACGTCAAGTGGGGCTAGGGCCTAATTGCAAATATCGATTGGCTCCATGTGGGCCTAAATAATTTGAAGCTGGGTCAAATCCAAAAAATAAATAAGGGCTCTTTGAGTAGTCTTTTATTGTTTATTGCACATAAATTTTTGATAGAATTTATCAAATGAATCAAGATTTTCTATCATTCTAATTATTATCATAGCTACTAATTTTATTATATCTATCATATAAATTAAGTTTCTAAGTTATTATTTTAGTTTAATACTCCCTCTGTCCCAAATTAGTTGTCCTATATAGATTTTGAAATTGTCTCAAAATAGGTGTCTCATTTATATTGGAGTAGTATAAAGTGTATTGAAAATCGATAAGATCACATGGAATGCTAGCCTTATATAAAGAGTTCCTTAAAAAATACAAATCTTTCAAATGAGACAACTAAATTGGGACAGAGGGAGTACTAATCAAGCCATCATATAAAAATTCAAAGAAAAAAACTCTGAAGTAAATACCAACCTATTATCTTTCAAGTTCTGTCACTCTAATTAATAAAATTAATTCCTCAAAATAGGACAATAAGTTTGCTAAAAGGAAAGTAGAAAGATCCAGAAAGAAAGTTGAGAAGTGGAGAGTAATAAGAGTTTATAGATAACTAGCATTAAATTTAAGAATTAGGATGAATGATATAATTTAGATTAAGATTTTTAATTAATTATAATATATTATTTATTATAAAGTATAAAATATAAAATATAAAATATATATTAGATATCATAGATTCATAGATCCTAGAGTTTTAACTCAACATTTCAGGTCAAGTCGGGCTCCACAAATGCAAGGCCTGAGCCTAATTTAAACTGGGCCCTAGTTTCTGAACCTTAATTCGAGCCCGGGCACTAACTGAGTAGATCGGGCTCTAAATTTTTTTGATTGGGCTTGGGTTGGCACAGCCCAACCCCAACCCATGTTGCAGCCCTAGAAAAACTTCTCCCTAGTAAGACCAGCCAATTTGGCTGGCCTACATAGACCAGAAGCAGAAAAACTTATCTGTGAAGAGGCCCAAAGTATTTCGAATACACTTATTTTTTTCCTGCTTGCTACAAATATACAAAAAGGGATTTATAGTTTTGTTTCAATTGGAAACCATAATATATTGACTTCTTTTAGCTTGTGGATACAATTATTATAAGCATGTTTATCAATTGACTAATTTCAATTCATTTTCATTAGTTAAATAATTGCCATGGTTACTAAGTAATCTGGATGAGGCACATATTGTCTTAGATGGACCTAGCTAATGAGAAAATTATGTTAATTTAATTAAATGTTTCTCATTAGGCATGCATAGGGCTTGAACATCAGGCCCAATTCAAGGTCATTTATAAAACTCGGCTCTCGGCGGGGCAGACGGAAATGGAAGCAAGCCCATTTCCTGGTTGGAATCCTAGTTGCAAGTTTCAAAGTAGTATTCTTTAATGCAATTAATTCACTACCTTCAAAGAAAAGAATGTGCGGCATTTACATGATTGGGGGTATAGGTTTGATTTGGGCCAGGATGGGCCCAAGCCAGAGCTGTATACTAAGAGGTCCAATGGTTCAATCTGAAGATCGATCGTGCACTGAAAGCCCAGAACAAAGCCCTACCTTACCTACAACCTGTAAGTGAAATTATTGGACTTGATTTGAACATCTTACAAGTAGACTCAAATGTCAAAATGGCCCAATCTCATGCAAGTTGATGAATTTGTTAGAAATTGAAAAACTGTATTCAATAAGGAGTATTACACAACTATATATAGCCTCTAGCCAATCCTATGGCTATTACACTTCTAATCTAATGTTAACTCAAATACATCTCTTAATAGAGATTAACCCAAACTAGAATCCTAATTCTAATATATTCAACATTTCCCCTTAAACTCAAGTGGTTCATCACTTTGAGTTTACAATTATTGAACAAAATAAAAAACTAATAACCAAATAAATCAAGTGTCGACTGACGCCATCTAGTTGAGCGGAAGCAAATCAATGATGAAGATGTGATAACGAAGCTAACCAAAACTGAACCAATGTTCCACGTGTGCTGCAAGTCATAAAACATATGCTGAACATACTCCAACTCTAACTCTCCAACTCTCCAACTCCAACTCTCCCCCCTTCCACGTGCTGTGTCCTAAAGAAAATGTCCAAAGTTACGTGCAAAATCAATGCCAATGCCGATGCCAATGTCAATACTAATGCCACTTCCAATTCCAAAGAATAAATTCCAATTCCAAAGCCAACAAAAGGCTAAAGTGTGAGAATGTTACAAACTCCAGAGAAAATAAGAAATCAAATCAAGAAACCAAATCCTCCAATATGTGGCTGCATACGGAGGAGACAAAGTGCCAAACGAATGCAAAGGGTACCAAATGAAATCAAATCAGCCACAAAACTGGACTACAAAAAGGCTGGGTCAAAGTCCAGATACAAGACGAAGACAAGAGGATAACAAATGCAAATCAATCGAATGAGATGATGCAAATCAAGATCAATCGAGATCGGAGAAGAAGAAAGAGACCAAGAGAAAGAAAAGAAAGAACCAATGGCATTCTCACAAACTGAACTCAGATGAAGGGACAAACAAATCAAAACTTTTTTTTTTTGGGAACGAAAGCAAATCGATACCAAGAGAAGCAAAGGTGCAATTGCAGATCAGACACAGAATAATAGATATCGATGAACAAAAAGAGACAATGGTTGACAAAGGCATGCAGATCAACGTGATTATTATTATTATTTTTTTTAAGGACCAACGAACACAAAATTATGCAGATGAAACGAAGGTTGGGCTTGAAGACCCAACGATCTGGCAGCAAGGCAGATTTGAGCGTATGTTGATGCAATAAGAAGGCCAAGCAAAACAGAGAGCAGGGACTAAATGCAAAGATGAAACTGATTGCATGGCTGCAAGGCAAGATCGACAAGGCACTGCTGGGGAGGACAAGTAATGGGGGAGATCTGAGGACGAACAGATCTGAGCACATCAAGGAGGCAGAAGGGCACGGGCGGCAGATCTGGAAAAATTGCAGGTCCATAACTATGGTGAATTAGAGAGGTAGCAGGGCGTCTCAGATCTGGTGGGACTGCAACATGCAAAACCAAAACCCAACTTTGGGATAATCCAACAAAGAGAAGACGAGATCTGGTGGTGTCGGGATGACTGCAGGGCAAGACAGAGCTGAACCAGACCTGTGAGGCGAGAAAGGGCAAGATGTTGTTGCAGAGAGCGGCTGGCAAGGAGCGACGGTGCAGGCAGAGATGCTGAGGCTAAGATCTGGATGGTCTGCAATGTCTTGCACAACACAAAGCGGAGGTCTGTTGGGATGGACCAGATCTGATCAATGTGAATGGGCTGAGATCGGAGGCAGGGAGGACCGAGATCTGGTCGATGCGAACCAGATCTAGTGCGGGGCGGAAGAGCAGAACAAGATCTGGGTAAGAGATGCAATGGGCTCGAAGTAGGGGTGCTGGCTGCGAGCAGAGCAAAGATGGGCGGCAGATAGCAGCAACCAAGGCAAGATCTGAGAGATTCTACAAAACCAGCTCTCCCTCTCTCAGACGAGATGCGAATGGGCGAATGGGCGAAGAAGCAGAGATGAGTCCCACGAAAATGAACGTGTCCCCTCCCTCTGCCAAGGCAGATACGCCCGGCAGAGGGAGAGAAGAGAAACCAAGATTCTCTCTCTCACACAGAAAACCTAAGATCGAATTAGACTTATACCATGATAGAAACTGAGAAACTGTATTCAATAAGGAGTATTACACAACTATATATAGCCTCTAGCCAACCCTAGGGCTATTACACTTCTAATCTAATCTTAACTCAAATATATCTCTTAATAGAGATTAACCCAAACTAGAATCATCCTAATTCTAATATATTCAACAGAATTCACTACCCTAATCAGCAAAGGGCAAGTCAAGTCAAGTCGGTTCAACAAGACCCAGTCCAAGTATTAATAGGGCCTAATTTTCATCATTTTTCTATGTTACTTAACCTAGGAAAGCTGAGGAAATAATTGAGAAAGATGGGTTCAAATGTTAAATGTTGAAAACTCCAACCTTGTATAAGTGTGGTAAAAAATCCTCCAACCATGTCTTTCAAAATTTGAACACCACTAGTCCAACATAAAAGAGGTTGAAGGACGAGTGATGAGTGATGAGGGCATCATGCCCAGTGATTCACATTCAGTAGACCTTGATCCCATTGAAGAAATTGCCTTGGTTTTCATGCCCCATTTTGACCATAGCAACCACCATTGGACTCCTTTTAATTATCCAGTTAAAGCTTTATAGTCAGAGCCTAATGACCTAGCAAACCCTGAGTGACCCAAAACACCTACTAAGCCCAAATCTAATTCCATCAAGCCTGACCCAACTCAAATTGCTTCACAAAAGCCCAAAGTCGCCCCAACTCCTATTTCCTCTCTCAACAAGCCACATCAATTTTCCCAAACTTGGAATGGCGAGTTTGCAGCAGGCAAGGATAGATAAGATCTCTGTGTTGGCGTGTGCAACATTCTGGGGATATGATGTAATGACCCGACCCGATATTTCGGAGTTTTGGGGTCTTGGTAGCCGTGCGGACAGTGTGGACCCCGTGTTGAGTCCCGGTTTGCCCGATTTTGAGTTCGGACACTCGAAGGGCATTTTGGTAATTTTGAATTATTGAATATTTTATCATGTAAAAAGTTTGAAAATCACACGTTATCTTCCTCGATGTTTGACATTTGATTTTTTTTAATGAGTTTTAAATTAGTTATTTATTTTTTGAAAAAAAAAAAAAACCTATCTTAAAACCCCCCTCCCCCAAAACCCTAAACTACACTCCCCTTTCCGCGCGGCACTGTAGCAGCTCGCTACAGTGCCGGCTCACCCTCTCTTCCCCCTTTTTCATCTCTTTCCCTCTTCCAAACCCTAACCCTATTTCCGCCGCCGCCGCCGCCACCATCCTCATCTCCCTCCCTCCCGATTCTCTCTTTCCCCTCTCAATCCCGCTCCTCTTCTCTCTTTTCCCTCTCGATTTTTTCTTCTTCTTCCTGTTTTCGATCTGCTGCTGACCTCCCTCCTTCTCCTCCGATGTTGGTTCGAGCTCCTTCGGCCCCGATGAGTCGGATCCTTCCCCCTTGGCCCGAGCAGCCACTGATTCTTCAGATTTGCTGGACACCGATCGCCGCCGTCCGATCCGAGGTACTCCCTTCTCCGTTTTCCCCTCTTTTGCTTTCCCTTCTCTTCCCTTTCCTTTCCCTCATCTCCCTCATTCCCCTTCTCCTTCGGCTGAGTCACTCGGAGTTGCCGAGTTGACTCAGTCGGGTTCAGCCTTCGACCCGATGACCCAACCCTATTTGCCCGATCCGGCCCGGTTCGCCGGATTCGACCCAGACCTGATTTGGCCCGGTTTGCCAGGGCCGGTCCAGCCCGCCTCAAGCTCGGCCCAGTTCGGCCCAGCTTTGGGTCTGACCCTGTTCAGGCCCGGCCCAGTTCTGTTCAGCTCGGCCCAGTTCGGCCCAGCTTTGGGTCTGACCCTGTTCAGGCCCGGCCCAGTTCTGTTCAGCTCGGCCCACTTTTGGGTCCGGCCCAGTTCTGTTCAGCTCGGCCCAGCTTTGGGTCCGGCCCGGTTCTGTTCAGCCCGGCCCAGTTTCCTAGTTTTCGGGCCCGTCGGGCCCGTTTGCACTCCAGGTTTTGTTTGACCCTTTTTGCCCGATTGCTTATTCCCTTGCTCTTTTTCAACAGATTGAGCTCCTTTCACCCCAGCGTACCGTCTCTCTCACTTTGGATTTTGAGGCACACACAGGTGAGGGAACTTACCACCACTTTCAGCATGCATCTATGCATCTTACTTCCCTATCAAATGTGCAGGTACGAAATGCGGCGAATGGGAGCCCTCGGTATTACGAGCCACTCGGCAAGGGAACTATTGATACTATTATGTGGCGGGTCCCCATTCGGATGTATTTGTACCCGATGCCCGTAGAGGCATATACAAGTTGATTATCTGATGTCATAATTGATCGATTGGGTGGTGACATGATTGGAGTTTATTTTTATTGTTAATGTGTTAAGATGCCAACATGCGAATATATGTAATATGTGGTGGTGTATGTCTGATTATGATGTGAGGCATTGTGTTGATAATATATCATACGATCATGTGATAATTAGTTTGGACTGCTAGACGTTATAACATGCTTGAATGCTAACATGCCAACCAATGATAAATACTGATGCATACACCTGGTGATTATGTGACGAACTATGTTAATAGCATGTGTAGGCGTAGAGGTAATTGTGCATACATATAACTAACGTATGTGAGATGCCGGTGGGGCATGGGAACTAAGCAACATCAGGATCTAGAGACTCCCCCTAGCTTGTCGGGTAGTTAGGGTGAGGATGTTATGTGGGACCGCGCAGTGGATGCGTGGTTGGGATTCAGACTCCCTTGTGATTGGAAATGGGCAGTCGTTACCCCTTTCATGGATCAAATGGTCGGTCTATCTTGTATTTCTGGACGTACCTATGAGAGGGGCGTGATCTGATTTAGAGAACAAGATGTCTGGAAGTCCCAGCTAGGGACTGACTGGGAAGTAACTAGGTTTACCTAGATAGGCCATCAGGCTGAATGTCGGTTCACCCAAGGTAACCTTAGAAGCCCCTTGCAGATCTGATACCCGAATGTGTGACGGGTGAGGTGATCCCTAGATGACCGATTAGGCTGAGGAGGTCCTCGCCTAGGTCGAGGGACGGAGCGGTGAGGGACAGCTCCCGCTGGCATGGTTGTGATCCCTAGATGACCGAGTAGGCTGAGGAGGTGCTCGCCTAGGTCGAGAGACGGAGCGATGAGGGACAGCTCCCGCTGGCATGGTTGTGATCCCTAGATGACCGAGTAGGCTGAGGAGGTGCTCGCCTAGGTCGAGGGATGATGCGGTGAGGGACAGCTCCCGCTGGTGTGGTTTGTGATTCCCCGGATGACCGAGTAGGCTGAGGAGGTGCTCGCCTAGGTCGAGGGATGATGCGGTGAGGGACAGCTCCCGCTGGTGTGGTTTGTGATTCCCCGGATGACCGAGTAGGCTGAGGAGGTGCTCGCCTAGGTCGAGGGATGATGCGGTGAGGGACAGCTCCCGCTGGTGTGGTTTGTGATTCCCCGGATGACCGAGTAGGCTGAGGAGGTACTCGCCTAGGTCGAGGGATGATGCGGTGAGGGACAGCTCCCGCTGGTGTGGTTTGTGATTCCCCGAATGACCGAGTAGGCTGAGGAGGTGCTCGCCTAGGTCGATGGATGATGCGGTGAGGGACAGCTCCCGCTGGTGTGGTTTGTGATTCTCCGGATGACCGAGTAGGCTGAGGAGGTGCTCGCCTAGGTCGAGGGATGATATGATGAGATATCCCAAGCTAGGACACCTGCATGGTGGGGACAGCCTGTGGTGTGATGTGATAGTGTGTTTACCCGCAGTTGACTTTGGGGTCCATTGTGGTTTGACTATCGAGATTCTGGTGCTCGGTTGATGAAACCATAGATGAGTCTGGTTGACAGTTCATCGAAGACTGGTGAGGTGGTTACCCCCGTGTGGTAATCAGTTTGGGACTCTAGTGAGTCCGACTCTTGGGTTGGGCGTGGTATGCGTGCGGGTTGTCATGAGAGGGTCATAGGTCTAGTTGAGGACTAGAGACCTCGATCTGACTGAGAATTAGTCTGCGTACCCATGGATGGGTGGATTGTTGCGGTTGGGTGCATAAGGGGGTTGCATGGCGTTGGTTAGAGGGTGTTCTAGGGACCCGGCTGACGTGGGCCCTGTGCTAGGGGAAGGGCATACGTTTATATGGTCATGCATGTAGACATCTTAGACATTGTTGTGTTCATATGATTATATGCTGTGTATGCTTGGTGATATATGGTGTATGTGTTACCCTCACTGGGCATGTAGAGCTCACCCCCCTTGCCTCACAGATACTTCATAGAGGAAGGGCCGGCGGGACCCTCAATCGAACAGTGGGCGTAGAATTGCAGTTTTGTACTTGTCGTGGCTTCCTTTTGTATTTGAGGACCTGTTAATGTATTTGAGATATATGTACTTTTCACTGAGCCGGATGAATGTAATAAAGGGTCGATGCTATCATTTGAAATTTACAATTGATATTCACAATTTTTGGTTCGTTAGTGGATTACTATGATTAGTGCGGGTTGCGGGTGTGGTACTTCCATTTTAAAGAAAAAAAAGGGTACCCGAAATTGTATTGGAACGGTTTTAGGAGTCCGTATCAGTTTCAACGTGCCAGTAGCGGGATGGGTCGTTACAGTTGGTATCAGAGCACGGTTCAACTCTCGGACTGTGCATGGGTCAGAGATGTGTGAGATAATGATTAGAGATTAGGTTCATCCCCTGTGTGATAGGGTAGATGGGACCTAGCTCCTTGGTAGTGCTTGGACTTCCCTAAGTTGTTGTGGTAAGCCTAGTGGAGTTGCCCTTGAGCTTGGTCAGATTTTCGTTTTGCGGGTTGACTCGTAGTGAGAATGAGTACTTGTTAGAATAGGGGAAACCGTACTGAGAATGGTAACCCGGAGACCTTAGGGATTCCCCGACCCGTGATAGAGACTTTGGAGGACCAAGTGTTTGTGAGCAGATTGTTATTCTCCGCTGTCAATGTGTGTATGCTGAAGACCCGAAGTATCTTGCTAGTAGGAAGTCAGAGTATTTGACCAGAGTACGACTTCAGTGCAGTAATCTAAGCGTGGCGGCAATACCCCGTATGGGTTGATATATCCTACTGATGCGAGTGATGTGATAGTACCCCATGGTTTTTGGTTCTGAGACTTGACTTGATTTAGATACGTGACTCGCTCGATGACTTTGAGCTTCGCCGTGGTTTGAGTTTGGGAGCATATGGGGTGGAGACGCCTTGTTTATCATGTCTCCGTTGGAGTGATGGGCGGATATTGTGTAGGATTGCATGTCGCGTATTATAGCTAGAGACGGATCTCTTAACCGTCGCTGGTGTTTTATTGAGAGGCAGTGATTTACCATCAGCCAGGGTGTTGAGGGATCTGATCACCGTGTGACTTGTCAGTCAGTTTGAGTTGAGAGGTCCCTGGGATGCCAGGCGTTGGGATGTTACCGATAGGGGTGTTGGACATGGAGACCAGACTAGTGGGCTAGAGTCGGTGGGACCTATTTGTCTAGGTATTTCACCAGGGGACATATCGACTTTGTTAGCCTATAAGCAGGATGACTCGATGAGATTTTGTACCAATGGTCGACGACTGAACAAAACTAAAGTGTAGGATGAGGTTCTTCTATTGGAGATTGACGACTTGTTGAGACAGCTGAGAAAGTCCCTGTTGCTTCTTGAGGATGTGTTTTATCGGATGCGAGTTTTGACCCCATAAGTGTAGCTGCCTGGCAATGTGGTTTCGACAGGTAGTGCGACAGGCTTGTTAGAATGAAGAAGAGATCGCGTCTGGCAGTTTATTCAGATTACTCCAAGTGGCAGTGCTTACAGTTAGATTGGTCAGAGAGAATGATCAGTTCTTGGTGCAATGGCAGTGATGCAGTTTTCTTGAGTGGAGACAGACGACCACTATAGTGATAGTCGTACCAGAGGTAGAGAAGGGCCGCAGATGTGCAGTTTATTATGATGTTTCTGGTGATAATAAGGGTTGTGTGCTGATATGGGATAGTTGATTGGTAGTTTCTGATTCGAGACGATTTGGTATTGATAAGTATAACTTTCGCTAATGACTCGGGGTGGATGTTGATGGTGTTGTGCTCGGTTTGGAGATATCCATTACTGAGAGAGATTCTGAGTATCCCCCATCACTGTGGTTTTGAACACTTGTTTGTTCAGGAAGAATTGAGCATGAAGCGGATGTGATGGATGAAGTTCATTAAGTGATTGTTGATAAGGTCGGAGACTTTAGCGGCCAGTCTATGCAACGCGGTGGTTCAGCCAGTGTTGAGTGACAGAGTCCCGGAGAATCAGCGTTCAAGTGCTGAGACAGTCAGACTATGAGCTTTTGTGATGTGTGATGGTGGACCAGACATCTAGGTTGTGAGACCTGATGGCGACTTGACTCTCCAGAGCAGGCTGGTGGTAACTCAACATGGGTGGTGTCGTGTGCGGATGCTTTGACTCCTTCATGGATTAGTGGTATGGGTGATAGTAGATAGATTGGCAGAACTCGCCTATTTCCTAAGGGCGAGGATGACCGTTTTCTTGGAGCTTTTTGGACCGACTTGGTTTGGGGCAAAGAGCTGGTTTGTGCGAGGTTCCCGGGTCAACAGTGTCAGATAGAGATTTAAGTCATGCTCGTCAGATCGGACAGTGTTACACAGAGAGTTGTATGCCAGTCGTGTTTCAGCTCAACGGACTATCTGTGGATAGACAGCTGGTCAGGACAAACCATGCAGATTCCAAAGAACATGTATTATGTTTTGACGCCCTTGATTATGAAGTGAGTTGGGAGGACTATTGGTTCCTGATAGAGTTTGAGTACGATAGCAGCGACAGACTGGCGTTTTGGTGTTTCTGAACGAGGCAATATGTGACCGACTGTATAGATTGTCCTAGTGTTGGGCGGAGACCTAGATGTAATTCTGTGGGAACCAAGTATGATCAGAAGGACTTTTGAGCAGATGAGATTGGTCAGGTAGAGATAATTGGTTTTAGAGTGGTGCATACTGTTGTCCAGGTTGCTCAACCGTTCATACTGCTTCGTGGTGGGGTTGTTTCTTTGGATTGGGTATGCTGGCATCATCTTGTGGCAAAAAAGATTTTCTTGAGACTGAGTTCCAACCATATAAAGATAGTTCTTACATGAGTTTTACTTGCAAGGTATGTGACTAGCTTTGAGTTTAGTTTGAATTTCGAGGACGAAATTCTTTAAAGGGGGTAGTGTTGTAATGACCCGACCCGATATTTCGGAGTTTTGGGGTCTTGGTAGCCGTGCGGACAGTGTGGACCCCGTGTTGAGTCCCGGTTTGCCCGATTTTGAGTTCGGACACTCGAAGGGCATTTTGGTAATTTTGAATTATTGAATATTTTATCATGTAAAAAGTTTGAAAATCACACGTTATCTTCCTCGATGTTTGACATTTGATTTTTTTTAATGAGTTTTAAATTAGTTATTTATTTTTTGAAAAAAAAAAAAAACCTATCTTAAAACCCCCCTCCCCCAAAACCCTAAACTACACTCCCCTTTCCGCGCGGCACTGTAGCAGCTCGCTACAGTGCCGGCTCACCCTCTCTTCCCCCTTTTTCATCTCTTTCCCTCTTCCAAACCCTAACCCTATTTCCGCCGCCGCCGCCGCCACCATCCTCATCTCCCTCCCTCCCGATTCTCTCTTTCCCCTCTCAATCCCGTTCCTCTTCTCTCTTTTCCCTCTCGATTTTTTCTTCTTCTTCCTGTTTTCGATCTGCTGCTGACCTCCCTCCTTCTCCTCCGATGTTGGTTCGAGCTCCTTCGGCCCCGATGAGTCGGATCCTTCCCCCTTGGCCCGAGCAGCCACTGATTCTTCAGATTTGCTGGACACCGATCGCCGCCGTCCGATCCGAGGTACTCCCTTCTCCGTTTTCCCCTCTTTTGCTTTCCCTTCTCTTCCCTTTCCTTTCCCTCATCTCCCTCATTCCCCTTCTCCTTCGGCTGAGTCACTCGGAGTTGCCGAGTTGACTCAGTCGGGTTCAGCCTTCGACCCGATGACCCAACCCTATTTGCCCGATCCGGCCCGGTTCGCCGGATTCGACCCAGACCTGATTTGGCCCGGTTTGCCAGGGCCGGTCCAGCCCGCCTCAAGCTCGGCCCAGTTCGGCCCAGCTTTGGGTCTGACCCTGTTCAGGCCCGGCCCAGTTCTGTTCAGCTCGGCCCAGTTCGGCCCAGCTTTGGGTCTGACCCTGTTCAGGCCCGGCCCAGTTCTGTTCAGCTCGGCCCACTTTTGGGTCCGGCCCAGTTCTGTTCAGCTCGGCCCAGCTTTGGGTCCGGCCCGGTTCTGTTCAGCCCGGCCCGGTTTCCTAGTTTTCGGGCCCGTCGGGCCCGTTTGCACTCCAGGTTTTGTTTGACCCTTTTTGCCCGATTGCTTATTCCCTTGCTCTTTTTCAACAGATTGAGCTCCTTTCACCCCAGCGTACCGTCTCTCTCACTTTGGATTTTGAGGCACACACAGGTGAGGGAACTTACCACCACTTTCAGCATGCATCTATGCATCTTACTTCCCTATCAAATGTGCAGGTACGAAATGCGGCGAATGGGAGCCCTCGGTATTACGAGCCACTCGGCAAGGGAACTATTGATACTATTATGTGGCGGGTCCCCATTCGGATGTATTTGTACCCGATGCCCGTAGAGGCATATACAAGTTGATTATCTGATGTCATAATTGATCGATTGGGTGGTGACATGATTGGAGTTTATTTTTATTGTTAATGTGTTAAGATGCCAACATGCGAATATATGTAATATGTGGTGGTGTATGTCTGATTATGATGTGAGGCATTGTGTTGATAATATATCATACGATCATGTGATAATTAGTTTGGACTGCTAGACGTTATAACATGCTTGAATGCTAACATGCCAACCAATGATAAATACTGATGCATACACCTGGTGATTATGTGACGAACTATGTTAATAGCATGTGTAGGCGTAGAGGTAATTGTGCATACATATAACTAACGTATGTGAGATGCCGGTGGGGCATGGGAACTAAGCAACATCAGGATCTAGAGACTCCCCCTAGCTTGTCGGGTAGTTAGGGTGAGGATGTTATGTGGGACCGCGCAGTGGATGCGTGGTTGGGATTCAGACTCCCTTGTGATTGGAAATGGGCAGTCGTTACCCCTTTCATGGATCAAATGGTCGGTCTATCTTGTATTTCTGGACGTACCTATGAGAGGGGCGTGATCTGATTTAGAGAACAAGATGTCTGGAAGTCCCAGCTAGGGACTGACTGGGAAGTAACTAGGTTTACCTAGATAGGCCATCAGGCTGAATGTCGGTTCACCCAAGGTAACCTTAGAAGCCCCTTGCAGATCTGATACCCGAATGTGTGACGGGTGAGGTGATCCCTAGATGACCGATTAGGCTGAGGAGGTCCTCGCCTAGGTCGAGGGACGGAGCGGTGAGGGACAGCTCCCGCTGGCATGGTTGTGATCCCTAGATGACCGAGTAGGCTGAGGAGGTGCTCGCCTAGGTCGAGAGACGGAGCGATGAGGGACAGCTCCCGCTGGCATGGTTGTGATCCCTAGATGACCGAGTAGGCTGAGGAGGTGCTCGCCTAGGTCGAGGGATGATGCGGTGAGGGACAGCTCCCGCTGGTGTGGTTTGTGATTCCCCGGATGACCGAGTAGGCTGAGGAGGTGCTCGCCTAGGTCGAGGGATGATGCGGTGAGGGACAGCTCCCGCTGGTGTGGTTTGTGATTCCCCGGATGACCGAGTAGGCTGAGGAGGTGCTCGCCTAGGTCGAGGGATGATGCGGTGAGGGACAGCTCCCGCTGGTGTGGTTTGTGATTCCCCGGATGACCGAGTAGGCTGAGGAGGTACTCGCCTAGGTCGAGGGATGATGCGGTGAGGGACAGCTCCCGCTGGTGTGGTTTGTGATTCCCCGAATGACCGAGTAGGCTGAGGAGGTGCTCGCCTAGGTCGATGGATGATGCGGTGAGGGACAGCTCCCGCTGGTGTGGTTTGTGATTCTCCGGATGACCGAGTAGGCTGAGGAGGTGCTCGCCTAGGTCGAGGGATGATATGATGAGATATCCCAAGCTAGGACACCTGCATGGTGGGGACAGCCTGTGGTGTGATGTGATAGTGTGTTTACCCGCAGTTGACTTTGGGGTCCATTGTGGTTTGACTATTGAGATTCTGGTGCTCGGTTGATGAAACCATAGATGAGTCTGGTTGACAGTTCATCGAAGACTGGTGAGGTGGTTACCCCCGTGTGGTAATCAGTTTGGGACTCTAGTGAGTCCGACTCTTGGGTTGGGCGTGGTATGCGTGCGGGTTGTCATGAGAGGGTCATAGGTCTAGTTGAGGACTAGAGACCTCGATCTGACTGAGAATTAGTCTGCGTACCCATGGATGGGTGGATTGTTGCGGTTGGGTGCATAAGGGGGTTGCATGGCGTTGGTTAGAGGGTGTTCTAGGGACCCGGCTGACGTGGGCCCTGTGCTAGGGGAAGGGCATACGTTTATATGGTCATGCATGTAGACATCTTAGACATTGTTGTGTTCATATGATTATATGCTGTGTATGCTTGGTGATATATGGTGTATGTGTTACCCTCACTGGGCATGTAGAGCTCACCCCCCTTGCCTCACAGATACTTCATAGAGGAAGGGCCGGCGGGACCCTCAATCGAACAGTGGGCGTAGAATTGCAGTTTTGTACTTGTCGTGGCTTCCTTTTGTATTTGAGGACCTGTTAATGTATTTGAGATATATGTACTTTTCACTGAGCCGGATGAATGTAATAAAGGGTCGATGCTATCATTTGAAATTTACAATTGATATTCACAATTTTTGGTTCGTTAGTGGATTACTATGATTAGTGCGGGTTGCGGGTGTGGTACTTCCATTTTAAAGAAAAAAAAGGGTACCCGAAATTGTATTGGAACGGTTTTAGGAGTCCGTATCAGTTTCAACGTGCCAGTAGCGGGATGGGTCGTTACATATGATTTATTGCTAATTTTATTTGTGTTTGTTTAGGAATATTCCCTGCCATCCAAATAGTCTACTTTGTATGATTGAGCATTCCTATTGGATGGAGTGTATTCACAAGGATTGATCCCAAATGAGGCAACAATATTTGTAATTTTCTTTCTCATTTTACTTAGGAATTTTAAGAAAATATTCCTCCTCAGTGTGGTCAACCAAGGCAAGGATATTTCTGTCCTTTCACAATATTTTCTCTATAAATATGTAAGCAGTTTTTAATTTTCATCAATTGAATACAAATTATTTTTGGAGATCGCAATTCTAGTGTGGAGTTTTGTGTTTTGCGAGGCTTTACAAGATAGAATTCTAGACTTCGGACCAAACAAATACGCTGATTTTTAATTCTATTGTGTTTAATTAGTTTTTAGATTAAGAAATTCAATTATTTTTCCAATTATCTCTTTTAATTGCAATTCAATTTAATCATTAATTAAAATAGACCTTAATCTAAATTCTAATGAAAGCACAATTGAATTCCACTTGTCGTTACGGATTTGGTCCATCAAATTAGTAGCAAAGCAAAAACAGTCATAAATTTGGTTATTGGCTAGGCGGGCTTCATAGACGGGAACGTCTTTGGATCCATTATCCTAACACGTCCGGGTAAAACTGTTGAAGTTCTCCCCCGGCCTACATCAATGAGTGAAATGAGAATTTGGATTTTCTGCCGGGCCTATAGCCCTCGAACAAGTGCAATTGGGTTGCTTGCTTAACTATACTTATATGGGAGAATTTGGTAAAGTAGGCTTTAGGCTTGCGAGAAAGTTGGCTTCAATAACGTTATATAAGTAAATTCAAAGTCCAAAGGGGTTGGAGTGATAGCGACGAACTCATCTTATGAAGTGGGAGTCCTGAGTTCGATTCTCACTCCACCCCAAAAGGTCACTCTCCATAGTGTTACCTGGTATATGTGGGTAGGGAAGCTTGCACTTAGCCTGAGGATTACTCGGGTGTTCTAAGAGACCTGGACACCTTAATCATCAAAAAGTAAACAACAACAACAACCGCTGAGGCGATATCTATCCATTTAATGTGGGTGTGTCTGGCACAACAACTATGCATCTACACATTATTTTCTCAATTTTCTTTTTTCTTATTTTTAAAAATTTATGAAATATCATAACCGCTACTCTCTTTCAAAAAGCAAGTAAATAGGGGTACTATTGACAAGTAAATAATTTTGATTGTAAATTGTAACAACTGAACGAAAAAACTAGAGGAAGAAAATGTGATACCCTGCCCATTGTGAGCACCTGAACCGATGTGGAGAGTCCCACATCGGTAGTGGAGGAGAATGAGATGGGGTTTATTTGATGGCCACCCCATAGCTCTTGTGTGACGCGTTTTGGGCCGAGACATGTGGGCCTGGGCCCAAAACAAAACCATGCAGGCTCGCTTGTGTGCGAGGCCCAGAGTGGACAATTTCACACTGAGTCAAGCCCTAAGCCCTGTGTTAGAGTCGGGTCGTTACAAATTTGGTATCAAAGCTGAGGTTCTACACTCGGACTGTGTGGGCCTTTCTCCTTCCCTGGTGTCGGGTCGAGCAAGGGGGGCTCGAGGCCTTAGGGTGGGTGATTGTGATACCCTGCCTATTGTGAGCACTTGAACTGATGTGAGGAGTCCCACATCGGTAGTGGAGGAGAATGAGATGGGGTTTAGGCCACCCCACAACTCTTGTGTGACGCGTTTTGGGCCGGGCTCAAAAACAAAACCGTGCAGGCTCGCTTGTATACGAGGCTCAGAGCGGACAATTTCACACTGAGTCAAGCTCTAAGCCCTGTGTTCGGGTCAGGTCGTTACAGAAAACCAAATGAAAAATGGGAAATTGTCATTTTGATATTCGCCAAAATTTGTGAAGGTTCTACGATTTTGTCCACATAAAACTTTTAGGATTTTATAAATAGGGGAAAAATATAAAATGCCTAGGCTTAAAGGCTCTGCATGGGATGTGGGATGCATTCTATGTTTAATTTAGTCTATTAAAATTAGTTTTCTTTTATAAATTAGATCCAATCTTTTATAATTTTGTATTTGATGCATCTTCAACTTTAGATTAATTATGATAGGTTAAAATATCTATACAATAGTTTTGATGCGGCCATATATGTTCAAAGGATCCAAATGCAAACCACGAAGACCCATTCGAAGATGGTGGGACCCATGAGAGCTTGATTGAAAAAATTTCGACCCAAATCCATGCAAGAATTAGTATAGGGAAGAGAAGGTCTGAAGATTTCTAATGGGCCTAGTTCCATTCAATTTGGAGACATCAATGGAGACTTGAAACACCCCACCCACATGGGGGTGTGGGAAAATCCCACATCGCCCATGAGGTGGGTGGTGGGGGTGTTAATAAGAGGGGCCAACCCCCTCAAGCAACACGAAGCCTTTTGGACCGGGCCCAAAACAAAATTGTGTGGGTTCAGGTGGAGCCCAAAGAGGACAATATCGTATTGGAGGTCGGGTCATCTCATGAGTTATGTGAAAAATTGTCCAGTTAACACCCCAATGTCAGGATAAAATTGATGAGCTAAGAGACCCACAAATCCTCACTTAAAAACCCATCAAAGTCATAAAAAATCAGCCTATGGACATAGTGTATGGGTCCAATTGCCAAATTAAAGGATTTGCATGTTCAAATGCCAATTAGAAGACCCAAATCCAAGGGAGAGAGAAGCCACATGAATTTCCTTGTTTTTCTTTACTTAAAGTGGTCCCAAACGTCAATGTAGGTAAGTAGTCAAAGAGGAAAGAAACCAAGAGAGGTAGCTCAAAAGAGAAAACATGCTATTTTTTATTATTTTTTATCAATGGTTGAAATGTAATTTAGTTGAGTAGGTGACACATGTAGTGCATCTAAGGATGGTATTGATTGTAATTTTTTTGTAAAATTTTCTTATAAACAAAGGTCTTGGGCATGTACATACAGCATCCCAAGTTCAATTCAGTTGCTCTTTTGTATAAAGTTTGAGTTCTCACTTTTTTGGTGAGTTTTATTTTGCTTCTAGTTAGCTTCTAATTTGATTTTGCATAGCATAAGTAACTCTTACGGTTATGGTTCTAGTTTTCTCATGGGAATTCTAGAGATAACCTCATCATCTAGCATTCCTTGATTGCACACAAGGAAGAGTTACAGGACGACTAGATTCGTACTAGCATCTTTCACTCACGCTATACGGATTGGAGGCAATGCATGTCACCTTACTATAGACAGTGGAAGCTACAGTAATGTTCTCTCACAAGAGGCTGTGGAGAAATTAAATTTAAATCCCCAACGACATCCCAAACCCTACCAAATGTCTTCGCTAAATAAGGGGAGATGAGGCAATAGTTGATAAATGATGCCTTATATCATTTTCTATTGGGGGTAAGTACTACGATGACATTTAGTGTGACATAGTACTTATGGACGCGTGTCATCTAGTGTTGGGTAGACACTTGAAGTATGATAGGAACACTCGTTACCATGGGAGAAAGGATGAATGCCCAAGCTCCAATTTATAATAGTGGATTTGAGCTGAAACGTAGGATCAAGCAAAAAAATTAAATAAACAATGCGAGAAAAATCCTTGCATGGCTATGCATGTCCATTAATTTGAAACTCCACCAATTCTAATTAGCCATGCGACTTCAATACATTATCAATAGAAAATTAAAAAATAAAAAAATTTGGTCGTAAACCCATATAGCCTTGGGGCAAAATTTGCATGTGGAATGTGTCCTCTCCATCTTGATCAAATTCACCCACAACAAATGAAGGTAGCTAAGATGATTTCTAAAATTGGTTTTGTTGTCCCTCCAAGCTCCCATGCACCCAATGGCTGCTATTGTTGATAGATTCCTTCCACATGACATCCTACTTGGCATATGATTAGGTACTTATGTGGAAGATGATGTAGAATTTGTAACTTCGTCTTGTGTGCAGCATATGGACCTCCAAATGTGAGCCTTTAAGGCCCAACTCATGTCCAAACAGCCCTTGACCCATAGCACACTCACATGAGCTCAACTTAGGTTGAAATTGGATCCATTGGAACTTATCAATGGTCCTCTCTTGCCTCCATCAATCTTATGATAAATTTGGATAGAAATTTCTTCAATTTCATCAAAGAAGTCTTCTTCATCTCTATTTGGATCATTTGAGCTTTGGATGGTCATCACCCACATTGATTTAAACTCAAGTCCTATCAATGGTTAAGGCATTTTATCCTTTAAAATTATTTTTCTAAACTAAATATTGTCATACTTTCTATTTAAGATCAAACCCATTAAACTAACTCATTCTAACCATGTAATTTGAAACTTATAAAAATTCAATCATGAGGTGGATAGTAAAATAGTTTACTATAGATAATTTCTCATTATTTTATGGGCAATTGAGGCCATAGTCATTAGAGTTTGACCCAAATCCTTTCTAGCAATAGGTGGTCCTTTGAATTCAAGCCAAAAATAAAAGATAGCAAGCAATATGGGAAGAAATAGTAGCCATCTATTCTCATCTGTTGGGCTTCTTTAGTAATAATACAAACACAAATATATAAAGACAAGTCTGTTTAAGGTAAAAAAATACAAGCTTTTGGAGAAAGGAAGGTGTCGTACATAATTCCATCAACTTTATATTAAGCAAGTATCATTTCAAAATCAGAACTTTTGTTTAAAGTAAGGACAGCAAGACAGTGGTAGAGAATTCTCAAGTCTCAACCCAATGCTGTTGCCAAAGACATTGCTTTACCTCACATGGCCACCCAATCAAACCCAAAGATGCTTATTGAAGCTTGCATTAAATGAGGTGAGCTTTTGAGCAGATAATGCCATATTTTACTTTTATTTTTGCTTTATGTTTGCTTTCTTTTAAAAAGAGATCAAGGACTGTCAATTTGGAATTTGGGTTAACTAAATTAAAGTTGAAAAAAAAACTCAAAATGAGTTAGTTTGATAAAATTTTGAGTAAAATAGGTCACAAGTATTTTCAAATTTTTTCTTTTTAATTTTCTAAAATTTTATGAAAATTCTTCACTCGATGAAATTGTAAATTGAATATGAATTTTGAATTTTCAAACAATGCCGTTATCAGAAGCATCTACACTTTTCAGCATGGTGGAATTAGAAAATATTTTCTCTTAGGGTTAATTATATAAACAACATTTTGAAGGGTTAATGTGCAAATTTTTTTAACTCTTAGGTCTTTATACTTTAAGTGTGGTAGATTTGAGTTATATTGGCCACTAGCCATAGAGTTATTCGTGTTGGAGTTGGCTGCGAATGAGTCCCATATTGAAACGGTAAAGAGAGATTTAGGGATTTATAAAGAACTTGGGTCATTTCACCTAATAAGCTAGTCTTTTGAACTAGATACCCAGGTCCTAACAAGTGGTATCACCTCAGACCGCTAGTCTTTGGGCTCGATACCAGATCTTAATAGTATGTGTGGGTAGGGAGACTTGCACGTGTCAAAGATTAACCGGGTGCTCTAAGAGGCGTGGATGAGTGGGAGAAATGCGGACTTCACCCAACAATGTATTCTTCTATAGAAATGTTCATCAACTATAAGGACAAAGAAATTAGGAGAATTCGAGTTTCTCCCACTCACTACACACACATTCATTAATTTCCAAATAAACTCCAAAATGCGAAGATAAAATATTTGGTAGAAGAGAATCTCCTACTCAAAATAATCTTAAAAAAGAATAAAGAGATCTCGAGTAGAACCCTAAATTTTTCACTTCTTTTGTGAAAGTGATTTAAAATAAATTCCTTGGCCCCCAAAAGCTCCAAAGGATTATTCAGCCGTTGGAGCTGAAAAAAGTCGCAAAGAGAATTTTGGACTGAGTAACTGTATTTCTTCATTCAAACTCTTCTTTTCTTGCATTAGAGAGTGCTTTCCTCTATTATTTGGAGGGCTTTGAGCATGTGATCACTGTATTTCTACATTCAAACTCTCCTTTTGTGGCATTAAGGCTACTTTGCCTTTCCTATAAACTGGTAGCCTTGTATGTCTTTTGGACCAATGGATGCCTAAGCTTTTTGACTGGACTTCGACATACTGAAAAACATTCTTATTAGTAAAGCCCAAAAAGCATACAGGCTTACCAAAAAGAAATATCAAGCTTTTTGCAATATACATTTATGAACAAGCATTTAATTGAAGGGAACTCTTATTTCTACATCTAAAGATTTCATACATAAATGTTCAAATATGATGATGGTGGTGGAACCCAAAGGGGTTAGAGTGATAGTCAAGAATCCGCCTCAGAAAGTGAGAGTTTTAAGTTCGATACTCTCTTCATCCCAAAGGGTCACTCTCTATTGAGTTGTCCAGCATATGCAGGGAGAAAAGTTTTCATATGCTCCAAAGATTAGTCGGGTGTTCTGAAAAGTCTGGACACCTTGATCATCAAAAAATAATATGATGGTGGCAAGCAAACATGCATGTAGTAACATCAGATGAAAAGAAAGGTATGATCTTATTTATAAATTTATATCAAAACTTGATTTATAAATATCTTATAAAATGCTTTTATAGTGAGAACTCCGTATTGGATTAACTTAATAAAATTGTATATCTATTTACTGTTGATTTTTGAGTTAAAGTCATAGCAAAAGTTATTCAAAAAGCGTATATTTTATTAGCACTATAAATAGATCAAGATCTTTCTAACTCACTCGATCAGGATGGAAGGTGGGTTTCTCGCTGAGAGTGTTTTATGAGGTATTGGGCTAAACTAGGAGTCTGGATATCGGCCGATATGATATGTTTCGACCGATATTCGTGGGTTTTTTTTTAAAAAAAAAAAATTAGAGAGAAAAATATCGACCAATAACAAGATATTGACCCCCTAAGCTAAACATTTCCATATATATATTTTGAATGAACAATTGCCAATGTTGATCCTCAAAACTGATAATCAACATTTTGGATGGATCGCTTGAGAGAGTTCAACTGATTAGACGACCCTAATTGATTAATGATTAGCATACTTTTGAGTATTAGGAGACATTTGAAATTAAAGAAAAGAAAAAAGAAAAAGAGAGAACACAACTCACCAACATTTAATTATTACTCAAAGTCTTATGCGGTCTCCCCACACGGTTCCTTAATCCACTCATTTTAACATTGAATGGTTGGGAAGTATTCTCATACTATGGTCCACTTAAAAAGGATTTCTTCAATGATTTTCAAGGTAATCATCTATGTGATTGGTTTAGTGATGCATGTAAGATGTGACCCATTAATTAATTGTTAGACTGATGATAATTAAAACACATTAAACAGTATAGATAGTTTGGATATATATAGATATATATAAATGTCCTGTAAACTAGTTTATGTCATTTACACGCAAACTAGTTTAGAATATATACAGAGAATTAGTTTGCATAAATTTAATGTAAATTTTTAATTGTGGAGCATGTACTGAATCAAATAGATTTATTCTCCCCACACACCTACCTACTCTATTAATTGTACTTATATCTAATTTGACATCGATTTGACTTTAAAGTTCATTGATCTAATTTGATGAATTTCCATATAAATGTGAAATTTTGAGGATATTAAAAAGAATGACTTCTCTCATACAATTGAGATAAAATTTTATAGGTACTATACCCAAGCCAATGACTCTCAAATCCACCTATCCATGTGGATTAAAGTGGGATGATCAAGTCGTTTGCACTAAAGTTTGGTATAAACTAGTTTGTGGGAAATTGCTCTGGATTTTTTTTTTTTGTAACCAATGTGTCTAGGCGTCACGCCCGACTAATCCTCAGGACATGTGTAAATCTCTGAATCCACACAATCGGTAAGTTCAAGGAGAAATAATCATTTGGGATTGAGTGTGAATTAAACACAAGACTCCCACTTCCTGAGATGAGTTCTTGGCCTTCAGGTCGTCGGGCCAATCGTAATACAAGACGGTTATATTAATAGGTTAAAAATAAAATATAATATAATGATACATTTTTTTTTTATGAATTTACGTGTGAAAAATCGTCGGAAATCTTGAGTAAAACCTCCACCGATGATACCCAATGCTCTTAGAGCATACTCAGGAAAGAGCGTAAAATTCTATAAGACGTTTGGATTCGTTTTGATTGGATGATTTGAGTCGAAACAATCTCTAACATGGCAGCCCTAAGTGATGACAAGAAATGATAATGCCTACTTTAGGTTTTGGTGATTCTAATGGGTTTCTTCGTGTTAACCTTAAAAAAAAAGAGAAAATATTTTCTTATGGTTTGCCTTCAAATCTGAATCATTTTCCAGTACTGTTGAACCATCTTTCTCTTCTGTTGGTGCATTTCTCAAAAACTTTTTCTTTCTTTTTCCTTTTCCAAACAACTTTGAAGAATGAGGGTAGGACTGCAGCTTGATTGGTAGTGGGGACTTCTTACATGAAATTGTAAAGAAGAAGAGAGAGAGATGATGAATGAGGAATAAAGGGAATATCTCTCGTTTGGTGTGTGATGGAATTGAATTAGGGTTTCTCGAGAAAATCTTGGTGGTGGAGCTCTCCTTTCTATGGTTGGCCACCTTGGTCATGGACCCCACCAACAAACATTCTAGATTTTTAACTATAAGTTTGTATGTAATTTTGTATTGACGTATATATGAGATTGGGCCCATGCCATGTTGTCAAAGACCTTTTGCACTAGACTGTGGGCTCCACTTTACATCTCATTTTTTTTTCCTTCGGAGGAACAACCGATCAAGTTGTTTATAAAGAGAATGCAAAATGGACACCACAGTGTAAGTGGTCATTCTTAAAAGCCCATCGAATTGCATTTTGAGCCCAAAATAGATGGTTGAGAAAGAAAATAAAAATTGGACAAAGTCACATTCTACGAGATACCCTTTTCATTTCAAATTCATCTATTTTCATGAATTACATTTATATCTAATTTGAACTCGTTTTGATGTGATTTGATTATTGAATTAAAACTCCATTTAAAATCGACCCATATTCATTGTACACTTGCAAATATAACAGATCGAGACACAATTGTTCACACTCGTCTGGATCCAGGCCGCAACGCACTAATGTGTTGCAGTTGATATGTATCAGTTGAAATTTTTTCACTGCATTGCGGCCGATATGCAATGTATCAACTGCGTTTTTTAAGCGTGCTTATGAGATGGTTCAAATTCCAATCCCAAGTCTCCTAAATGTGAAAGCCGCTAATGTTGATTTTACATCCAATTCACATATATGTTAGGAACATAGTATCCATTTATTGGAAGCCACCAAGTTCTATAAATTGGGTTTTACTCGATTTAACTTAATTTCAATGTATACTAATTATTGAATTCAACTCAAATCTTACAGTCATTAACTTTTGTAATCTCTAAAATTATATTTAAAGTGATGGATTCAGTAGACTCTTTATTCAGTATAGAACTTTTTCTTCAAAAATTTCCATGAAAGGAAATAAGATATCTTCCAAGTGCCTTTATTAGATTGATCAATAAAATCACTAACGAGTTAAAAGGGCCGAAGCCATTGGTTGAGATTCTTTAATATTTAAGTGGGCTGCAAATAAAAGGGCCCATAGAAGCCAACTTTATGGAATTAATGGGGAGGCAAGTTGTTCTCATGCATTCAGATTTATAACCTAATAACAAAATGAACACTTTATTCCTTGTGTTGAGTCCAGAAGAAAAACGTACAACAATCCCCTATTCTTTTAGACAGACCCCTCCTCTTTTCACAGAAAGAGAGAGAGAGAGAGAGAGAATAGTACGGGCTGTTCTTTTTTTTCTTTTTATTTTTTTTTTATTTTGTTTTTGGAAGGAATTCATTAATTCTTTAAAGCAGTTGATCCTCAGGAGATAACAAGGACAGATTATAAATTATAAGCAAAGAAAGTATTATGAGTGTAGAGGGAGAGAGAGAGAGAGGGGACTAATTTGTAAGTTTGCATTCAAAAATTGTGTGACTCAGTGCTTTTTTAAGAGCCCAATGATTTTGTGAAAAGTAGTTAATTCGAAAGTCTCAATTTGAATATGGACCTGAAAATCAACTCAAATAGATTGTTTCATCTGAATTATATTTTTGAAAGCTTTGAAGTTTGAATCACTTTAAATATATTTTAATACAAATTAAGAGTAGAATTAAAAATCAACTATTAGAAAGTCCACTATTAGAGGAGATTGTGAAGTGATAAAAATGCTCACATCAGTTAATTCGAAAAACCGATTACTCCATATAAAACTTGAGGCATCCTTCTCTCAACAGCTAGATTTTAAGAGTAAGTTCTACCTCAAAAGTGTTATTAAATCATGGTTTTCTAGCATCGTATTATAGTAGGTTTTGCGTGCACCTGATCATGAGGGCGGGCGTGAAGTTTTCATGTGCATCCGCAAAGTACAGTCGTACACGTGTCAAGTTTCCATGTGCAACCGCAAAGCGCAGCTGCACGTAAAGGCATGTGTGAAGTGACAAAAAGTCTCATGTTGGTTAATTCGAGAAACTAATAACTCCATATAATACTTAGGACACCCTTCTCTCGATGGATAACTTTTAAGAGTGAATTTTACTTCAAGAATGTTATCATTTCATGATTTTTTTAACAGAGGTCGGTGGTGATTTGAAATGAAAGTGATGCTCGAATTTATACTGAAGAGTTCAACTGCAATTTTGGCCTTTGTTTGATAGCATGGAGTTAGATTTCAAGAGAACCAGGGTTATATACATTTTTTTGTGCAGTTTTTACTATTTTTCATACAAACAGTGAAGAGAGAGAGAGAGTGTGTGGGTTAGAAAGAGAGCATTAAAGCACATGTATTCCACTTTTCACACCAAAATCCACTTTGGATCCCAACATACCCTCCCCTACAAGTAAAGCACACAACACCCATCCATATATTTTCAATCACTTCTTCACAAAGGTTAAAACACAGAAGAAGATAACTTCTGCACCCAAAACTACACATACAGCCTACTACATAAGCACTGCATTCCTTCTCTCAACCTAAACAAGAGAGAACATCTTTTTTCATACCTCAAAAACCAAACCAGGCCATTTCTTCTCAACCCTATCTTACCCAAATGGTTCCCATCAATCTAAAACCCTAAAAACCTGCCAGTTGATTCTGAGTTCTTCAATCATTCATCACTAAAATAGCTACTAAATCTAGTAGAGCAGCAGAAACACAACGGAAAATGAGGGCAGGAGGTTGCACAGTGCAACAAGCTCTAACAGCAGAGGCAGCAAATGTAGTAAAGCAAGCAGTAAGCCTCGCGAGGCGTCGTGGCCATGCCCAAGTGACTCCTCTCCATGTTGCCAACACCATGCTTGTCTCATCCACCGGCCTCTTCCGAACAGCTTGTCTTCAGTCCCACTCCCATCCACTCCAATGCAAGGCTCTTGAGCTCTGCTTCAACGTCGCGCTCAATCGCCTTCCAGCATCCACTTCAAGTCCCATGCTAGGTCACCACAGTCACCACCCTTCCCTTTCCAACGCGTTGGTTGCAGCGTTCAAACGCGCACAGGCGCACCAGCGACGTGGATCCATCGAAAACCAGCAACAGCCTCTCCTGGCTGTGAAAATAGAGATTGAACAGCTCATAATCTCCATCTTAGATGACCCTAGTGTGAGCAGAGTCATGAGGGAAGCTGGTTTTTCTAGCACACAGGTGAAAAGTAACGTGGAACAAGCAGTCTCCTTGGAAATATGTGCAGCAAATCCTCCAACTAGTAAGCCCAAGGAAGGAAATCTTCTAACACTCTGTAGTACTGTCTCCCATTCTCCTCCTCCCTTGGATCAATTAGGAGTGAATGTTGCTAAAACTAGGCCTTCGGACCAAGTCCGAAGTGAGGATGTGATGAAAGTTTTGGAGAATTTGCTTAGTAAAAGGAGGAGAAATACTGTGATCATAGGAGAATGCCTAGCTAGTTCTGATGCTGTTGTTAGAGGTGTGATGGAGAAAGTTGACAAGGGAGAAATTCCTGATACTTTGAGGAATGTGCAGTTTATAAGCCTCCCTCCCTTCTCTTCTGGGATGCTCTCAAATGGAGAGGTTGAGCTGAAGCTGGGTGAGATAAGGTGTGTTTTAAAGAGGTCGGCTGCAAGGGGGATCATCTTGTACCTGGGAGATATAAAGTGGGCTGCAGAGTATAAGGCTAACTCTAATGAGCAAATGAGGAATTATTGCAGTCCAATGGAGCATATGATCATGGAGATTGGGAGGCTAGTGGGCGGAATGGGAGAAACTGGGAGGCTTTGGCTTATGGGAATTGCCACATACCAGACTTACATGAAATGCAGAATAGGCCATCCGTCGCTGGAAACTGTTTGGGGTCTCTATCCTCTTACAATTACTGCAAGCAGTTTAGGTTTGAGCCTATTCCCTGACAGGTAAAATTAATGAACAATTTGTTTAATTCGAATTCACGACTGTTCTTCACAGACTGTTGATGCTTCTGCCTTCATTGTTTCTCAATCGGATAAAGAACCGTATTCAAATAGCTCTTTGCATTATGGGTTTCTTATTAAGTCCTTAAATTCATGGCTTTATTAAGGCTTTGGTTGAATTCAAGATATTTTTGCAGTTTGCTGTTCCTATTGAATTTGAATCAACAATGAAGCCGGAGCTTTTCTTTTCTTTTCTTTTTTTTTTTTCTTTTTACTATGTAGTTTCTCGATGTGTCCCAAAAAGGGTGTTGATTCCTTCCTCCTTTTTTTCCTTTTAATTTTTTTTTTTACTGAAGGTGATTTATAAGCTCCACAGTTTTACTGTAGCCTGACACTTTCTGCACTTATTTGAATGTGTTTCAATGGTAAAATATTGAAACTAGAATGCAATAGTCAAGTTGTTTCTCATGTATGTGTAACTCTTGAATGTTTTAGTAAGACCTATGTAAAATTTCTACAGTGAATGGTAAACTAGAATAGAAAATGGAACTAGTAACAAGTATTCATTCTATCTCACTAACATTTAATGATTTTTCTTTGTTACTCAGCGAATCACTTGGTCAACTGAGAAACAAGGGAACTGGAGATGAATTTTGCTGGTCTTTCCTTGGAGAAGGATCGGAGAAGCAGCTGACCTGTTGCACTGATTGCTCATCAAAATTTCAGGGCGAAGTCCAGAACCTTGGAAAAAGTACTCTCCATCATGATTCCTCCACCTCAATCACTTCATGCTTGCCTTCATGGCTCCAACACCACAAGGAAGAGCAAAATAGACTGACAAAAAATGATCAGGTAATTATCTTAGCAAACTTCTGGTACTTTGATAAACATTAATTCCACTTTTGGATACATTGTTGATGGAGAAGAGAGAGGTGTTTATTATTGTATCATCATGAAAAATTAAAGCAGCAATGAATTTATATATAATTAAGTCAGAGTCTCAAGTTGGGCTCCATCGATATTTTCTCACCAACTTGAGGGGGAGCATTGATGGAGGAGAGAGTTCATATTAGTTTGGGACACCGAATCTACTTTGGACTCATTTACCGTGAAGATAATTGTGTTGCAATGGTTTTGCCTTTTTCTAGTTTCTTCGCTTCCTATTTTTTCTTTCTTGGGTCTAACCCTCTTAAGCCTTTTTGTTTTCTGTTGCTTTGCTCTGTATCTGTTATTCCTTTATTTAATGAATTTTTTTTTTTAACTGCTCAAAAAAAAAATATATAAATACATTACTGCTGTAATTTTTCATGATAATACAATAATAAACATCTCTATCTTTTCACGAGATTTTTCCCTTATAGGGTTTTCCACGTCAATCATTGTGTTATGGTGTGCTTTTATTTTCTCTACATATACCATAAATATTACTAAGTTTTCTTGTTTATTTTGTTTCAGGAATGTGTCCATCTCACAGAACCCTGCAGGAAATGGAACTCTATATGCAATTCATTCCACAAACCCCACCACTCGCCGGAGATAATCCTCAACTTCTCTTCGCTATCTACATCATCTTCCTCTGCCCCTTCATACCAACATTGTTCCAGTTTGCACCATCAACCATGGCCAGCTGTGGTTGCTACGAAGCATCCGGTGAAAGAACACCACTTTTTTATCTCAGAAAGTACCAATGGAAGTTCAGAACCTAATTACAGAGGATACATCCCTGAACATAGGGAGCCAAGACTAGCCTCTCTAGCCAACACTAACACAAATTCAGCTTCTTCTAGTGATACAATGGAAATGGAGTACTTTCACAGATTCAAGGAGCTCAATGCTGAGAACCTTAAGACACTCTGCAATGCATTGGAGGAAAGGGTTTCATGGCAAAAGGATACAATTCCTGAAATTGCAAGCACCATCCTAAAGTGCAGGTCAGGAATGGTAAGAAGAAAAGGGAAGTCAGCACTCAATGAGACCAAGGAAGACACTTGGTTGTTCTTCTTAGGGTCTGATAATGAAGCAAAAGAAAAGATTGCAAGGGAATTGGCATGCGTCGTATTTGGCGCTGTCAAAAACTTTGTTTCCATTGGACAGAGTAGCTTCTCATCAACCATTGAAGATTTAAGAAACAAGAGATCAAGAGCTGAATCAAGTTGCAGCTATTTGGAGAGATTTGCTGATGCTATTGGTAGCAATCCTCACTGTGTCTTCTTCTTGGAGGATATAGAACAAATTGACTATTGCTCTGTTATGGGTATCAAGAGTACAATTGAAAGAGGAAGGATAAGAAATTCAAATGGCTACGAAGTCCGTCTCTGCGATGCTATTATCATTCTAAGTTGTGAAACCTTCAACTCAAGTTCAAGAGCTTCATCTAGAGCTTCATCAAGAGCTTCTTCTCCACCCACTAGGCAGAAATCTGAGACCCAAGATGAAGAATATGAAGAGTGTGATAAGGAGATTAGCCCTTGTGTCTCCTTGGATTTGAATCTCACTTTCGCTGACATGGATGATATCTTCTATGATGACAGTGGACTGCTCGATTCAGTTGATGGAAGATTCATTCTCAGACCACAGGACTTAAAATAGGCTCTGTTAATCATGGTATTGCTGCTGCTATATCTTGTGAGTAGTTTTCTTTGCTTTTTACCTTTATTTTGTTTTCTTTTTGTCATAGGCTTTGTTTTTCTTGGATTTCCATGAAAATTCTTGATTATTTTCCTTGAATTAATGTGAAAGAAAGAACAAACTTAGATGTATGAGATTATAGAGGCATTAACTGAGACCACATGTATATCATTACTATCATCATTGTGTATTGTACTCTGATTTCTTGTTTCAGTATTGTTTTGATCATAACTAGTTGTTTGTTCTATCATCGTTTCTTTTAAAGATGTCTCCTCACATCTTTTTAGTGGGTTTTTTGGAGCTTAGTCATTGTTTCATATTTTTTATGAATAAAGGAACTTAGGGCTTTCATGCCCACCAGCTTACTTTCTTTTCCGGATATTATTATTAGGAAAGCACTAACTTGTCAGAAATCAGATCTGGGAATTGGTGAGCTGCTATTGTACACATTGGATTTCTCTCTTAATTTTATTTGGGTTTTTCTCTGTGAAAGTATTGATTTTTCATAGAACTTATTTAGGGTGTGAATTGAGAGATTTACACATATCTTTCGAAGATTAAATCGATTGACATGCCTGAACACCATAATTTAAAAAACACTGACAAGGATTGGAGCAAGCCATAAAAGTAGCCCCCCTTTATCAATAGATTAGTGCTTGCAGTGTTTCTTGAAGCCAAAACAATAAAATTTGTCATTATTGCACGAGCATGAACAAGCTTACACCTGAAATATATGCAAATTTTTTTCTTTATAATTGTTGTAATGATAAACCACACACTAATGGGTTTTTCTTTTTCTTAACTTTTTAGACATTAAAGTCAATGCTGGCTACAACGATTTATAATAAAGTATATATGGCGCTAACATGATATGATATCAGAACATGTTCTAGTCATATGGTCAAGCTGCATGTGATGACAGGGCTGCATGTGGAGGTCTGAAGTTTCCACGTACAGTCACAAAGCACAGCTGCACGTGAGTCAAGTTTTCACATGCAGCTGTAGGGTTCAGCTTCACGTGAAGACGGGTGTGAAGTGACAAAAAGTCCCACGTCGGTTAATTCAAAAAATCAATGACTCTATATAACACTTGAAGTACCCTTCTCTCAAAGCTAGTTTTTAAAAGTGAGTTCTACCATAAGAATATTATCATATTTTGATTTTCTAACAAAGAACAAAAACGTACTAATTTTGAATGAGAAAAAAAAAAAGTTGGCCGCAATTCATTGAGATGGCATCCATTATCTTCTTAAGCATCAGGTAATGGATTATTTTACAAAGAAAGAAATAAATTGTATACCAATATAGACCGGTCACAATGGCTCTTCACATGAATGATAGAGAAAAACAATCTTAACATTATATTAGAGAAGAATGAGGATATTTAGATCATGACTTATTACATTTTTCAGTTCTTTCAGACATGTATTAGGACACAAAATCAATTAGAGGATCCATTTTAAAATTCAAACAGTAAAACTATACATGATGTGGTGTATTTAATATAAAAAAATTACCAAATACATTTTATGCAATGTGAATCTTAGACAAACAATAAGGTCAGAATCAAAATTCCGCATTCTGTAATACACATGATATAAGGTATACAAAGTGTTAGGAGGAAATGTCTTTCTTACTTCACAGAAATAAAAATATCGAACAAAGAAGAAAACAGAAAGAATAAAATCAACACCAAAATATAGATATTTACGTGATGCTCTTTCGGTACGTCTATGGGTTCAACATCCATCCACTATGCTCAAAGGCAAGAAATCGAAAGAGAGTTGGCAGTAACTCTCGGTTACAGTTTTTGCTCAAAGCACTCTTTTTCAGAAAACTACATTATATATTGCCCTAATTAGGATTTATATAAGGTGCAATGTAAAATTATAAAATTTCTCTCCGCACACTCTCTCTCTCTCAATGCAGAGTTCGACCTGCGACTGGATCGACAGTATATCTCAGATGATCAAGCTCCACATAATCTAACACAAAGCATGGATAATTTCTTCTGAAAAATCTACCCAAAACCATCAGTCTTTCCACCTACATCAATGATTTCACACTTAGAACACGATTTATTTGCTTCTATTGCTTCGGGTGTTTCTTGGATTTCTTTTAGTAGGGTAAACTTGATAGAGCCTGTATTCAGTTCAGAAAGTTAACCTCAAATGATTTTGTTAATGATCCATGAGAACCATAGACTTTGGAACTGTTCAAGTTTCATGGTATCTAGTAGAAGTTAATTCATAAGAAATAACATGGGATTGAATCATATCAATCAGGGAAACCCCATGTGTTAGGATTCATCCTCTCCTGACTGAGAAATGAATATTATTCATACTAAAGCATGGATACCAAATTACATTAATTTCTCATTCATCACAGCAACTTGCATTAAGTCTGCATAATACTGGTTTAAGAGGGAAAGATAAGTATAGAAATGCTTGAAGTAAGATTAAGCATGATTCATAACGTATGGCTTTTGCAAAGGAGAGGACACTTTAGAAGGCAAAAGCAAACTCTTCATTAAGAAATTTTAAAAGTTCCCTACTTTTCATTCTTGGTAATGCATTTTGAAAAGAATGCTTTTTCTTTCTTTTGATTTCATAACCCAACATTCTCATCTTTGGAAAGCAGTGGGGATGAAAAGATTAATACAAAATATACAGCATCTTGTCTTTAAGCTTCAAAAGATAGTTGCTTTAGAATCTAAAAAAATATATCCTTCCTTCTCACACAATCTTCAAATTAAGAGACCGTAAGTGCAAGACCGGCCCTGAAATTTCAGGAGTCTTAGGCCCAGCACACTGGTAGAGGCCCTAGCCCCTAGGGAAAGTACATGGTAGGGGCCCTAGGCTCTAGGAAAAATGTATGGTGGGGGCCCTAAACTATTGGTCAAATTAGGGGGTTCTAGGCGGCCGCCCATTTGACCTTAAGCCAGGGCCGGCCCCGTGTAAGTGTAAGTAGGGAATTTGTAGTTTATGGCTTTAAAAAGTGAGAATTTACATATATGAAGCACAAAGAGAATGGTTTATATTTATAGCACATGTCTATCCCTTCTTTTAAGTTTCCAAACTGTATTTTTATATTCTTACCTACTTTTTATGTTTACCTCTTATGTTACTTTTCTATAAACAGTTAAACACTAAAAGAGTAGAAGGATAAGCCTCATCTTGGACTGCTATTTCTCTTTTTCTTTTTCATTTTCTACTTCTTTTTTTTAATTTCTAACCATGAAGTGTTACAAGGTCCTAGTCCTAAAGCTTTGTTGAGTTCTTTAAACCTAAACAGCTAAAAAAAAAAGGTTCTTTGAACCTAAATTATATATGTGAAACCCATGTGCTCATGTGTTTCATGATTCAAAGGATTGAGTGATGGCCCCTACTAGATGATGCCCTAATCTTAAAGAAACAATGACGAAGACAAATACAAATACAGCAACAATGAATGAGAGACGAGATGTCTTCATTTTATTATTACTTGTCATGGTTGTAGTGATATATATTATATTAATGTTTACTTTTGTTGAATAAATTAGAAAAGAATCATTTGTTAGCATAATTCCACATTGTTTGGGTATCTTTGGGATGTGCGGTGTATAAACACATACGCACCCTCTCCTTGATAGTCGGTTTTCAAAGGTGAGTTCTACTCATGAGTTTAATATGATATTAGAGGTAAGGATACCATAGGAATGGGTGGATTCGTGTCTCCAGCCCTGCGTGTAGGGGGAGAGCTGAGTGTGTTAGGTTCTGTGGAGCTTGATTATTAGATATGTATTGTCGATCCAATTTGCACTGCCGCATATTAGAGCCTCCAAATTTTATTGGAAGGCAATTTTGTAATTTTTGTATTGCACCTTTCGTAAGCCCAAGTTAGGGCAGTATATAATGTCTTTTTTTTGTGAGAAAGAGAGTAAATTGTAACGAGTTCACAGTCGACTCTTCTTGCTTTTGAGCATAGTAGATCTGTTTTGAACCTTTGGATGTATCAAAAGGAAATCTGCAATCTTTAAGATGAATGAATCTACAATCTTTGTTTTTTTAATATCATGAGTATCCGTACCCTACATGTAGGTGAGACTTGATACAAGAAATCAAGACCTCTAATCTATTCCTAAAAGTTCAAAATAACTTGAGATTGCATACACGAATAGGTATTTAATGAGAATTTTTATGTTTGTATTTGTGTAAAACAATGAAAGTAATTAATTACAATATTTTATAAGTTTGTATCATGTTTAAAAACTCGAAAAACACTCGAGCGAGACTAATTATGATTTTAAGTTCAGCAGCGAGTCAACAAATTCTATTGAGAGTTTTCAAGTTGAGTCAATTTTTTAAGTCATGTTTGAGTTTCGATTTCTTATATCATGAGTTTGAATTATTTTTGTCATATTTTATATGTTTTTTTATTTTTTTATTTTTTATAAATGGAAAATTGAAACAAGAGACCCATGAAAGGTGATAGGTACACCGTCTGTGACATGAAGTCATGAAGTCTTGGGCTGCGTTTGGATGGGGATAAAGGGAGTTGACTCCGGGTCACTCCTCTTTATCCTTTTTTGGTAACTCAAAAATTATTCTATATGAGGGTAAAAATTCAAAAAATCACCTCTCTCATCATCTTTTTTTAGTACTCCATTGAAGTTTGAGGTATTCAAGGGTGACCCAAAGCTTAAGGGTGACTCCTAGTGAAAGGTGACCCCTATAAAATTACCCTTCATCCAAAGGCAGTTGGAGAATTTGAATAGAGCTTCCTTCTCGAGAGTCGAGACTCGACTGTTTCACATTGCAAACGAGTTGGAGATCGAACAGCTCAGTTAGGTATTTGAGGCACCAGACCTCCCTGCATCTGTTCATAGAGAGCATGGTAACAACGACGAGAGCACTGAGAGCAAAGGACTTCAGGGTTTGCATGCCCAAGACTGATAGGGTTTTACGGTCAATATGAACTCTATTGATTTAAAAAGAAACAGTGATGAAGTGTGAGTTAATTATCTATGGAGTTACATGTAGTCATCAAATCTGCCACTTCAAAATAAATGGTTAGTGCAACTCATAGAACTAAATTTATATGAATGCTTGAGATGTACTGTGAATTTGATTTGCATTCTCGTGGGTCGAGTTCTACACGGAGTTTGCTTGGAGTCACATGGTGGAGGGCAATTTTGTAATTTTATATTGTATTTTATGTAAAATCTAATCAAAGTAGTATATAATATTTTTTTTTATGTGAGACAGAGTAGAGAGATTGAAAATTGTAACGAAAGTCATAGCCGACTTTCCTTCGATTTCTTGTCTTTGAACATAATTAATCGGTGTTGAACCTATGGACGTACCGAAAAAGAACCACGTAAATCTCTATGTTGTAATTTGATACTCGATGTTGATTTTCTTCTTTCTATTTTTTTCTCTTTCACTGTTGTTTTTTTCATGTGTTGGAAAGACGTTTACTCTCAATAAAATATTCCCTTAAAATTACAATGAATATGATCTATGGTATTAATATAAAAAATTCACTTTATTGAACTAGACGTATAGGTATTAACCACAACTCAAAATTATAAAGAAGAAGTTCAAAAGATTTGATCACTTCAGTCTATTTTGAGTTGTAAGAAAGTAATTTTTAAAAAAAAATAAAGGATACTGAACTCATTTTGCGGGCATCCGTGGATACAGGGGTTTAAAATTCAGTTTCGACCGATATCTTGATCTCTGCGTGCATGTAAAGAAAATTTTATTTTTGATCCAGTCAGATGTGTGAGCAGTTTGAAAAATTCGGCCCGAGTCGGTACATTAGGCGCATATGGATCCAAGGCATTCCACAATGGGCCAAAGACGAAACCCACTTTCCATAGCCCAATGCAACTCCATCAAATCCAAATCCAATCTCAAGCTCGTTGGCGTGGTAGAATTTTAAATTCCAACCCTTAATGCAAAGTATCATGCAACTTTGGAGCCATGCACGTGAACAAATCTTGGGCAATTAGCATGTAATTACTTAAGCTATTAGGATTCTTCCACTAGGAACGTCCATCATGGGAACGTCCATGCAATTACAACTAGGATTAGTAGTACAGTACTTTTAGGGATTGATTTTAAACTTTGTCAGCCATCAGTTATGGAATAAATTTAATTTTTCAAGCAAGACTCGTTGAAGCTTGTAAGAGAGTGAGTTGCAGCCGAGTTCAGGTGATTCTTGACCAAATCAGGGTGTAAAGGACAGATTAAATTTCCCCCTCTAAGAACCAGATAATTCTGAACTTGCTTAAGTTATTCAGAATTAATTGAATCAGTTCCATGTTAATTAAGCCCATGAGCTCAGTATGACCGCTGATGGTTTAATTAATTGAGGTATATTGATTGGTCGCTGAAAACCCTTATCCCGTGTTGAGTCTAGACACAAGTGGTGTTCAATGTCTCTAAACTGATTAAGAATTAAGATTAGTTTTTCCAAGTCTGTTCTTTAAAACTGATTTTTAAAAAAAAAAAAAAAAAGAGGCTATGTACAGCTTTATGAAATCTGTTTGGAAAACCTTTTGATAAATTTGGCTTGCAGTTATTTCAATTGAAAGGGTAAAACCAATTTTTAAAACCTGTTGGGAACTGATTTTAGAAATTGAAACAGTCTTTAATCTGATCAGTGGTGCTAAGTTAATCGTTAAATCAGTTTTAAAATTGTGTTTAGAACTGATTTTACTTGAGGATTTAAAATCCAGTTTTAACGTGATTTTGGCTGATTTTCTAAGAAATTAAAATCAGTTTTATTGTTTAAAAAAAACTTGTGATTTGTTGGACAGCAAAGTCTTTTAGTGCATGAGATACATGATGTGTTTTATTCCATGAGACATACACGTGGAGTAAACTTAGAAATCCAAGTTGGTATTGGAAGGTTTTTTTATAACATTTAATATTATCTTTGAAAACCCATTGAAGTATTGGTGTTTCCTAACATTAAGAAAAAAAAAAATCAACAGTTTTCAAGTTCAATGAATTGGACTTTTTTTGGAGCTTTAGGTTCAAATTTGACTTAGAAGTTTTTTTTTTTTTGGTTGAAATTAGTTAGTATTCTTTTGGAAAACTCAAGAGTGTGTGTGAAATTGATTCAATTAATTTTGTGACTTGCGTTAAACCATTGTTGATTCTTAATTCACACAAGTGAAGTTTTGAGTTGTGTCAGTGCTTCTACTTTGACAATTGAGTAGATATCCTTTCATACCCAATTTGTATTAGAAATACACCAATGTCTATATCAATTCTCATAAAATGATTGAAACATAGCAGGCAAAACAGAGATAATCTATCTTCATTTCACCTATAAACTGTAATAAGTATTTCATTAGGGTCCGTGATCCTCCCACGGACATTTTGTGTTTAGCGACACGGGTTGTAGTGTATTCTCGATTTTACCCTTCGCATAAACAGTAAAATTTCGATGGGCTGATTTTTACTGTTTATTTGAATTTCAGCGAGCCGATTTACACTGTTTATGAATTTTGGCGAGCCGATTTGCACTGTTTATGAATTTCTGGTATTATTTTTTCTTCAGTATGGCAGGTGGAGGGAAAATTGGATATTACGGTAAAATCCATGTCTGTATACACAAGATACCTGTGGGAGGATCGCTGGCCTTTCATTAGTTTCTTCTTCTTCTTTTTGAATTTACATGTGAAAAATTGTAGGAAACTCAACGCAAAACTCGTAAAGATGATACCCACTACTCATAGTACATACCAAGTGAAACTATTGGAGCTTGAACCTATCACATCCCGCTTCTTTTCTCGAGAAGATGCATCTTTCGTTTGCATTTAAATCCCATCTGAAAATTGGCGATACACCTTTCTTTCCTTGCATTGAATACTAATCTAAATGAAGATAATCTGCCATAGCCAGAGCTTTTGCTGGCCACAGAAAAGGAAAAGTTGTTGGCATCTGCAAAAGATAGATGGGCATGGAGACAAAGTTTCCACACCTTGAGCTTTTTCAGTCTTTAACCAAAGGTTGCTCCAAATACTTCTTTTTCCCCTTACCAAAGAATTCTGCATGGAAGTAAGCAAATTGTCAATCCAAGGGCTCTGCAGTTCATTAATTAGCATATATCCCTTCTGTTCATGCATCTCCACAGGCTATAGATTTGAGTAGGAAAATGGTTTTTGATTACAGTAAGGGCATGTTTGTTTGATTAGACAAAATCTTTTAAATTTTAAATTTTTATAGCTGATTTTTTTCTAAAAAAAATTCAAATAATTTGCAATCAAGACCTTTGGAAAACTTTTTTCTAGAACATATTGAAGAATGGGTTCATAGATTTAAGCAAATAGATTAGTACATCAATACTATCAAAATCAAACTTAACAATTTATTTAACTGGTTAGAACTCACTTGAACCAACTCATTCGCGAGCATGTCGAACTCATCAGAGATCATTGACCCTAAAATTTAGAGACCATCATATTAAAGTTCAACATGGTAGGACCATAATGAAACTTCTTTTCAACCATGTAGTCGGAGTAATTGTCCATTGTGAACTGATAAAAATCAGTGTGAAATTTCAATCAAAGTGTTTAGACAAACAACTATGTTAAATTTCATGGTTTAAACTCAGCTAATAAATTAATCTAAGAACTAGGGCTGCGTTGGGATGGAGGTATCCTTGTTTGGTAATTAAGGGATAGGGGTAAAGTCAACTTTTTACCCCTCCTCTCTTACTTTTAAAAATCCTTTTCCAAACAAGTGATATTCATAATACAGAAGGTAACTCTTGATCAAAAGTAACCCTAGATAACCCCCGTAAAATTTATCCCTAATCTAAACGCAGCCATAGATTTAAATGATCCACAACACATAATTTCTCAAATTTGCAGTCCTCATCAACATGCATTATCACTGCCAAGGTATGGTTGGGTGATCCAAGGGTTTTGCTTTATGTGAAGCTTCAGTTTCAATAGTGAAGGACGCCACCACCAGCACCAGCTCGTGAGGAACCTGACTCTGGTTCTCTCTCTCTCTCTCTCTTTATCATATGAAAGTGATGATTGAGTGATCCGAGGAGGGTATTTCTTTTATACGATGCTTCAGTCTCATAGAGGGGGTACTGCCATTGACTGGTGGAATTTCAAGTTTTATAGATGGACTGGTCAAAAAGGAGAGTCCACATACATATAAAACAGAGTATTTTTGAGAATGATGATGCTTTTGATGATTGCTGGGTACTCGTTTTTTAGGGTTTTGAAGAAGGATTTGGCTTTTTCCCATCCTCTGAACATGATTGAAGTGGATGAAGGCAACCCCACCTTTTATTTATAATTTCATTTGTCAAGTTATATCCATCTCTAAGAAGTTTTAAGGTAAACTTCTCATGCTCCTATTTATCAAAAAATTCAGTCAAAATTATAAAAAAATTTAAATCTAAAAAAATATAAAATATTTAAGATACTTTTATGTTTTCTTTCCATGCACTCAAAAATTGCTCCAGCAAAGTCTAAAGACTTCTGTGCAACAAGAACAAAATATATTCATGGTTAATCTACACAAATCATAGCTATTAATCTCATTCCTTCACATTCTCATGCCCCTTCCAATTTGTCTAACTCTTGACTGTAGACTTGGCCAAAATTATCCTGGATCTCCTCCATTGAATTGGCCCCAACAATTTTTGGTAGACGACTAGGACATCCAATCAAGATGACATGGTGATCTAGACCTCGTTTGGATGAGAGGTAAATTTTGTAAGAGTTACCCCTCACCAGGTGCTACCTCCATATTATGAATACCCTAGGCAAAAAAAATTTTCAAAAGTGAAAAGAGAGAGGTAAAAAATTAATTTTTTAAATTTACCCCTCCATCACCAAACAATGGTAACCCCCATTACCCCTTTACCCCCATCCAAATGCAGCCCTAGTGTTTGTTCCTGTTGCAGTTGTGCATCAATCAAGATGGATGTCAAAGTTGACTCATCAGGCCTATTCGACTAAGGTTCTCGAGTAACTTGACTACAATCTAATTGCATTAGAAGGCCCAAAGAGCAATAGGATCCACATTTGAGCCGATTTTTGAATCGAAAGTCTCATCACACCAGATGGGCTGTCGTAGTTGCTTGGGTCTAAGTAACAAGGCCCACCCATTGCCTACTATTAAAGTTGGACCGAAACACAAATGGGCCATACTAAAGGAAGACTTCATTTCTCAAGAGCAATTACCACGTCGTAAGTTAATCTAGATCTTGTGATCCTTGGAATTGGTACTTACAGGATGGTCTTGGGCCTAAACTACTAGTCTAGAACCCTAATACAATTGATCAAGGACAAGTAACAATCATTGGGTACAATACTGTAAGAAAATTCTTATGCTAATTAAAACTTATAATATATGAAAAATATCTGTGATATTAGTTTTATCGGGTTCACTGCATCCACGCATGATGGGAGCTTATTTAACTACAGTTTGGGGCTTAAATTGTTCAGCCCACTCTGTACTTGAGGCTAAGCAATTCTTATCTTGAGTGCATCCATTAACGATCCATGGACATTAAGTCGGGTGTCTGATGTTCGCAGGCCAAGATTACATTATCAGTTTGAACAGTCTGAAAATCTAGCATTAGGGCCAGCAACAGGGCAATATGAGTCTAACTCCATCAGTGTTGATTATACTTTATTAGGCCTATATCTGAATTTGGGGCAGTACCTTGTTATATAGGAACACATATATACCTTTCCACCATTTAAATAATGACAAGTGGAAAAAAGGACATCCCCAGTGTCCATAACTATTAAAAACACCAATGTATCTATCAATTCTCTATAGAAATACACTAATAACCTGTTCAGTCTTTAGTCTGTTGATCTGGACACAAACATTCAGGCCCAAACTCAGATCCGGAGAAGGTACTTTTCATGTCGGATCTTGGATATCATGCTTGATCTGACCCATTTACAGCTCAGTCCTGAATTGGGTGCAATAAACATATCCTCGCTTCTAAAAATATCCATTTCATTTTACTTCAAACTTTGCTTAACTATTTGGCCTTCTATGTTACAAGCACGATACCAGAGATCATATATTACTTGTTACTTGAATGCAGCAACAGGAAAATAAACAATACAATACTGGTATTTACAGAATCATTAACTATAATATTACAAACAACATCCTTGGATTAAGCATCTATTTTATGTAATTTAAGGGTTGGGATCCTTGCCAAACCCCATTGCAGCATGAGTCATTAGCATCGAGCACCTACGCATCATCTCAGCAAGTCGGCCTACCAATGGTAGCTTCACGGTATCTCGGTTCCACAGGGGTTTCTTGTCCCACCTGTGAGAGGTTTTGGAGCAATCAACTGTAACTATCTTTGATACAATTCTTCAGAAGCATTTTGATGATAAAAATAAAAAGATGGAAGCGAAAATAAGGATACATAGTTTGTGACACTCCCTATTTGGTACATCAAAGAATGAAGATCTGTCATTCAATGAATCAGAACATTTCATTTGATCCCTCTGTGATGAAGTGATGGTCCAGAAAATCCCCCCCCATTGGAAGAATGAACTTCACAGTATTTTTCCGACCACTAGAAGGTTGTGGATATTGTTAGGTGGAGCCTGATCATCATAGATGTACTTTCGATTCGGCCGCAGGTTGAGGCCGTGGACGTACCAAAAAGGAACCACGTAAAATCTTTTTGTTGTGGTTTGCTTTTCTTGATTTCTTTTTTCTATTTTTCCTTTTTTTTATATTGTTGTGTGTATAGTGGAGGTGGTGATTTTCTCCCTAACAGATATTATATGCCAATTGCCAGAAAGTGGACGCTAAAGAATGGCTAAATCAAAAGCTAGAAATCCAAAATCACTCTGCTTTTACTCAACAAAAAATGCACCATATAAAGAGAATTCATTTTTATCATTGTCATCACCATCATCATAGACATTTTCACATCTATTGGCTTTTTAAGTTTTACATTTCCACTCCAACTGATCAAAAAAAATATCCTTCGTTATTCCAAAGTCTATCATGCCTTTGTTACCCAACTATTACCTTCGAACATTCAATGAGTATTGCTACCTGAAAAAACATTCACACCTTCACATCTCTAGAAGATACCTTTAAGGTTCCTCTAATAAAATTATTTCTAATTCTATCTTTTGAAGTTACCTTACAGTTTTATAAAATTTCCCTTTTAATCAATACAGTGCCCTCCTGACACACAATACTCCACTAGCTTACCTGCACTTGACCTACTCTGCACTCATCCAATATTCATATCTAAGCCACAATGTGGTATAAAGCCATTAGTTCATCCTCCTTAGTATCAAATATACTTATGTTAGACCATATAGACTGCTCTTGTTTTAATAATTTTCAAATTGTTCATCTAAAAAACTACATAGTTTCAATTGATTATCATGACACCCTTCAATCACACAATGCTCCACTAGCTTACCTACAATTAGCCCACCTTGTGCCTATCCACGTCAAAATGTGGTACTCAATCATTTTCCATCTTAATTAGTTCATTCTCCTTACAAATACATTATAGTTACACTCTATATACCCTGTCTTTGTTGTACAGATTCCAAAAACATTATCTTAAAAAGATTTATTCCCTAATTTATTTTATTATTTAATTGATTGTTTGTCTTATTGGTTAGTACTATATCATCTACAAACAACTTATACATGGAAATTCATCCTAGATTTTTTTTTTTTTTTAATTTTAAGTTGTTCATAATCAAACAGATAATAAGGACTTAAAGCAAGCCCATGGTAACTTCCAACTCCTAACTTGGAACTCCATCTCGTGCATGTTGTCCTTAAACTAGATTTTGCACCTTCATACATACTTTGTATAATTTCAATACATTTTTCAGGGATGTATTTCCTTCTCGATGTCCGCCAACTTAATTCTCTAAAAACCCTATTATAGGTTTTCTATAAGTTGATAAAAACAAAGTAACTGGTGTGCATTTTGTTTCCACATTTTGGTAGCATTTATTTACATCTCCATGCTTTCCAGTGTTATAAGTTGAACTCAATTACTGACTGTGTTGAGATGATAAAATGAATATCAGGTATGCGAGAAGTAGGACTTACCAATCCTCGTGGCGGATAACTTTGCCATCATCAACATATAGTTTGATAAGTGATGCAAGATCAAAATCCTTCCCAAATATCTTGTAATGTTGCTTATTGTCTATTAGAATCTGCATTAAATGTATAGAACTTCATGAGACATATCTCTAAGTTAAGTAAAAGAGAATCGAGGAAGTTCAACTGTGACAACTGAAAGGAAAAAAAAATCAGATACTTGTGTCAAGAAACCTGACCTCCCCTTTCCCAGGGCCAGTTACATTTTCCTTTATGCTATACTCCACTATTTTGCTTTCACTGAAGAACTGAAATTTAGGGAAGATGCTATCATAAATCAGAAGAAATTCTTCAAAAATGGGTAAAAACTACTTATCTACATCAATATATGGATAGGTGAGATTAGATTCTATGTCATGTCACTAAGTATTCAATCATAAGAACAAACATAAAGTCAATAGCCATATTTAAGGATCATACCCTAAAACATGGTTCTACTACATTTTTTAATGAATTGATTAATTTGGTTTATCAGTTCCATATACTAAATTTTATCTTTTCCTAGGATACATGTTAGAGACCTCTTCGGGCTCTGAAAATTCAATCCCCCAATAATCCAGATGACATCACAATTAAGAAATTCCAAAATTTGTTTTATTCTCTTCTCTTTTCTTTTTTCCTTTCTTTTTTGGAAGAAACTGGCAAAGTTATAAGGTGCGATGTCCCAAAAATAGAGCCTTGGTCATTGTTCTTTCTTAATCTGTGTGGCTCATGAAAGAAGGTATTACTTCTATGAACATGTTTCAATTGCTTGCTGATATCAAGCCTTGAAGGTTAAAGCTTACTTCCATGATTACTGAGAAAATTTAAAACCAAGGTCCTTCCTATTCACTGGTTCAATATTTCATTTTTATTACCAGGGTGGCTATTTTATGAGGTGACAGTATCTAGAGATTAATTTAAGTGCAGTGTCAGTATAATGAATTAAGAAGCTAGAGATGGCAGTGTCTTTGATAAAATACCTACATGTACCTTTCCCTAACATTAGCATGACTAAAGGATCAAAACTATTCTTTTCAAAGAACCATATCAAGCATTTTATAATAGATCTTCATGGTCCATATGAAGCTTGGAGAAATTAAGCTCATGAACAAGGCTAACAAGAGACTCCAATCCCCCCATCTTATTTTCTAAAGTAACAAAACAAAAATGAAACAGAATTTTCACAAAATAAAGTCATATGACAACAATTATGCTAAAATGTGTGGAATTACAGAAAAATATTGTGCTATTCTAGGTAACCTTGTCTAATTCCACATAAGTTTCTTCTATCCATGTACACTGTTCTGCTGTAATGTTTTAGAAGTTGCCATTCCTTAATTATTGGAATTATGTATGATAATTATTGACAAACCATTCACTCAATGAAAAACAAGACATTGTTCAAATGTTATTTAGGTAACTAGTTGTTTTTATGACTATTTGAGGCTGGAGCTTCCACTTTAAACCAATGGAATAATTACCACGTCTTTTGCCTCTCCTGTTGTGACTGGTAAGGAATGGGGATGCTCAAGGGTCAAGATAATCGTATCACTATGTCCCTCTTAACTTATTTTAATTTTGAAGGTATACCACAGTTAATTTTTTTAAAGCTATGTGTGGGTTGAACAAGTGAATAGAGACATTGTTCAAATTTTTATGTGACAGTAGGAAGATTTCAATTTCATAATCTTCTTTTGAGAAGACCATGTTAAGTAAAATGGTGGGTAACAAGAATTGGCCTCTAAATTTTCTACGTAGACAGTGTTATGATCCAAAAGAGATGGGAAATAAGGGAAGGAATAGACCTGCCTATTCCAACTAATGAGAGTGGCCAACACAACGAGATTCCAACATTGAATGGACTTGGGCTATATTTGGGTGAGGAGAGAGTTTTTTAAGGGATGCCCTTGAATAGGAGATTCTCTTGCTGAGGGATTCTCTTGTATTTTATTTTAGGTGAAAAGGTATTAAGAGAAAATAAGAAAAGAAAGGAGGAAGGGAAACCATGGTTTCTCCGCACACTCTAGGAGAAACCAAATGGGAATGGAGGGGAATCCCTACATTCTATTGCTTTCCCCTCATCAAAATACAACCTTATTCTACTTAAGCTACTTGCTATTGGAAATAAGCATAGCTATCCCAGGCATCAAAGATTCATTTCAGTGTGTTTGGCAATTAAGGGATTTACCCCTACGCAGGGGATTTCCCTAAGTAGGGGTTTCTCCTGCCGAGGGATTCCCCTATATTTGTTTGGTAATTAAAGGGGAAAATGTATGAGGAGAAAATAATTTTTTAAGGGGAAGGAAAATTTATTTGGTAAATATGGGTAGGAGAAATTAATATATTATCAATTTTATAGGAATTGATAATATTTAATAAGCCTGTACAATAAAAATATCACATTGTGCATTCTAACAGAAAAATAATTATTTATAAGGCCCTCAAAATGAAAATGGCTATCCATCCTAAAGAAAAAAAAATCATACTAATCTCCATTAGTTTCTCTTAGCCACTTCTCCAACAATTGTTTAAAATTATTTATAAATAAATATATGTATTTGTTAAACTCATTTACCATGTTAAATAAAATCAAGCATTTAAATCCTTTAATTAAAAAAAACCCTCAACTCTATGTCAAATTTCAAGCTTTTTGTTATATGAATTAAAAAATAAATATTTAATGTAAAAATCATAAAATTTATAGTCCTAAAAAAACGCAAACTCCACTCAAAATCCCGAGTCAGAGGGAAAGAGAGGGAAACCATTGTTTCCCCTTTCAATCAAGAGGAAAATAAAATGGTGGAGGGAAGAGGAGAGGAAAAGTAGGCCCCACATTTCCCTCTTAGGCATTTACCAACCAGGCGAAAAAGAGGAGAAACCCCTAGTTTCTTTTCCTTTGCCCCCATCCAAAGAAATCCTTAGAGCTATAAGATAAGGACAAAATATACTCAAAATAAAACCTCGTTACTCTACTCTCATTGTGAAGGGAGAGATTGGCCATCAAAGGGGTAGAGAGCATCCTTGGAGATGAGATAGAGTTCCAATGGAATACTAAATCTAAGAGATGTTCTTATATAGGGTTGCTCCCTCAGCTCAGAATCTCCTATTTTCTTGCAGATCCAATCCTAATTTATTTCTTGTCGAACACTTACATTAAAATCTCTAATTTTGTGAAGGTTGAAATTTCCAATTTTCGGAATTCATAGCTCCAATAATATCATAGGGTTTCAAATTCCATGAACAAGAAAAGATCTTCTTGTAAACAAGAAATTGATCACTTTTTAGGATAGATGTGTTAGGTTTGTATAGCCTGATTGAAAAATATTTACTGGTGATCCCATCCCGAGTCGAATTTCTTAATGGAGGGAAATTTTGTAATTTTTGCATTACATATCTTTGTAGTCCTAATTAGGACAGTATATAATGTCTCTTTTCGTGAGAGAGGAATGCGAACGAAAATTGTAACAGGCACGGCCGTCTCTTCTTCGTCTTTTTTTGGCCTTTGAGCATAGTAGATTTGGTTTGAACTCGTAGTCGTACCAAAAAGGAACCATGTAAATCCTTGTGCCTTTGTGTGTGATTGATCTGTGTTTTGTTCTTCTGACTATTGTTTGTGCACTTCCATTCACAACAAGATGGATGAAAGCATAGGATAATCTCTATGTAGAAAGGCAGTGGCTGGAATTTGAGGGTCTAAGATGGTTGAAGATTCATGGTGTCCAGTAGGTATTTAATGTTCTTGGTCATTATTAAACCTAATATGTAAATGTTTTAGAGCATGTTAGTTCAATATCACTGCTCTATATTCACTTAGAAGGCTAACAGTCTGTGTACATACTATAGGTTTCTTTGAAAAATGATCTGTTGTCTCATATATATATAATGATCCACAATTTTAGCAAGCAATAAAGTATGATTTATAGCTGCATCCTAATAGACACTTGTGGAAGATACTTTCGGTGTAATCAATAGATTTACAATGATCAGCAGAATATGACCTTGGGAAGTGAATAGAATGCTGTTTTGATCTGCTTCACCCTGCAGTGACAACAGGAACAAGGCCGTATAAGCATAGAAACTACAGCCATGAAAATATTAACCTGGAAAATGTTACCCAATATCTTAAGTTAATAAGCAGATAATTACTAACCCATGAGCACACATGAGAGGGTCTTCAAATGATGCATTGGGAGCATATATTTCAAAATCTGGTGGTGTTGCTGCTGAGGCATATCTGGAACAATGTGGAGTAGAGTTTCCATCAATGTATTAGATCGATTATATTAAATAGTATTGAATTTAAAAGAAAGATCTATCAAAATTAGGCCTATACACAGGATGGATTCACACAAGGCTGAGAGCCCATTTTGGATAGACAAGCTCAAGCTGTCCACAGCCCATTGGTCTTTTCAAGGCTAAATAACAACCCACGTGTTTATAAAAGTACAATGCCTGAGCCCGACCGCTTTAGCCTATTAAAAAGTGAATCTTTAAGATTGAGAGTAGACATAATGATGTATAAATGAAACAAATTTCACTCTAAAATACAATTTTTAGCTATTTGATCTTAGTGGTCAAAATCACTAGATGTCCTAAAAAAATCAATTGCTTGGTGACTTTCATCACTATGATCAAGTAGCAACAAATTGAGTTTTAGAATGACGCTTGATCTAGTTATAGTTCATCGTCTAATTTCAATTTGAATGGTTTCTCTTTTATGAACTTCAAATAATTATTTAGAAAGGAAAATGGAGTACACATACGTACATATATATGGCTAAACAGGCGCATAGCCCAATAGGGTTTCGCGGGCTTGTTCAATTAGCTCAAGCTTCCCTGTTCAGATAAATGGGCTCACAAATTTAGCCCAAGCCCAAGCCCAAGCCCAGCCTTATAGGCTGTTACATATGTTCAAATCCACTTGTTTATGACAGTTCGCAAGGTCCTGGGGTCAGGTTTTAGCTTATAAAGAGGCCTACTCAAATTGTAGGAAAATCTGTATTCCGACTAATGTTACATTTGCTGCAGCACTCTCTCTCTCTCTGTCTGTCTCTCTCTCTAGCAAAGACCAGTGAATAGTCCACCCAGTCTAGCAATGTACCAAGCCAATTGAAACATGCATGCATCCTATGCAAAATCTATGGTTTTGCGTGTAATAAAATATCTGATGGCTATTGACAACTAGCATAGCATCTGAATATCTCCTTCATGTAGACCACATAGAACTGATTTCTACATATACCCAGCACAGTAACCTTGTTTGAGACTTGTATGGTGAATTATTGAACTTGTATAGAAAAGAACTGTGTGTCTGATATTTCCTTTCACCAAAGCATCAATTCCATTAGACTCTGCTAAGTGCTAACGTATTCCTAGAGTAATGAATTCAAAACCGAACCATGAAGAAAAGGGAAAAATGACCCCACTACAATCTGTTCAGTACTGAAATAGCATTCTAAGAAGGTAAAAAATTGGGTCATTTATCAGGTTTTGGATGCACAATAGGTTCAGTACACTCAGATTAGTTATCCCTCCAGCAAGACTCCACAATTTATAAAAATTGAACCCACAAGAACTAAAATTGGGAGAATAGAAGAGGAATTATTACAACTCACAGCTTGAGAATGTGTGGAATTATGGTATGAGAAAGCCCTTCAGCTCTTTTAACGTTAGCTGATTCTTTCGCTTCCTGTTCTTGCTTTGGATCCATCCCTTCACCCACAAAAACTGGAGAAGAAAGCCCAAACGGAATTGAAGTCAGATAAATGAGACCCAGATGAAATTGCAGTAAGATTTTAAGCAGAAATGTCAGAAGATAGCAAGTAAATATACAAACCAGAAACAAGAAAATATAGAAACACCGATGGAGTTGAAGCAAAGATTGAGAAAACCCAGAAAATTTTAGAAAAAATTCAAGCAAGAGGGTCTTACAAATTGCCAATTTCAGTAGCAGTAAGCTTTGTGCGGCTTACGAGCTTTCCACGTGGCACGAGAAGGCGATGATTCTTGGCCGGCAGAATCAGTCTTTGGCTCTGTCTCATTTCGTCAGAGTAATAAACGAGAATCTAAGTACTTAGCTTCGCCTCCGACTACATTTAATTTTAAGAGATCATTATTATAATTATAAAAAATTATTAACGTCTACGCCAACACTATTAATTTAAGTAAATAAAGTCAACCGTGGACAAAAAATTCTATTTTTAAATGCTTGTTTTAATTTATTGATTGTACATATTTTATGAGATTAAATTTTAAATTTCTATATTAATAATTATTTCTTTTTATTTTGAGTCAATAAACTCTTCCTCATTGTCAACTGTTTTATAATTTAAATTTTGCAATGAGAATCTCATAATTCAATTATGTCAACAAGTGTTAAATATTTTATAACTAAGAATTAGATTATTAATATATATCTAATTAAAAGTACTGAAATTAGTTTTTATTTTATTGTTGATTTTACTCTATCAAAATTTGATGAGTTATAAATAGCTTTGACTCTAGATATTTATGTTATAATATTTTATGGTTTTGTATCTAATGATTTTAATTTCATTCAATATAATATTTTTGAAAGTGTAAAATGAAGGTTTTTACTCGGGCGACATTGTTTATGTGCAACATTCTAGCCAAGTGCATTAGAGTTAGTTTGAGTGGGTTTCAACATAAAAGCATCGATTTACTTAAACAATCTTTTTTCATGATAATAAGGTCCATAAAAATCATTTTCATCTGATTTCTTGTTTCCAGGGGTTCAAAGATAAAAATAAAAGAAAGAATGAATTTGGTAAACATTTCAATTTAATTGTGAGAGAATTTAAATTGTGCAATGAGAATCGGATCGGACGACTGTCAAACTGGAGATTCGCAACATCTGGTTCACTGGCCAATTCAGATAAAAAGCCTTGCAGTCTGCAAATATCGTGGTAAACCGCAGTTCATCTCGATTTTAAATAAAAGAACCTAAATCGTGAGTTATGGTTTATCACCAAACGTTTGAATTTAGATATTATAGTTAGATATTTCCTAATTTTGTTAGAATATTTTTATTTTGTCTAAATAATACAGTTCATTTTCTTTTAGAAAAAGAAAATCCCAATTTCTATGAAGCATCACAAGTTACAAGTACAAACCGTGTCTCCCTTGCAGGGGTCGAAAATTCGGCTTTGCCGAAGATTTTTCTCTCTTTTCTTTTTTTTTAAAAATTTTAGTAGTTTTTAAAAAAAAAATTATTTAAAAATATAAAAAAGGCTATTTTTTAGAAAAAATTAAAAAATATAAATATCGACCAATATTTGCCCGTATCGAATAAATATCGGCTGAGATATCGATTGGGTCCACACCGATATTTATTTATTTTTAAATAAAAAATAAAAATCGACTGAACTTTTTTGTCCATGCTCCATGTTATCCGTTGAGATTTCGACCCCTGCTCCCTTCTCAAATGGATACAGGACCCGTGGTTTTTCTCTCTTATTCGGCCATTGCTTCTTGGTGAGGACGAAGGTGTATGCATTAATGCCAGCAACAAAATTGTCGCTTTATAATATAAAATGCACTTCATGCAATAATGTCGTCAAAATTTTATAGTGAATATTTTTTTCTATTTCATAGATTTTTATTTCTACTTTTATATACTAATATAAACAATTTCAATTTCAAATTAGGCTGCAACTCGGGTCGGACCGGTCGGGTTTCTTAAAATCCAATCCAACCCGAGCCGAATTCTCAAGTCAAACTTCACAACCTGACCTGACCCGAATCAATCCGAATTTTGACCCGACGCGTATTCTAAACCCATTTTAACCTAATTTTAACAGGGACGGATCGGGTTGGTTCGAGTCAAGTTGGATTAACTTGTAAATTCCTCAACTGGACCCAACTCAAATTTCAAGCGGGTTTTTATCTTCTCAACCTGACTCGACCTGCTGACCCAAAATTCTCAACCTGACCCGCATGATTTCTCGAGTCAGATTATGTTGCAGCCCTACTTCAAACTGACCAAAATTATTTATAAAATCTTTTTTATTTTCTATCAAATTTTGAACAAATTTATTTTTTTAATGAAATAATAAGTTGAAGTCGGACCAAATCCTTCCAACTCACTAAATTAATATCAAAGTTTCTTATTATACGTTTTAGCCATTTTTAGATAAATTTCATTTTGTTTTTCCAATATGAGAGTAAATCACAATCATTTAATTTATAAACGGTTAAGATTTATTTGAAAGTCACTTTAAACTATCTCTTTATATATGCATAAAGTAAAGAGATTTAAATTAAGCTTTTTCCCCTATTTTTTAAGGGGAGGAATGTGTGGTGCTGGGGTGGGGTAACATGGGATGATAAAAAAAATTATGTCTTTTTCAATAACCTAGATAAGAAAAATTTGCTTGATACATGGGTTGAGTCAAGGCTGCAAACATAGTTCGAAAATTCAAAACTATGACTTAAGATTTTTTCAAAATTTTAAACTATGGCTGCAACTAGAGAGAGGCAGGCTAGGTTTGGATTTACTTGAGCCTAGACTCAATGTCAATCAAACATCAGCCCAACCCGAATTTATTTGTAGGACCTGAGCTTAATTTCAAGTTTGAAATGTATGGGGCTTATATGGGCTCGGGCTTATTTGAGTCTGAAATAGAAATCTTTTATATTATTTATTAAAATATAAATAATTAAACATATTATATAAATCTTATTTTTATACAAAATATTAATAAAATAAAACTTGCTTTTATAAATCATTACTCAAATTTGATCTTTTGGGCTAAGCCTGACTTAGCACGAATTCTAATCCAAACCTAACATTTTAGGTAAAAAGGGATCCCAACCTGAACTCAAATCAACTTGAATCTGAATTTGTTGGGTCACTTCAACCCGTTCGTTAAATGGGTCAAGTGGGGTATTAATATGATGAGGTCAACTTTTGATTCATAAATTTTCCCAGAAAAGTATAAAAAAAAAATTCCACTATTTTTTCATGAAAACTTTGGCCTTGAGAATCTACATTCTTAGAAAAATATGTGCAGACAAACATGGAAAAATCTCTTTTTCCTAGGAAAATCAAAATTTCCTATGAAAAACTATGTAAATAAATATACTTTTAGTCTAATCTTAAAAACTTATACTAACTGACCTACTCATATAGAGTTTAAGTTTTAATCTCCACTATTACAAAAGTGAAGAATATACCTTTTTTATGTGCTTACATTGAAGAATTGATGTATGCACTTATATACATAGAGAAATATGACTTGCACTTCGTCAATTTATCTGGACTTTATTTTAATTTGGCTGCGGAGATCTATTTTTAGACTAAATTAATTGCAATAATTTGATGAAATGTGAGGAAAAAAACAGATAACTTTGAAATCAAGTTTAAAATTAAATTTGAAATTAGATAACCTTTTTTTTAATATTTTATCTTGTATAAATACACCTCAGGGAGATGGAGATGTAGTTAACAACAACGTTATAAATGATTTGATTATTGGGATTTTCTCTCTTACCTTCTCTTTCCCGGTGGATTCCCGGCCTTCTGATCTTCTTCTCCCCTGTTACCCTCTCTTTTTATCTTTCTCGTGGATTCGAGTAGTTAACCGGTCTTCTTCTTCCTTTGTGGGTTCTTGCTTCGACCCTGTTACTGAGGCGTTCAGCATTGAGCAGCGTCTCCCGCGTTCCTTCGGGTTTTCCCAGTTGGTTCCAGCATTGCAGGGCTGCCCATCTTGGTTGGAAACTCCTCAGCCAAGTAATCGTCCTTGATGTCTGCCTCGCCAGTAAGTCCATCCCGTCCCTCCAACTCTCCTTTTCTGCGTTTCTCACACCCCTTCTTTCCCTCTCCATCTTCCATCGCTCACCATCCTGCCCAACAAGAACCTTCCCATCCAGCCATCCTGCCGTTCCTTCTCACCCACTAAAGATTCACCTCTGTTACCGTTCTTTTACTGTAATCAACCCAACAATTGCCACTTAACCCCAATCTTAACCTAGGTATTTCCATCATTTACAGCCTATACCTTTCCTTCTAAACTTCCATCCTGTTGCCCGTCCATTACCCATTAGCCAACCCCTCCCTCTCCCTCTCCAACACCACCGTCACATTCATCTGACACCCAAACTCACTCACACTTCAATTGACTCCATTACCCATTAATTTCCTTACATGATCCCCATTCCCCACACCATCTCACCTCTTGACCAATATTGACCAACCCAAAGTTCATTACAATCCCATCTTTTATTTTCTAATTAAATCCATTTAGCGTCCAAACCCATTTATTTACCCCCATTAAACCCATTAACCCTTTCAACTCAATCAGACTCGCTGCGTCACATGGGATCCTTACCCTCC